>LPNX010312310.1:621643-844342 GCA_001517045.1 Pseudotsuga menziesii | reverse complement strand
ATATATATACATCATATTCTTATTATCAATAAAATAATACATATATATCATATTCTTAGTATATGTTATTATGATATCAAATAATAACATATACACAGTGGAAGGAAGACAGAGGACCAGGACACTTGAGAGGCAGATGAAGAAACACGCACGTAGAGATGGATCTTTAGAACTAACAGAACAAAGCCAAAGACACACAAAACTGAAACCACCAACTAAGCCAACTAACCAGCAGACAGCAGGGAGGAGCGAGGCAGAAAGGCAAGGGTGGAGCAATTAGATTGAGCAGATGAAAGCAATGAACGGAACAACATACATCATATTCTTAGTATATGTTATTATCGAATAAAATAATACATATATACATCATATTCATAGTATATGTTATTATCAATGAAATAATAACACATAGACATCAAATTCTTAGTATATGTTATTATCAACCAAATAATACTTATATACATCAAATTATGTTAAATATAATGAATTCAACTATATTAATAAATTCTTCAAAAAAATATCTCAATTAGATATTTAATATTTAATTATTGAAAAACTTATCTTAACTATATATTCAAATAATAAAATTAAATTAAATATCTTAATCATATAATTAAATCTCTCATCCAATTAAATTTAATAATTTTATAATAATAATCAGAAGCAAATTATCCACCTCATAACAACCAAATACAATAACTATCTACTTCACATTAACCAAATACAGATACAATAATAATGGTAATAATTGATAGTCTCTCCGTTACAATAACCAAATACAATATATTAACCAAATACAAAATACAATAATAATGTCAATGACATGACTAGAAATCACAAATTAAACTATTCAAACAAATTAAACCATTAAACATGACTAGAAATCACAAATTAAACCATTCAAACAAATTAAACCATTAAACATGACTAGAAAACACAAATTAAACCATTCAAACCATTAAACCATGATTAGGTACTCGGAGTTGAAAAGAAGAGAGAAAGGAGGTGGTGATTTGTGGTGTGGGATGTAATAAATTAAAGGCCTAAATGCATGTCCTTCTCTGGTGCCTCCATTGCTAAACAAAGCAAGTAGAGTGAATACCAACTACAGTAGGTCTGAATAGCGGTCATGACTAGACCCAAAAGCCCAGAGACAATGGCTATAAACTTCCAGTTAGCAACGCAGTCCTTATAAATTTCTGAAGCACACTATTGATTTTTCTCTTGCAACGATTTCGCTGGATCACATAGGAAAGTTCTCTACCAAATTCATCAGAATGAGGTCCCAAATCCAAGTGACCTGTGAAGAAGGGTTGACCCAAGTCATTCCACATATTGGCTATGGATTATTCTGTTAATGTGTTGGTCTAAATGACAGCACGATCCTTGAGGATGTGAACATCTTCGAGAGTCTGGATTAGCCCGTCCATGAAGCTAATGTAGCACATCACAGTGCTTCCACGACTAGCGTCGCTAAACTCCCACACAACCATGTTTCGCAAAAACACATTAGTCTGCATTTCCCATACATTTATCCATGGGAGGTAGAGTGTACCTGAGTAACTGTCAAATTGGACCTTGTCAGAGTATTTGAAATCAATCCCGGCCTTGGCCAAACTTCTCCGCAGTTGTTGCATACTTTCGGTGTATAAATCTTGGACAGGGGCAAAAAACACGGATCACCATACTAGGAATATCGAGAAATTTCTTTAAGATTTGTAATAGAGGCGGGTAGTATTTTTTTGTTTTTATTCATCGGAATGGGGAAACGAATACGTGCATGTAACCCAGCAAATGCGTCTTTGTTGTCACTATATCATTCAGTCAATGGATACTCTCATGGCCGTCGTTCCAAATATCTTTAGAGACGACGAAAGGAGAGAGCACCTAGCATGTCTTCTTCAACAGTTCATTATCGAAGTCTCTAAGGCATCCATCACATGGTAAATCTTTCTTCGCTTTCTCAAAAATTATTTTCATGACACACAGTAGGATCTGATTTTCCATCTTCAGAATATCACACTTGATACACACCTGAAGCAAACCTAATTCCATCATGACATCGTTTGAGCTTGGATTGGGACAAGAACTGGAATTGGTACTGGAAGGGCAACGATCATCCGTGGGCATCTCCTGAGTCCTGATTGTCACAAGCTGATGTAGATAGCCTAATTAACATGTTATGTACAACATATGATAACATGGGGTAAAACAAAGTGATATTGAGAAAATGGTGAGATGCCTAATTAGTTATGGCTTACCATATTCCATACCACATGTTTGATTAACACAAATCTAGGTCTGAAGAAGACACATAGGAAGAGCGATGACACCCAGACAAGTGACAAGGCTCAATATTAGTGCTAAGAAATGCAAACACCTTTCTTTTAAATTGAAAAATGATTTTCCTCGCTATCTAGGTGCCATGAGAACCAAAATTCATGTGTTTTAGCTCTACAAAATATATGCACATTTTCTAGAGCTAAAATGTGCACGCATTTTGATAAAAATCAAATTTACCTTAGGGGTAATGGGTGGAAGAGGGTTGAGAGAGAGAAATAGATAGAGATTAGGGTTGGTGGGTAGAGGTTTAGGGAGGATTAGGGTAGTTAGAGAGAAGAAGGTGTATGGGGTTGGAGTAGATAGTGAGAAGGGGAGGTGGTAAGTGGTAGGGGGGCAGGGGCTTTATAAGAGATAGAGAGTGAGAGGGGTAGGGGTAAGGGAAGTAGGAGAGATAGAGAGAGAGGGTGGTAGGGTAAGGGGAAGTAGGAGAGGGAAAGAGAGGGGAGGAGGGTGTGTTTTTGGATATGGAGAGAAAATGGGTTAAGGAGAGAGAGGGTGATTTAGGGGTAATAAGAGAGAGAGAGAGAGGCGCGGGAATTGGGGGAGAGGTAGAGGGGTGGGGGTAAGGTGTAAGTGGAGGAGTAAGGGAGAGAAAGACTAAGAGATGGGGTTAGTAAGGGTTAGGGGGGTGAAGGGGGTGAGAGACATAGATGAGGAGGTAAGTTAATGGTATGGGAAGGAGAAGGGGTGAGAGAGTGAGAGAGGGGGTTAATAAGGGTTATGGATATGAGAGAGAGAGAGAGAGAGAGAGAGAGAGAGAGAGGTTAGTTGTATGAGGAGGAGTAGGAGAATGAGAGAGATAGAGGGATAGAGAATGGGGGGAAAGTGTTAATAGGTTGGGGTGGGAGATATGGGTGGGGTCTATGAGTAGGTGGAGGAGTAGAGGGATGAGTGACTAAATGAGAGATAGATGAGGTGCAGAGGGTGTGGGTGATTAGAGATAGGGGAAGGAGGGGTGATGGGGAAGAGAAAGAGATAAAGATCCTTGTGCAGGAGGTGTACACTAGGGTTGGGGTAGAGAAATATAGAGAGATCAAGGTGGGGGGGAGGGTATGGGTTTATGGAGGATTAGGGAAGTTAGAAAGAAGGGGATAAAGGGTGGGGAAAGAGAGATATATATAGAGATAGAGAGATATATTATGAGGTGGGGTGTAGTAAGTGGTATGGGGGAGTGGGGTTATGAGAGAGAGAAGAGGAGTTAGGGGTAGATGAAGTAGGATGGGGGTTATGGATAAAGGGACGAAGAGTAGGGGGTTGTGTATAGAGAGAGAGAGAGAGAGATTCAATGGGGAAATGTTGTGTTAGGGCGTTGGAAGAGAGAGAGCCCAAGGGTGGGGGTTAGGTGCAGGTGGAGGAGAAGGGGAGTGAGAAAGAGAGAGAGAGAGGTTTAGTAAGAGTTAGTGGGGTGGGGGGATAGGGGTTTGGGGAGGAGTGGGGAATTAGAGATAAAGGGGGGGTATAAGTGAGGAGTGTGGGTGTTTAGGTTAGAGAGAGATAGAGAGATACATTGCGGGTAGAAAGGGGTTAGAGGAAGAGAGAGAGGGTGGTGATTCAAAAGTTAGAGGTATAGACATAGGGGGTGTTAGGAGATTGGAGATTCGTGGAGAAGGGGTTAGTAAGGGTTAGGGAGAGGAGGAAAAGGGTGAGAGGTGAAGAGTAGGGAGGAGGCATGTTAGGGGATTGGGCTGAGAGATAGGGTTAGGTGGAGGGTGTGGGTGATTAAGGGTAGGGGGAGTTAGAGGGGGTGTTAAGGAGTTTGAGAGGGGATGTTATAGGGTTGGGGGTGTGTCAGGGAGTTGGAGAGGGGGAGTTAGGGGGTTTTAGGGGGTGTTACAGGGTTGAGGATGTGTTAGGGAGTTGGAGAGGGTGTGTGGGTTATTAGGGGTACAAGGTGTTAGGGGGTTATGAAGGTGGTGTTAAGGGGGGTGATATGGAGTTGGAAAGGGGGTGTTAGGGGATTGATTTGGGAAATAAAACATGCTTTACAAAACACATATGTGTTTTGATTCTCTAAAACATGTGTGTGTTTTGCTTCACCAAAATGCATACACATTTTAGAGAACCAAAACATGTACACGTTTTAGAGAACCAAAACACTTACATGTTTTGTTCTCCTATCCTTCATGGCATCCAACTTGGTTTCCTTGATATTTCCCATTCCCATGTTTAATAAACATGTAGATGTTGTTGAATTCTACAACAAGAAAGTGTTTCGCAAAACATGCATTGCATCTAAAAGATCCCTCATCTTTGTGGCATGACCCATTAATAGACAATACATGCAACCATAACATGAATATTGTAAAAAGACTAACAAAAATAATAATGAAAATGGATTTTTTAATTCAGATTGAACTTGGTTAAATGAATCCAATCTTAATTTGGGCAATATTTATGGATGACCTCAATGGTTTGTAGCATCTGTTCTATTTGAAGTTCATTAAGGTCTGTATCACTCATCTACGAACTCGTTTAGGAGTTCACGACTTTCCCAGATGCTCGTGACAACTTTCTCAATCTTACCATATTAATAATGCTTATTTAATGCATGCAATTGAACACAAAATAAATGCTAAAGTGGTTATCAAAACTTGATAATATCTCATGTTGATAACAAAATGTGAACATCATAACCAACCACTCAATGAAAGAAAGAAAAAGAAACACCGAGAAAGATATATATTATTTCAAATAATGATTCCCCAAACATGATAATGTGTTATTTTATATATATTTCCAAGAATGATTTAATTGATTCATCGCAATGCAGATAGGTTGTGGATGCTCTAAAAAATTGAATGCAAGAATACTCCAAATTAAGGGGGACACTAACAATGTATATGTGACACAAAGATGGGTTTGAACGACTTACTTATTCAAAGGTCTAGCACGGGGGGTTCACTCATAGAACTTGTTATGTAGCATGACAGTTCATAGTATATTAAAGGGCTGATGCATAATCATGGATTCCTTTAAAGACACTTTAGATGCCACATAATACTGGAAAAATGGGAAACTCTGACTTTAGGTGACAATTAGGGGTACTTACCTAACTTGTTTGAAGATGAATTAAAAAGACAAAAGATAGATAATTGAATCAGTTTTCATAATTAATAGCATTTATGCAAACAAAATATGTGTAAATGATTGTAAAATTAGTTTTAGTGAAATTGGGTTTTCAAATTTTCAACACATCTTAACATATATGTTTGTGCAGGTGTAGCAATATATGAGGTAAATGTTATCAATTTGGGATAAAATCTTGCAAACATATAAAGGACATATGGGCCTAGTGCAACACTATTTATTCTGAATTTTTCATGAATTATTTTTTTTATTATTAATTATTGAAGTCACAAAAGCTTGAAATTAAAACATTATGTGCGAGTGCAACACTTTAGGGGGAAAATGAATGAAATCCATGATTTCTAAATATAAGATCGTAGAGCTTGATCTCCTCTAGTGCACCATATACTTTTCTTGGGAAATGGTGATGGAAATCAAAAGTTATATAAAAAACAATCGATGTATCTATTTTCAAAAACTAACATGTTTCATTTAGAAAAATAATTATAAATAAATAAAACATAGTTTTGAAGGAAAAAATTACATATTCAGAATCATAAGATCATACTCTACAATATTCTAGATTTTCATAAAAAAATATTGTGTCTATCATAGCAAAACACGCCATCTAAACTAAGCATATTGAAAGAGTTCTAAAATACAAGCAATAGCCCTGGTTTATTTGTCTTAGCCAATAGGTTCAATAGTCCAAAGCTATTTCTGAACATAATGCCAAACCTTATTCCCGCCGATTTTTTTAATTTTAAAAAAATGCATATGCGTTATAATGCAAATGCATTATAGCTTATTCATATCACATATGCGATATCTTATTCATATCGCATATGCGATATGAATAAGCTATAACACATATGCGTTATAACGAATATACGTTTTTTCTTAAATAATTTGGTACGAGAGTAAAAAAGAGTAATGGCATCCTTATCCCATTATAATACCATTTAGACAACACTATGATGGACACAAATAATTCTTGTTTTTAACGGTGAATGAAGCCATGGGTTATGCATCCAAGAAAATAGGGTGGTGAACGAAGCCATGGGTTGTGCTTCCAAGAAAACAATAATTCCTCCTGTCCTTTGATCTATTCAACTTCAAGGGAAAATTTGCAACATTCACAGAGATATTGAAGATTTATTTATGTCAGCGCTCAAAGGACGTTATAAAGCCACGGGAATGCTTGTTTGGTAGCTCTTTTGGATGTAAAAAATCCAGAACGAGTACCGATGGATCAACGTATGCTCTCAGTGCAAACCATTAGTGATGATTCGTCAATAGGTGATAGGTGACTTTAATCAACATTGTTATAGTTATCATGTTCTTTTAATCATTATCGTGTTTTTTTAATCCTTGATTAAGAATGTATGGTTCTTTTAATCTTTTATTAAGGATGGATGGCCAAAATTCAATCAAATGGCATATATATCTCAACAAGATTTATCATCCGCCATGTATAGAGCCAAAGTTTCAAAGTCATCATCCTCATCATCATAGTCATCATCCTCATCATCACCATCATAGTCATCATCCTCGTCCTCATCATCATCACCATCATTATTCATCATCATCATCATCATCATCATCATCGTCATCCTCCTCCTCCTCCTCCTCCTCATCATCACCCTCATCCTCATCATCATCATCATCATCATTGTTCATCGTCATCGTCATCGTCATCGTCATCATCATCATAATCATCATCATCATCACCATCATCATCCTCATCGTCATCATCATCATCGTCATCATTATCCTCATCATCATCATCATCATCACCATCATCATCCTCATCCTCATCATCATCATCATCATCATCACCCTCATCCTCATCATCATCATCATGGCCATCATCATCATCATCATCATCTTCATCATCATCACCCTCATCATCATCATCATCATCATCATCATAGTCATCATCCTCCTCCTCCTCATCATCACCATCATTGTTCATCATCATCGTCGTCGTCATCATCATCATCATCCTCATCCTCCTCATCATCATCATAGTCATCCTCCTCCTCCTCCTACTCCTCCTCATCATCATCATAACCACCCTCATCCTCCTCCTCCTCCTCCTCCTCATCATCATCATCCTCATCATCATCATCATCACCACCCTCATCCTCATGATCATCCTCATCCACATCCTCATCATCGTCACCATCATCATCATCATCACCATCCTCACCATCATCATCATCATCATCATCATCACCATCAACATCCTCATCCTCCTCCTCCTCCTCATCATCATCACCCTCATCCTCATCACCATCATCATGGTCATCATCATCATTATCATCATCATCACCCTCATCCTCATCATCATCATCATAGTTATCATCCTCCTCATCATCACCATCATCATCATCATCATCATCATCCTCATCATCATCACCACCCTCATCCCCATCATCATCATCATCATCATCATCATAGTCATGATCATCATGATCATCATCACCACCCTCATCCTCATCATCATCCTCATCATCATCATCATCACCCTTATCCTCATCATCATCATCATAGTCATCATCATCACCATCATTGTTCATCATCATCGTCATCATCATCATCATCATCACCACCACTCTCATCATCATCATCATAGTCATCCTCCTCCTCCTCCTCCTCCTCATCATCGTCCTCATCCTCATCATCATCATCATAGTCATCATCCTCCTCCTCCTCCTCATCAACATCATCACCGTCCTCATCATCATAGTAATCATCATCACCATCATCATTATCATCATCATTATAATCACCCTCATCAACCTCATCATCATCATGGTCATCATCATCATCACCCTCATCCTCATCATCATCATCATCATCATCATCATCACCCTCATCCTCATCATCATCATCATCATAGTCATCAACCTCCTCATCATCACCATCATTGTTCATCATCGTCGTCAGTGTCATCATCATCATCATCATCATCACCACCCTTATCATCACCCTCGTCATCATCCTCATCATCATCATCATCCTCATCATCATCATCATCCTCATCCTCATCGTCATCATCATCACCACCCTCATCCCCATCATCATCATCATCATCATCATCATCATCATTCATCATCATCATCATCATCATCACCACCCTCATCCTCATCATCATCATCATCATCACCCTTATCCTCATCATCATCATCATAGTCATCCTCCTCCTCCTCATCATCATCACCATCATTGTTCATCATCATCATCGTCATCATCATCATCCTCATCATCATCATCAAATTCATCATCCCCCTCATCATCATCCTCATCCTCATCCTCATCCTCATCATCATAGTCATCCTCCTCCTCCTCCTCCTCCTCCTCCTCATCATCACCATCCTCATCATCATAGTGATCATCATCACCATCATCATTATCATCATCATCATCATCATCATCATTATAATCACCCTCATCATCCTCATCATCATCATCATCATCATCATCATCATCCCCATCATCATCATTATCATAGTCATAAGCCTCCTCATCATCACCATCATTGTTCATCATCATCGTCATCGTCATCATCATCATCATCCTCATCATTATGATCATCATCACCACCCTCATCATCACCCTCGTCACCATCCTCCTCCTCATCATCATCCCGATACTCATCATCATCATCATCATCACCACCCTCATCATCATCACCCTTATCCTCATCATCATCATAGTCAGCATCCTCCTCCTCATCATCCACACCATCATTGTTCATCATCATCATCATAGTCATCCTCCTCCTCCTCCTCCTCCTCGTCATCATCATCCTCATCCTCATCATCATCAGCATAGTCATCCTCCTCCTCCTCCTCCTCCTCATCATAGTCATCATCCTCATCCTCATCATCATCATCATAGTCATCCTCCTCCTCCTCATCACCATTATCACCATCAACATCATTATAATCACCATCCTCATAATCACCATCATCATCATCATTATCATCACCATCATAGTCATCATTGCAGCAGGGATTTCTCCTTGCTACAGGGGCAGGAATGGATCACTTCTGTCTATAGGACAGAAGGGTAGGTTCTTGCGTGGAAAAATGATGTAAAAATGGAAAGAAAATAAACAAAGAACAGAAAGAAGAGAAGTGATGGAGAACCCCTCTGCAAACAAAGGTTAGGGTTCCACTTCCAATGACCTGCAAATAATAACTAAGCTACCGTAAACGAAATACTTGCAAATCAAGTTAGATAATAAAACCTGCAAATGAAATCATGGGTTAGAAAGCAAAGACATTACTAAGCAAATAAACAAAAGACAAGCTATACCTTCTCTTTGGGTGGAAATGGGCCACGATGCCCTAGCTTGTGGAAGCACCTCTCTTGGATGGGGGAGCTATAGCTCAATGGAGATGGAGAGGGAGTGTGGGTGGCTTGATAGGCAAAGGTCTCAAGGCATCCATGGGTAGCATAACAGTATGCAAGAGAGAAGTGTTTTGAGAGTGACCCCCCACCCTCCTTTTATAGTTTTTTCTTGGGGTTTTATGGTTTTAAGCCCTTGTTCAGGGCTTTAGCCCCTTTTTTAGGCTTTTAGCCCCTAACTTTAGCTCATTTTATGGTTTTATCCCCTTTTGGGGAGCTTTAGCTCCTAGGAGACTATTTTAGGCTCCTTTTTGGGGTTTTTAAGCCCTTTTCTTCATCCTTAAGCTATTTTGAGGATGTGGGGGTCTAATGGAGGGTCGTGAGATGGTGTCCTTGGGTGGTGTAGGCCATGGAGAGCTGAGTGAGGGATTTTTTGGGTTAACAGATTGCCCCCTGATGTGTGAGGGCAAGAGCTCAATGTATGGCCAATGGACATCATAGGATTTGTTGTGTAGAAGTGGTGCTTCCGGGGCTGGGGCATGGTGGCTTTTGGTTTTTGTATTAATATGGTTCCCATAAATGGGTGAGATTACAAATAATGTGCGACATGTATATGGACAAGGCGGGCATCCCCATGCTCATGACAATGTCAAAAGAATAATTTGATCTATGCTCTAAAATACAAGAGTCGATCATATACAACTGATGTTACAATAATGGTTGCCTCCATGTGAGACTGAATACAATGCTGGTCTGGTACATTAGACCCATGGAATTCTCATGGAATGCTATATCTTCATGACTAACGGTCTACTGAATCTGGAACAGTACATAGCTGTATGGACTCATTGATTGAGAGTTAGAGTCTCTGTGGTACAAGTATGATGTATCAATCATGAAGGTATATCGAAGCACTGTTGGGGCTTCTGATCACTGTCTCCAACGCAACCCAAAAATCACAAGGGACATGAACCTGTCTAGGTCCCTCGAGTAGACTCATCAATGTGCCAGAGTCAAGTGACATCTAGGGTCTTCGACCAAGTACTATGTGGACCAAACCCTGTACAAATCTCAATGCTGCGATGACATAGTTGAAGTCGAGCATGTGAGAAACAACCATCCCAAGAGGTACTAAGGACTCCTCTCAAGTGGTCCAAGGAACTCATCAATGAGGTTAATGAAACCAAGATATAGGGACCTCTGGAATACATGTTTTTTCATTGACAGAGGGAGACCTGCCCCTAGCCAAGGCAATGATGTTTCCATGACCAGGAGCACGAGGGTGGTAACCAAAAGGTGTGAAGCAATATGCGGACTGACTCACTGGATCGAGGGGTGGAGGGGGAGGGAAAGGATTGAATAGGGGCAGAGGGGGTGCGGGAGACTCAAACTTCTTTTGTTTAGAGTATGACGGCAGGGCAGACCAAGCAGCAAATGAAACTGACTCATGGGAATGGGATCATAGCTATAATACCAGGAATGTCGCTGCAGGTGGGAAATACTTGGCGGAGGTGGACACTTTTGATATTGATGGGATCCAAGGAAGACACATTGCAAAGTAATCTGAACAAAGGCGACCCAATGTGGGAATGCTACCAAACTATTTTCTGTGGGGTGGTGTCTAGGGACACCGTTGTAGTACGATCTCGTGGATTTTTGGTGAGCCCGAGAAAGTCAATGCTCGATGGTGCTTTCAATTTTAGAGAGTTTGAAAGCACGAAGAAGACTCCAATGGGGGCTCTTTTTCGTTGGTAGTCTCCTATGCCCGAAAAAGGATAAAAGTATACATAGGAGAGCTCGCCCATCCTGTAGGGGATGAGAGACTTATTTACCGTTGGTAGTCCAATCAGGCCGAGAAAGGTTAAACCTATACTGACTGGACGGTCATTCAGATACTTTTACAAGCATGAACGAAACCAAGTTTGCTCGGAAATATTTTCTTTTTGAGAAGGCTGGAAAAGAGCTTAACAACAACCCATGGTGAGATTTTTCGTAAAGTGCGGCCCCTCTACCTGAGAAAGCATAAAAGTGTGCAGAGGGGAACGGTCTTTGCTTGAATATGCCAAGGAAGTCCTTTTCAATTGATGGTCTACATGACCCGCAAAAGGAGGTAAACGAAACGATGTAGACGCCCCTTTCCTATACTTTAACGAGCAGGAAAGGGAGCAACTGCGCTCGGCTATCTTTTCATTGTTTTGACTCAGAAAAGAGCTTAAACGAAACTCCAGTGTGGTCAATCGATTGCGGTGGAACATGCGGTGCCCCATGTAGGGATGATGGACAGAGGTCCAAAGGTCATCTGTGCAATATGGACAGAACAGAAGGCTCTCAGACATACCAATACATGCGTGGGATAGATCGTGGCAGAGGCCTGCGAGTGGGTGCGGCAGAGGCATGCAAACCGAGGTGGCTCTCAGACAGAGGTTAGGAGAGTGTGTGTGTGTGTTGCGGTGGATGGACTTGACTACATGCGATGTGAGTGCAAGTCCAGGGGCACTTATATGCCAAATACATGGAAGAAAACTAAATCATTTTGTGGACAAAGGTCCAGAGGTTCGCGTAAGGTGCGGTAAATGGAAAAGACAACTATGTGTTAAAATACAAAACAAAACTTAAAAAATGGCATTCCTTAATGGGTGGTGGCCTGAAAACTCGCATGAGTTGCAGTCGGGAAGTGTGATGCGAGTATAGGTCCATAGACACTCGCATCGTCATGTTTTGGCTCGTAAATCGAGGTGACTTGTGGGAAATGGTCCCAAAATTGAATTATTAAACATGAGACGATGGTCTCATAAAGAGATAGACATTTGCGCCCGGAGGTGTGAGAGGTGTCTCAAACAAGTCCCAGGTGATTTTGGATTAGTAACTAATGGTGCTTCCACTGAAAAAACGTTGAAAAACAAGATAAGAAAATGACGCGACTCATTGGTGATGTTAAGCGTAAAATTTCTTGAGGTAGAGCCCATTGCAGGGTTCTCCAAGAGTTGTCCATCAAAGTCAATGAGGGTGTATGCCCCTTTTTTGAGGCAATGGTGGATGACATATGGGCCATACCACATTGATTCGAACTTTCCTTTGCCCAATTTATCATTGGGTTGGTTGTAGACTAGAACCATATCGCCTTTGCTAAAGGTGCGAGTATGGACATGGGAGTCATAGTGGATCTTTGACCGTGTTTTCACTGCTTCAATGGCTTGGAGTGCAGCTCTATAGTCTTCTATGGTTTTCTCAAGTTGGAGGAGTCTTTCTTCTAAAGGTGAAGTATCAGGGAGGAGTTCTACCACGAGGCGGAGGGATGGGATTTGACACTATATAGGGAGTACTGATTCAACGCCATGTACTAGGCGGAAAGGGATGAAACCAGTTGCAGTTTTTGTGGATGTGCGATAAGCCCATAGCGCAGAGAATGGAATGTGCTACCAGTTGGTTTTGTGATTTCCTACCATCCATTGGAGCATTGTTTTGATGATTTTATTGACTGCTTCCACTTGGCCATTGCCTTGGGGGTAGCTGCAAGATGAGTACTGGTGTTCGAATTTCAACATGGTTGATAATTCATCCAATACGACGTCTTGGAAGTGTGCTCCATGGTCTGAGACTAATTGTTTAGGGACACCAAATCGTGTAATAACATGGTTAAAGAAGAAGCACACTGCGGTTTCAGCTTTGCAATCAAATGTGGGCATGGCCTCGGCCCACTTAGTGAAGTAATCGACCACCATGATGATGTATTTATGACCATTAGCCGAAACGGGGTTGATTGTCATGAAGTCGATTGCCCATTTGAAAAAGGGCCAGACTGTGACTACGGGGTGTAATGGTGTGGGGGGAGTTCTTGCCTTTGGGGCAAAGAGCTGACAACTGCGAAAACGTTTGACTACCTCTATGCAATCAGCAAAGATGGAGGGCCAAAAATAATCGGCGCATAGAATCTTCTGGGCGGTCGCCAGACCTGAAAGGTGGCCGCCGCAGGCTCCACTATGACAGTCATTGAGGATGGTCTCGGCGTCGTCATGGGTGAGGCAACAACGTAGGATGGTATCGATTCCTTGACGATATAGAACATCTCCAATCAGCAAGTGGCGAATGGCTTGATGTCGGATGTGTTGCCTATCCTCACGATTTAAGTGCGTTGCGAACTTCTGTGTTCGTAAATAGAGAAGGATGTCCCCATACCATGGGTCGTCTGTGGATGTGCCGAATAGGAAATCATCAGGGAGATCATCCTTAGGGGGTGATGATGCAGTTAATCGGGGTAGATCGGTCATGAGCATGGCCAGTGCGAGTGCCTTTGTGCTTTTTGGAGACACAAACTCTAGGTCGAACTCTAAGAGGATGACTACCCACTTAGCTGCTCGACCTTGTAGAAGGAAACGGCTTAAGAGGTACCGCATTGGGTTTGAATCAGCCACTACACGAGTGTGGTTTGCGATGATGTAGTGGTGTAACTTCTGAGCTGAGAAGATGATGGTGAGGGCCAATTTCTCCTCAGGTGAATATCGTAGTGGGGGTCCTGTTAGCTATTAACTGATGTAGTAAATCACGTGCTCATGGCGAGCATCATCTTCTTGGACCAAGACTCTAGCAATGGTGTTTTTCGAGGCCAACACACAGAGAATGAAGTCTCGAGTAAAATCTGGTGCTGAGAGTAATGGTACAGAAGCCAAGGCCTGCTTGAGTGTGTCAAACAACTCCTATGCTTGCTGATCCCAAACAAAGGGGATTTTGTATGGAGCAGGCGAATGAATTTGTAAGATTTTGTTGCATATTCTGGTACAAAGCGGCGGAGGAAGTTGGCCTTGCCTTGGAGGCTCTGTAGTTGGTGTCAAGTTCTTGGGGATGGTAGATCAAGGATAGCCTAAACTTTGAGGGGATCTACCCTTATCCCTTTGTGGGAGATGATGAATCCGAGTAGATGACCTGCTGGGACGCAGAAAATGCACTTGAGGGGATTCGGGCGAATTTTGTACTTACGGCAGCGTAAGAAGACTTGCCACAAGTCGTCTATATGTTGTGTTTGTTTTGGTGATCGAGTGGTAAGGTCATCTAGGTAGACCAAGATGATGTGGATTAGGTCATGGAAACAATATGTCATGGTGCACTAGAAGGTGGCTCCAGCGTTTTTTAGGCCAAAGGGCATGACTCGATACACAAATGTGCCCCATGGGGTTGTGAATGCCATCTTATAATGGTCTTCTTTCTGAATTTGGATTTGGTTATATCCGAAAAAACCATCCATGAAGGAAAAGGATTCATGTCCAGCGCATGCATCGATGATCTTATCAATGAAAGGTGTGGGGAACTTGTGTTTGGGACATGCCCCATTGAGGTCGCAGAAGTCTGTGCAAACGTGAATGGTACCATGTTTTTTATTCACGGGAACAGGATTAGAAACCCAAGTGGTGTACGCAATGGGATAAATGAAGCTAGCTGTGCGCAGCTTCTCTATCTCGGCTTTAACCATAGCCACTTTGGATGGATGGATTGGCCATTGCTTTTGGTGCATGGGAGCCACATCGAGCCATGTGTCGATGTGGTGTTCCATGATGGATGGATCTAGGCCATGCATCTTGGTGTAAGACCAGGCGAAGATGTCACGGAATTCTTGGAAGAGAGATTTGTAGGCATCGACCTCTTCCAGGGAGCAAGATGCCCCTAGCATGATTTCTTCAACAATCTCATAGTTGGTTGAGATGTCAATTTTGATGGTTGGCTAAATGTTCACCATATTCCCTTCTTCGAAGGCATCTGGTGCTGGGATGGGGTTCTTGAACCAGTCGACCTTCCCATGGATGAAATCTTTGGTCTCCACATAAAACTGGTTAGACTGCAACACAAGTTCTTCAGGAAGGAAGAACGAGCGATGGTGCATGTCATCCCAGGGGTATTCCGGGGCAGTCAGAGCTTCAAGTATCTCCTCATCGTTGCGAAAGCAACGAAGAGACAGGTCTGATGGACCATCGGTGGAGGAGGAGATGAGTGGGTCGTTGGAAATGGACATGGTGTCTAACGAAGGAGGTGGTGGGTGAATTTCTTCGATCAAGGTGATATGAGACTTAAGGGAATGTTGACGGAGGTCAGCGAGAGCCATTCAAAATTTGGGCAAGTCTTGGCAATGGTGAGAGTCCATACAAGCCACAAAGGGCACAAGCATGGTTTGTTCTCAATTCCTTGTTCTTGACTATCGGTGCGGTTGGGAGTTCAACCACGGGGATGTTTTCGTTCATGTCGATGGCATCTAAATGCGCACGAATCATTGGGATTTTAGGGAAATCCTAAGTTGGATGGCCCTGTTGTTCGCAGATGGTGCAAGGTGGGACTTGTCGTGGCTCTGCAGTGGCTTTGGCATTCTTTCCCCTAGCCCTTTTCGGGTGGGGCGATGCGGGTGCGGGTACAACAGTTGGATTTTGCGGGCCGGGTGGAGGGTGAGACTCAACCGCGATGGGTTGCACTGGGGTTAAGACCACCTAGGGCATTGGTGGTTGAGCTGGTGGATCAAGATACCACACTGGAATTCCCAATGTAAAGTTGGGTAGGCTTAAGGTGGCCATTACCGTCTTGCTCATAACACCGGGTGGGGGAAAGAGGAAGGGAATTGTATGGACTGGAGATGAGCCCAGATAACTTCCTGACGGTTGCATGTGGGGGTGAAATTGTGGTTGTGGTTGCGCGTAGTGCTACGGCTACAGATGATGTTGTGGATGCTATTGGTGTTGCGGCTGCAGATGATGTTGTGGTTGTGGTTGGGGCTGCGGCTGCAGTTGTTGTTTGGGTGTTGCAGTGATGGATGAGACCATGCAAAAGTTCGCAGTTTCATTTTGTGTCAGTGGTGGTGACACTAATGGGAAAGGAGCCGTCATGGTGGTATCGACAAACAACCCAGGGCCCACATTCAACAATGGGGAGGCTGGTGTATTGTCAACTGTGGTGTTGATTGCAAGGAAGATATTGGCGTGTGTGGTTGTCCCTTGCGGCTCGATGGTGGTGATGGTAGGGATAATGTTGGCGGGTGTCGTTAACCTTGCAGATCATGATAAGTGAGCTGATCTACTGTCACAATATTCCCTTCATGGGGGAACATCATGAGATAGAAGATAGTTGATGCGACTGCTCTCATGACGTACATATAACTTCTCCCGAGAAGAAGTTTATAGTCCAATTGAGCATTG
Organism: Pseudotsuga menziesii; assembly: GCA_001517045.1. Taxonomy (NCBI): domain Eukaryota; kingdom Viridiplantae; phylum Streptophyta; class Pinopsida; order Pinales; family Pinaceae; genus Pseudotsuga; species Pseudotsuga menziesii. Next base: position 827,405 of record LPNX010312310.1, on the reverse strand, counting down.
ATGACCTCTATGTCGATCAACACTGACTTCTTGGCTAATGTGATGGGGACATGGGGGAGGATTCCTTGGGCTTTAGTGGGATGTCCATCATAAGCCCACAGAGTTGTTGAGGACGGTTGTAGAATTGGTGATCCAAGTTTCTGCCAAACCAAGGTAGACATAACACATGTGGATGCCCCCTCATCCACTATGCACCGATGCACAACCAAATTCTGGATGGATACCAGGATTTGGAAGGCGATGGTCGATGGCATGCATGGTTCTCCATTCTTCATGTCAAATGTGATCAAATTGAATTCGAAGGGGTCTACTGCCCCAAGGGTGGCAAGTAAGGATTTTCACTGTGTTGGGCATGTTTTAAGTACCTCAAGAGCGAACATGCGAGTTGGTATTTGGGCCAAATCATCCACTATGCTGTAACTGACAGCAGCTCTAGCCGTGGCATTATTGGCAACTCTGCGTATGGGGGGGCATGGGAATGGGGGTAACTAAAGAGGTAAGTTTACTATTTTGGATGTGGATTTTGCTGATGAGTCAGCAGGTTCAGTGGTGGTACCATACTGATTTCGTCTAGTTTGTAAGTTGACCTCTTCAGTCATCATGGCTAGCAGGAGGTGAACACCTATTTCAGCCATGGGAGGTGCCCCTAGAGAATTGGGATTTGGTTGGGGAGAGGGTATGGTTTCCACCAATCCTTGGACTGGTAGCAGGTTTTGAAGCACCATGGGGGGAGGACCTTGAGGTGCGGGGTTGGGTTGTACTTGATTTGCAGCATTGGCAGCCTGTTGGGCTGTGTTTTGAATGCCCTGCTTAGCTTGACCCATAAGGGCACACTTGAATGTGTAGTGCCCATAAACATCACAGAGTGTGCACGGTTGGTTTGTGCGCAATGGGGCGTTGCGTCTTGGTGCATTTTGTCATGGGGGGTTTTGGGCAGGTTGGTTTGCTGCAGTATTGTTGGGAGGGTTTGGTTGTTGACCGCCTCCCTACAGTTAGTTATTGGCTTGGTTCTAGGGGCAATTAATTCTAGCATTCCCTTGTTGATTTTTGGGGGCAGGCTGGTTGGGACGGTTTTGTTGTGCGAACACTTGTCCCAACGGAGCGGGTGGAGCAGGGGTGGGGGATTGAACTGTTTGCACTGGCGGTGCATAGTATATTTGTGGGGGTGGTGATGCCACGAATGTGGGCATTTGCCCCACATACTACTCCGTTGGCCAAGCCATGGCCTGAGCTTGTTGCGATGGCGCAGGCTGTGCATAGGAAGTTGTTGCTCTGGACTGGGACATCATTCTAGCATAGTCCGAAGTTTGGTTTTGGTAAGCAACGCTAGCAGTGTTGCTTGGTTGTGGTGTAATGGTAGGTGGTGTCAAACGGTGATGTGGCTGTTGGGATACTAATCCTATGATGTCGTCTATAGCATGAGATGCCCCTAGTGCGTCGTGGTAAGAGGTTCCTGCGCAGGGAGCATTTGGGATGACGGTGTACAGGTATCCCGACTAAGCATAGATGAGGTCAAACTGTTGAGCTTTTAGTATGGCCTCTTCTTCAGATTAGGGACATTTGGATGCGACGTCCTTTGCTATGGGCGGGAGCAAGGTCTTAAGGAACCAATCCAAGAAGATCCTGTCGTCAAGTTGGATTTTACATAAGCTACGACGTCACCGCCACTCATGGATGTGGTCAGTTATATGAGTGGCAGTGTTTTCGCGACAGGATAACAGGATCTCCACCCCTTTGTCATATCTGGCGAGGAGTTGGAAATACCGTAGGAACATGAAAGCTAGGGAGTTGAAGTCTGGGTATTTGGCCTGTGGTAGCTCAATGTACCATTTGGTCATAGCACATGCAAGGGTGTGTTGGAATAGCCTCAGCCTAATGGAATCATCTACGATGCTGTTGGATGAGCACCATAGATGGAATGTCATAATGTGGTTTTGAGGACATTCCCCTGCCTTGCCTTCAAACTTGGGGATGTCTGATGGCAGCTTAGTTGGCATTGGAGGCCAAAAATCTTGATGGCGAATGGGTTCGTTTGTTAATTGAGCCAAATCAGGCAAGTTAAGATGAGCCATGAAAGGTAGATTTGACCCCAGGTTGATGTGGTATGGGGCTGCGATGGTGGTAGGATTTGCAGGTGCATAATGCACCTGCACGACTAGGGGTACTTGCAGTGGCCCCATTACGGATGGGCCAATGCCCCCATGTGTTGTGGGGGGGACAGTGTGAGTGGTGGAGACATTGCCCCCATGTATGATAGTAGGGGTAATGTAAGTGGACGGCCCACTACCCCCCTGTGTGGCAGGACGGGTAGTTTGTGTGGAAGGGCCACTACCCCTATGTGCCACAAGTGGTCCAGCTTGGCTGGTCACTATGGGTGGTGGCAGTTGACTGATGACAATCTACATGACTATGATTGGGCCACCTATGGGGTTGTTGGTGGCAGGGTGTGGTGTGGACATGAGTCCACTTGCTATGGTTATGCCAGAAAATGGATCTGGGTTGGCACCAGCCATGGGGCTTAATGGTGCAGTATGGAGGTCTGGTTTAGACTGATATGGGTCTGAATCATAATCAAAGGCTCTGTGGCCTTCTGATGGTTTGGGAGATCGCTGAGAACGGTTTCGACGGTGTCAATTGAGTGTTCCAAATGGTGTTGGTTCGCCTCTTAGGCGTGAGGAAGAGCGTGGAGGATCAATTGTGTTAGAGTTTATGTATGAAACCGATGGGAATGATGTTTGGACCCCGGTTTCAATGGATTCCTAGTGGCTATAGGTGGTCACTCGACCACCAAGACTGCTAGAATATAGTGTTTGGATTTTTCCTCATAGGTGTTTCTACTCAATCGAAAGGGGTCGTTGCCTGTTTCACTTGGCAATTCCTCTCAACAGCCAGATACTTTGGGGTTCCTGCGGTACTCCTCACAATGAGTTTCTAGGAAAATCCCAAGTACTTCCCACAGTTGAAGCATTCAAGGACTTATGTCCTCAAAGACTGCAGATTTGATTGAACTTAGTGTAAATTAATAAATTTTAAGGCTCTCTCAGCATCATGAACTGAGTTGGGTTGATTACGTGGTATGGTGTATTTGTTTATCTGTCTTTCTGGTATTTGGTAGCTGCAAATGGTTTATGAATTCATCATATTGTGGTATGTGATTGTGTATGCAAGCATTGAATAATGAATAGATATTTGTAAACAAATACAACTTTTTCACCCTGAATGTCGATGGCCTAACTAGATGACTACCTCACACTGATATTCCTCTTCAACCAAGAGAAGGTGGTGGGCTCTCAACACAATGGGACTAAGCCCATCCGTAGATCCACAGGTCACCTCCCGGATGCAAGGTTGGTCAATAGGGAGGATGCTTAGTGCCGTGAGAAGCCCTCCTCCTCTACCCCCTCTGCCTTCCAAGTCATCATGTTTTAATGGTTTGGAAGCATATTTAATGAAGGGCCTAGGTCTATACGAGCTTGCCCTTCATCGTATCACAGAATACCCCGAAGGGTGATGACTTGGTAGAGGAGGAAGGATAAGCAAGACAGTTAATTTTAGGTTGATTTTAGTTAAGCTACATTCATTTGATTAAGCCATTAGCATTGTTTGGAATTTACACATTGTTTGTTGATGAAATTACAAGAAATTAAAATAGAAACTGAAATTGATTTGAAGTGCTGGACAGAGGTGGTTGAGCCGCATTGACAGTCCCTATAAAACTGAAAATTAAACCCTATGCAACTGAAATTTAAACTCTGTTTGACTAGCCACACATTTTTTATCAAATCTGGCGAGGAGGCCGCAAGATTTTTTCAAAAACAGGAGAGGGGGTCGCACAGATTGCAGAAACAGTTGCGGTCTATGTTTCTGAGTGAAGTCACACTTATCGGGGGATTAAGTGCACCTTGGGTGTGCCTGTTTGGCCATTAAGTGCACCCTCATCCCCTGTTTAGGCCCGATAAGTGCGCCCTGCCCCGGATTTGGGGTTTTTTCAAATCCAGAGTCAGATCTAGCTGACAGTAACCTGTACTGTGGCCAAACTAACTCAGATTTTCCTAGCAGAGGCTTTGGAAGTACTAAAAACAGGAAATAAACTAGATCTAAACTATATTTAACAAGAAATTTTTAAAAAAACTAGCGAAAAACTTGAAAAACTTGAAATTTTAAAAATTTGGCCCAGGGATCCTGTGGGATCCACCTAGTATGGTCGCTAGTTCTATAGCAGGGATTTCTCCTTGCTACAAGGGCAGGAATGGCTCTCTTCTATCTATAGGACAAAAGGGTAGGTTCCTGCGTGGATAAAAGCTATAAAAATGGACAGAAACTAAACAAAGAACAGAAAGAAGAGAAGTGATGGAGAACCCCTCTGCAAACAAAGGTTGGGGTTCTGCTTCCAATGACCTGCAAACAATAACTAAGCTATTGTAAACGAAATACTTGCAAAGAAAGTTAGATAATAAAACCTGCAAATGAAAACATGGGTTAGAAAGCAAAGACATTACTAAGCAAATAAACAAAAGATAAGCTATACCTTCTCTTTGGGTGGAAATGGGCCACCATGCCTTAGCTTGTGGAAGCACCTCTCTTGGATGGGGGAGCTATGGCTCAATGGAGATGGAGGAGAGGGAGTGTGGGTGGCTTGATAGGAAAAGGTCTCAAGGCATCCACGTGCAGCATAACAGTATGCAAAGGAGAAGTGTTTTGAGAGTGACCCCCCACCCTCCTTTTATAGCTTTTTCTTGGGGTTTTAGGGTTTTAAGCCCTTGGTTAGGGCTTTAGCCCCTTTTTGAGATTTTATCCCCTTTTGCCCTAACTTTATCTCCTTTTAGGGTTTTATCCCCTTTTTGGGGGCTTTAGCTCTTAGGAGACAATTTTAGGCTCCTTTTTGGGGTTTTTAAGCCCTTTTCTTCATCCTTAAGCTATTTTGAGGGTGTGGGGGTCTAATGGAGGTTCATGAGATGGTGTCCTTGGGTGGTGTAGGCCATGAAGAGTTGAGTGAGGGATTTTTTGGGTTAACAATCATCATCCTCATAAGCATCGTTGTCATAACCATACTATTCGTTATATAAGTTTAACATATTTCAGTCCACATTTGAAAAACATTTTATATTTAAAATTTTAATATTTGATAAGCATAGATAAATGTAAATTGCATATGCAATTTATCCCATATGCACTAAATCGCATATGCGTTTTGGAGACCATGTAAAAGACATGCCCGTTGATTAAAAAGCATTGTATCAATATCGCATATGTGATAAATTGGAGGTGCATTATATCGCATATGCAATATGTGTTGTATAAAAAATGTTGGGTTGCGTGTTGTGGGTCAGGTTCACTATAGCAAAAGACATAATTCATATTTACCCACGCACAGAGAACTGTTCAACATGCAATTTAATCATTTGTTACATAATTCCATAGTTTTGTATAGGTTTGGGTGGATTTCAATGGAGAATGTACGTAATAGAGGTCAAAAGTCAATGAGGAAGGTGCTTACACCGAAAGAAGCTAAAAAGAAAAAAGAAAAAAAGAGGGAAGATTCAAGAAATCATCGCCATTCATTACATGAGCAAATAGTTCCCATTCCCCCTCAACAGATACCTGACGTAGAGGCCGAGGAAGATAATGCAACATTAAAGGAAGCTGGTTATACGAAAATTGATATTATTGATCCATTAGTAAACGGACAATCTTGTGAAGGGTTCAATAATTATGTTACTCCCGATGCAAATGTGACTCAGTAACAACCATGGTCGGTGGTTCAATCTCCTAATCGAAGTTGTCAGCCTGTAGTGGATGTAAAGGTCACTCCAGCATTTCAAACGGCAAGAAATTTTGCATCAAAATGAAAGAGAACTCCTAAACGCATACAAGTGGACGAGAACGAATTGACTTCCATGGAAGGTAAGGTGGATAAACACACTATCCTTCATCATTGTTCTCAAATAATGAAACAATATTTTGATAACAAATCCGAAGCCGATAAATGCCAATTGTTTTTAGCTTTGCTTAAATCTAGAAATATGGCAACTGTTAGAAGAAATCTAGGCATAAGAACAATGAAGAATATCGAATCAAGTAATCACATTGTTAAATTTCTTGCTACTACATTCACATCGATTGGTAAAAAATATCGTTCACAAGATTGTAATGTGGCTCATCGTGTATTGGCTGAATCAATTGTATGTAGATCCACAAGACAACATCATTTACTTAAATGCACATCACAAATTGTGCCTTTACATCCAAAGACACTTAAAAAATATTCAGTAAGAAGAGACAACCTTGATGTAGAGGGACAAATGGAAACATTATGGGCATTTAGCGGTAGGTTTCCCCATAAAGACATGAAGTTAGTCGAAGCAGGGAAGGGCCTAGTGCACATGTTTTGGCATGATAACACTGGGCCTTCTTCTAACATGAAGGATGTGTTAAAACATTAGAGAGGTTCTAGAAACAATGAACCTCATGCTAAACATTATCTTGACATGACACAAAATCAACTGTTCAAGATGTTTAAAGTTTCCCATGTAGAGATAAGGCTCGGGCAAAAATATTTTGAAAAATGCAAGCCTTGGTATGTTAGAATCAATACTATCCGGAACACTTGTTGTTGTAGATATCACATAGAGTTTGACCTATATTACCATACATTTGCACATATACGTCATTTTTTGCATCCTAACCATGTGTAAGAATGCTCAAGTACAGTACCGCCAATGGCATCCAGAGATTTCATCCATAGCATAATGTGTCCAAGGCAAGATGGGCAAACACATTACTTAAAACAATGTGTAGACAAATCTTGCAACAATTGTGGTGGATTATCATTATGGTCTGATTGCATCCATGAAAGTGAAGATCAAGCATTCGGGCATGCAATTTTCGAGAAGCAGAACTATCAGTATGAGACATATCAGCTACATGATGGGAAAGAAAGCAGGAAGAATAAATTGGTGACTTCACAGGTAAATTGTTGAATATTGACATATTAATATTCATGTACACATTTTTTTATGTGGTTTATTAACACTATTTATTTTTTTACACCAGGTGCGAGTATGTGATTTTATTCCAAAGTTTCATGGAAAGATCCAATAGTACATTAAACATGTTGATATGGCACGGTGGTAAGATGAGCAATTCAGAATATGCTGGGACACCTTCCCTCTCGGAACAATACTATCAATGGTTGACTTTGCGGAAAATTACACCCTACAACTACAAAATGAAATACAAAATCAATACTATCACTCAGAGCAGGTGAGCATAATGGTTCATATCACGTATTGACATGGGCCAGATAGCAATGAAGAGAAACATGTGATACTGAAAGAAAGTCACTTCTACATAAGTGATGACAGGACCCACGACATCCATTACGTGCAACATTGCTTTAAATTATTCTATGATCATGTGATAGCTATGGATATACCATTTTATCGTCATTTCATTTAGTCAGATGGTTGTGCTGGACAGTTCAAGAATGCACATATATTTGAATGGTTGTGTTTGTTGCATATAAAATACAAGGTGCCACATGTATGGAACTACTTTGAAACTAGTCATGGAAAAGGATAGCACGATGGTGCTAGTGCATGCATTAAAACTGCCCTTTGAAGTGAAGAGATGAAGTTTACAGGTGCTCACCTTCGAGACGCTGCATCTATAGTCGAATGGTGTGCATTTGTCATGGGAGAACAAGCAACAAGGAAACACTTAGTGTGGAGAATATTCTAGGAGGTGAAAAATGTGGACTGATCACAAACACATCGGGTGAACACAATGCATGGAACTCGACAGTTTCATTCAATTAGAATCTCAAAAAACTCGGCCCTACAAATTTGGACAAGATTGAAGGCTTGCTTTTGCATTTTTAGTAGCATCAGTGAATGAGATGATTGTGAGTATACAGATACCGTTGATACATGGGATCGATTGACATTTGGCACCAATTTCAATGGGGTTAATGAAATAGACCATTTGGAAGATGATCAGACACATATTTCTACAGACTATGATCACATATCAAATCTCATACAAGTAGGTACATGAGTAGTACCTAAATTAGAAAATGCATTTATGTATTGTTTACTCGACCTATGTATAATTTAATTTATGTAGAAAATAGAAATGCGAGACCTTATTTACAAAATGTATTATCAACTCGACCTATTTCCTTTCACGGGTTAGATATATGTAGTGGTTGCCCCAAAAAATAATGAATGGGGTTCTGACTATTGGTTGGCACATTGCTTAGAGGGGAAAAAAACCATTCTCGAACCAGTTACGGATGATGAAAATATTGAATTCCCAACTGGCTCAATGGTTATAAAAGGGGAGTACTTGACACTTGCAGCACAATAGAAAAGGAAGGGTGGGTATGTATATCAGGATTATAGACCAGGAGCTATTGTATACCACTTCACCAACCTAGTAGTTGGTATAAACATCAAGCTGCGCACACTTGGTCACAAAAATAGGTCACATGCACGATACTTGATACCTCATATAGAGTACGAAAGGTTGATGGACACCATCGACACCAGAGATGATTCGGATGGCCTACTTGTATGAGTGCATTGTCAGGTGCTTTATTTAACCTTTAAAGTGAATTCTGAAACACAATTTCAATTATTTAGCCTTACTTTATTCCCAATGTAATAAACCTCTGATTGATCGATACCATTCACAGACATAAGATTATTTAGAGGATATTGGACACTATAAACAGGATCGTACAACCTCGGGTGAGTTATCTAAAAACCATGTTTGCACATTTTTATTGGGTTCTCTTTTTTTTCTTATGATGTTACTAATGTCTAGCCTTTCATGTGCTTAGGATACAAAAACCATCTACGGCACATTGGAGCCGCCAAGAACGGTGTCTTTAGACACCAACAAATAGAATTTGGAAAATAACATGCTCTAGAGTTGTTGAAATTTACATTCCTTGATGTTTTTAGTTTAATATACATATAATTACATTGCCATGTACAAATTGGAAACCAACTAGGGTTTCATGAACACCACTTTGCATGCTATCACTAGGGTTGACAAGTTATGAGATGGAACTAGGATTTAGTGAGCAATTTACAAGTTAAGAGAGAGAACTAGAAACACATGGACATGTACAAATTGGAAACCAACTAGGGTTTCATTAACACCACTTTGCATGGGTTGACAAATAATGCGATGGAACTAGGGTTTAGTGAGCAATTTACAAGTGAAGAGACGGAACTAGAAATTGGAAACCAACTAGGGTTGACAAGTTATGAGATGGAACTAGGGTTTAGTGAGCAATTCACAAGTTAGAGAGGGAACTAGAAACACATGGACAAGTACAAATTGAAAACTAACTAGGATTTCATGAACACCAATTTGCATGCTATCACTAGGGTTGACAAATAATGAGATGGAACTAGGGTTTAGTGAGCTCTTTACAAGTTATGAGACGGGACTAGAAACACATGGACATGTACAAATTGAAAACCAACTAGGCTTTCATGAACACCAATTTGCATGCTATCACTAGGGTTGACAAATAATGAGATGGAACTAGGGTTTAGTGAGCAACTTACAAGTTAAGAGGGGGACCTAGAAACACATGGCCATGTAAAAATTGGAAACCAACTAGGCTTCCATGAACACCAATTTTGCATGCTATCACTAGGGTTGACAAATAATGAGATGGAACTAGGGTTTAGTGAGCTCTTTACAAGTTATGAGGCGGAACTAGAAACACATGGACATGTACAAATTGGAAACCAATTAGGCTTTTATGAACACCAATTTGCATGCACAAACTAGGGTTGACAAATAATGATATGGAACTAGGGTTTAGTGAGCAATTTACAAGTTAAGAGAGGGAACTAGAAACACATGGACATGTACAAATTGGAAACCAACTAGGGTTTCATGAACACCAATTTGCATGTACCAACTAGGGTTGACAAGGTATGAGATGGAACTAGGGTTTAGTGAGCAATTTACAAGTTAAGAGAGGGAACTAGAAATTGGAAACCAACTAGGGTTGACAAATAACGAGATGGAACTAGGGTTTAGTGAGCAATTTACAAGTTACAAGCAGGAACTAGAAATACATGGACATGTACAAATTGGAAACCAACTAGGCTTTCATGAACACCAATTTGCATGCACCAACTAGGGTTGAAAAATAATGAGATGGAACTAGGGTTTAATGGCTTTTTTACAAGTTATGAGAGGGAACTAGAAACACATGTACATGTACAAATTGGAAACCAACTAAGCTTTCATGAACACCAATTTGCATGCACCAACTAGGTTTTACAAGGTATGAGATGGAACTAGGGTTTAGTGAGCAATGTACAAGTTAAGAGAGGGAACTCGAAACACATGCACATGTACAAATCGGAAACCAACTAGGCTTTCATGAACGCCAATTTGCATGCGCCAACTATGAAATGGAAATGGAACACCAATTATGAAATGAAATAATGTTACAAAAATAGGCATGCCACATGGCCATAATACAAAATAGTGGATCAAAAAGTACATTTGTGTGTATATGAACAAAACATTACATCTATGTATCCCCCCTATACATTTATTCTAGTTATCCCCCCTTTCGTTTCCACTGCTAATGTCTTTGGAGAAGTCTAGCTTTCTTTTTCGACTACTCACTGGTGATCCCCATCATTGAACAAGAGGGATAGGTCGCATCAGTGGAGACTGTAGAAAAACCAAATTTTGTAAGTTAGTTTACCAACCTACAAAAATTCTATGTACATTTGTTCAAATTCCAAAACCAATATAAAACTTTTACTTACTGTACATGAGTAAGTAATGGTGGGTCGTGGTGCCTCACTAACAGCAGCCCTGATTGGGTGCTCTTCAAGCACCACTTGCTCACTATCAAGCTGCATAAAAAATATATATATGCCAATGTCAACAAATATACATGTACATTGGGGGGGAAGAGGTGGGTCACTGATTTGGGTCTCTTCAAGCACCAAATTAGAGAAAGTGATACACAAATGTACAAAGAAAGTGATACATAAACGTACCTACTGGCTCGTCAAATGTGGGTCACCGATTTGGTGCTCTTCAAGAACTGGTGCCTCACTAGAAGCCTGCATAAAGTAACATATATGTCAATTTCATATAATAAAAATAATCAGAGACATATATACTACATGGACGGAAAATGATGTTTCCAAAGAAAGCAAAACATGCATGTACCTAGCTGAGGGGAAGAGGTGGGTCGACAACAGCCTCGCTTTGGTGCTCTTCAAGCACCACTATCTCAATAGATTCATGCATAAAGTAACATATGTCAAAGCAATACATAAACCTACAAAAACATACAAAGAGAAAGCACCAAATCAGGGAAATCCATACATAAACATACAAAGAAAGCGATACATAAACTTACCTACTAGATCGTCTGAGGTGGGTCGACAACAACCTCGGTTTGGTGCTCTTCAAGCACCACTGTCTCAATAGATTGCTGCATAAAGTAACATCTGTCAAAGAGATACATAAACCTACAAAAACGTACAAAGAGAAATCCCTAAATCAGGGAAAGCCATACATAAATGTACAAAGAAAGAGATACATAAACTTACCTGCTAGCTCGTCATAGGTGGGTCGACAACAACCTCACTTTGGTGCTCTTCAAGCACCACTGTCTCAATATATTCCTGCATAAAGTAACAGATATGTCAATGTCAGATAATACAAAGAAAAAGAGACATATCAATGGGGGTAACAAGGAAAAAGATACTTTCATGTACATAAAGAAATATAAGCAAGAGTTACAATGTATAAATATACCTGGGGGACGTGGGGAGGTGTGTAACAAGTGGATCGATTAACTAGAAGCGAGAGAAAAGGACTTCTACTTGTACTAGTGAAGAAGCTCGTTTTTTTGACATATTCATCAAACTCAAGTTCCTATGTACAAAAGGATAAAGATACAATTAGACAATTTCAAAAAATTAAAAAGTACATGTTGAATCATTAAAATCACAATTAAAAGAAAGCGATACATAAACGTACCTGCTCCCTCATCATAGGTGGGTCATCAATTTGGTGCTCTTCAAGCACTGATGCCTCAATATAAGCCTGCATAAAATACATATGTCAAATTCAGATAATAAAAAGAATCATAGACATATATACTACATGGACGAAAAATGATGTTTTCAAAGTAAGCGAAACATACATGAACCTAGCGGGGGGGAAGAGGTGGGTCGGCAACAACCTCGCTTTGGTGCTCTTCAAGCACCAATGGCTCAATGGATGCCTACATAACGTAACATATTTCAATCTCATATTAATACAAATAAAACGAGACATATACATGATGGACGAAAAATGATTTTTCCAATGAAAGCAAAACCTAATTAAAAGCATATTTAAAATAATACCTGAGTCTGGGAATCTACCTCTGCATGAGAGGGACTAGGCTAAGATTCAATGTACTGATCCTAATCACCCTGCATAAAACATGTTGTATAAAAATTATGATGTATTGAATGTTACAATCTCTACTATAAATATGTAAATAAAGTTGACAAATTAACAAGTATAGTTCTTACTACTAATGGTGAAGAAGCAAACCCATATGCAATATTGACAGTTGCATCAATGTTCTCATCATTGATCGACAGACTATGCAACTCTGATGTTCCATGGGACACAAGCTGTATATTTTTTCACATAATTTGTTAGATAAATAAATAGAAATAAATTGCGAAACAATTGAAAATTGTGATATGAAACAAAATATAATATGAAAATAATGAGTTTTACTTACAAATCGAAGTAATTCATCATCCCGGAAGTCTGAAGCAGGGCCACGGCATATGCCTCCACAGGATGTGCAAGGGTGTGGAGTAACACAACAATCTGAACTCTTTGCATCTCCTGTGTGATCTGTAGATGGGTCAGCCTTAGAGGTGCCAAACCCTTGGCCTACATTGCCTTGGACATCAGTCCCATGCTTAAGCAATGTATCTACCAAGTCAAATAAGGCGTCTTATGTATCCTCAATCACAAGCCCCACAGGAGGATATAGTCGAGGGGGTTTTGGTGTACGTGGAGGGCATGGCACACAGTTAGGATCCATCCTGGCCCCTTCCCTATCTTGGGGAATCCCATGACCAACAACTTGGAAGCCTAAGATATCGAAATAGTTAACATGTTTCCCTAGGACGAATTCTGCATACAACTTCCTAAGGAAATAAAATGGGATGTCCCTATTCCCATGAGGGTCTTCATCGAAGACCATATAACAACGATCCATCCAATTGGCCTTTATATTTGGTTCCACACACCAGTCTATGGAAATGTGTGCTCGATTGGTGGGTGGAACCAATCCGGTGCTAGGGTCCTGGAATAATGAAAATAATTGGTCTTTTGTAATCTTTAGGTCTTTGATGTCTTTACAACTCAATCCATCAGAGTAGTATTACCTCCTGGATTCTCTGTACGAGCTAAGGTTGTATAGAGCTCCTTGGGCATTGGAAATTGTGTTTGTTATTGTGTCCAATGCATCGGCTAAAGACTGTCTCAAATGATCCACCCCTCTAATAGATGAGCTAAGGCGCCTCAATGACGCCAAACGCACCAGAATCTGTGAGTTTCGATCTCTTTCCCCCTCCAAGTTTGGGTTCATGTTTGGGTTCACGTTTGGGTTAGGTTCTACGTTATTACTGGGTTCATTTTCCACATTATCTTCCTCATTTCTATTATCTGTTAAGATTTAAACAAAAAAATACAAATAGTTTTAATTTATCATTCTTTGATTTAATTCAATTTTTTTTATTAAATTTGTTTTAAACAATTATAAAAACTATGAAATTAAGAAAAAAAATAAAGAATTAAAAATGAATTGTAATGGATATGAGAAGTTACCTGCCATTGGACCCAAGCCACCTCCAAATGGTCAAACACAAAATGCCTATGCGATTTATCGCCAACGCGGTTTATCGCTCTCCCGATACTTAATTGTGCAAATGAGAAATGAGGCCCGCAGCCTCTATTTTTTTTTTAGTTTTCAATATCACATATGTGATATATCGCACATACGATACTTCCTTACGAACCTTAGCCTTGTGTTTTGGCTTGGGTTATTCCGAATGTACCATCAATAACACATATGCGTTCTTGATTTACACTTCGAAAGTGCATTTTCGATTTCTTAAGTGGCACTAAAAAGTGGAACCAACTTCGTGCGAGCACCCTAAAGAATATCCTTAATTTCACTAAATATTGGAAATTACCTCTTAAAATTGTATTGTTGAACCCCCTCCCAATATACCTTTTCAATTAAGAAAACCCTAGTTTCACCAGATATTGTAGGTATCCATTTTAATCAACCCGCTATTAATACTTCCTTTATATCATATTATCAAGTCATAATAAACACATTCCCTAATGCATCTTAGTATAAGAAAACATTATGCTAAATAAAATAATAGTATAATGCTAATAATGATTCCACTAAGATTGTAGGGAAAACTGATCAATTTGTAGCATTGGAATACCCAAAGAAATAGTAATGGAGAAGGAAAAATGTGTAAAAGGAAACCGAGTCAACATGTCAATGTATCAAAGAATGTAAAAGACTGATATTCCAATACTCAGTGCAATGCTTAGAAAATATGAGAATTGCAGATGTTTCACACAACTTTCCAATCTAGCAATTTTATATTATGTAAATACAAGTATAACCATAGAGATGCCATGTTTTCTATAAGCTTAATAAATTAAACTCCATAAAAATGCAAATTTGATAATCTTTCATAGACGAATTTCCCTACATTTCATTATATTTTATTTATTAAGACAATATGTGAACAAACACTTGATTTTTGCTAAGAACATACTACAACAAACAAATAGTATTAATTCATGGGAAAAATGTATCAAGAAAAAATGAAACATGTTTAAAAAACTTGAAACAGACAAAAAGTTAAGTCCTAATGAAATATTTCTTACCCATTGTGCTAACTTTCCTCTACCTTATTTGACCATCTTGTATAAAATCATTTTCTACATTTAAATTTACTTAACATTACATAAAACTCTATTCAACATAAATATTAAATATTTTAAAAACAATATCATAAAACAAATATAAAAAACATTCTAGTTCACACTCACACACACACACATACACATGGATATATAAATATAAAATAAATAATTCTAATATTTAAAAAAATAGTAATCTAGGCTTCAGTATAATGCAATAATCAAGGCTCCAGTTGACACATGTAAGTAGTGCTAAGGGAGCATGGCTATTAGCGGTCTCATCTCAAAGATTTCATAGTTCCTACTTGTTCTCTAGGAATAGGTCACTGAGAGGTTTCGTGAGGAATTCAATAAGGAATAGCCTTGAGTGAGATATAGGAGGAATTGGTGGGAATACATGTCTCTGTGGGTGGTCTCCAAATCTATGAAGAAGAAGTTATATATATGAACCCATCTCACTATTTGAATTTTTTTCCTCATCCCACCAAAATAAAATAACCCCCAATATTTATATTATTGTTTTAAATTAAAAACCCCCCTTACCCCTTAATATGAGGGAATATATATTTTAGGGTTTTAGGAGTATTCAAACCCCCAATATGAATTGGCGTGATATGATATTGCCTCGCTAGTGAACCCCCATGAGGTCTAGTTGATGCGATTAATTCTAAAAACTCTTGCATAACAACTTGCCTATCACTTTATTTTTTGCAATCCATGTGATATGTAAACCATTAGCTTTCTCCTTAACACTTATCCACAATTCCAATTGGTGAAAAACTAACCAAGAAAATTAGCAAGGTTGGTTGTGGTTCCAAAATTACCTGAAAGCATGAATCATAGCCCTAATCCAATGTAATGATGATTCCAGAGGCTCCTTCCGTCCGTCGTGGTTTTATTGAACTCCTCCATCACCTCCTTTCGTCCGTCGTGGTTTTATTGAACTCCTCCATCACCACCGACTGATGGGGATGAAGAGGGAATATGTGGAGGTTGAGGTAATTTGTTGCATTATCTTAATCATTAGTTAGACTGCTTAACCAATGATGACTACCATTACTCTCTAGATTCCCCAAAAGTGAAGAGTATTCAAAAACATATCTACTTGTAAATTTTTAGGATTTGGGAATCTTGAGATCAACCTACATCCCCAAAAATGAAGAAAATAACACCAATACTTATTATTCTAACACTTATCCACATAACTATGTAATATAAATTTATAAAATATTTATCACTTCATTTATATGCATCAACTATTAATCCATAAAAAAATTAATTAAAATGTAGGATGGTTTATTAACTATTAATTTTTTTCATAAAAAAATTAATAAATATGTAGGATGATTTATCAACTATTATTTTTCTAAAAATATGATTGTAATAACAAATATGTAATCAATTATTTATAAATTTAAAAATACTATGTGTACCATAGTTTATCAACTATCAATTATTATTAAGAATATGATTATAGTAATCTAATATGTAATCAACTATTTTATGTTTAAAAATATGAAATGTAGCATGGTTTATTAACTATCAATTATTTTAAAAAATATAATTATGGTAATAAATCTTACTAAGTTTAAAAATATGTAGAAATAAATAAGTATTGTGAATTTATAAAAATATTTATCACTTTATTTATCTTCATCAACCATGGATTAAATTTGACGGACACCATTACTCATCATGTAATTTTTTGTTGACGGCTTTTTTTTTAATATTGCCTTACATTTAAGGTTTAATAATTTATTTTACAAGTAATTTTAAAATAATTTTTAATAAAGCAATTTAATACAAATATTTATTAAATAAAAATTTCTTACTCATTTGATAGAAAGTTACACTAAATATAATATTTAATAAATCATTTAATCTGTTTACTCAAATTTAATCTTAATGTGGCAATTTGATACAAATAGATTGCAATAGCCTGGCAGTTTGATAGACATGTTGAGTTGAATTTCGGTTGAATTTCATTATTCAATACATCTAATCTTAAAAAAAAGTGATATGTTTACAAAGTATGAGAGTTTAACTATTTTAAAGCTTAATACTATTTTAGAATTAGAAGAAATAAAATAAATTACATCATGGCTATCCATAAATCATAAATCAGAAATATAATAATTGGGTGGAGGATTTAATTATAGCAGGTTTGAAGGTAACTCTTTGTAGCTCACAACCTTAATTTGCAATGCAGGTCTAAGATCAAGCTCACATGCAAGTCTCATAACTAAGAAAAGCTAATACACCTTCTTGGAAGTGAACAGAATTTTGGGCGAAGTAGTAAAGACTAAGCATTCAAACTCCATATCTTAAGCTCTTGGGCCCATAAACAGCCCACTCAAATTTTACAAATGAATCATGTTTCAATGGGTATTGTTAAAATGATTCCTAAATAAAATAATATCAACACAGATTCATTGCACATTTATTTAACACAAAACTTAAAACAAGAAAAGAATAATTCATGACTTTTGCATCAAATGAATCACAAATTGAATAATTGGGAAGCCTATATTCATTTGACATTTAATAGAAAACTTGAAAAAGAAACTGTTTTCAAGAGAATAACCTAAATTTTAACATAAAAAAGATTCTGAAATATAAATAATTTAAAAGAAAAAAAACTAAAAAAACCATATTATCACTACACCAATGATAAAGTAACATCATTAGTTTAAATCAAAAAGCAAATATGAACACTGTAAAAACCTTTAAGGTTAAACAGGGTTGGTCAAGGTAAGCTTGTAGTTTAAGAACCATCTCTATTGTCCAGCCATCCGAGAACCATTCCCATTAGTGGAAAAAGAATTCTTTGGTCGGCTCTGCTTCTAGCACTAGCATCTCCGAGAACCATTCCCATTAGTGGGAAAAGAATTCTTTGGTCGGCTCTGCTTCTAGCACTAGCATCTTCTGGCTGCACTAGGCAGTATTGGGTTTTGTTATTATATCGATGTCTAAACTTGAACAAATTAGCCGTGAATAAAGATGTGGAATATTATTCAGCAAACCGGGTTTAGATTAGAAGAAGAAGAAGCAATGAATAAAGATGTGGAAGTAAATAGGGTTTAAGTGAAAATAGTTAAAAAAATTAAAAAACATGGTAGTGAGACTTGGAAAGCTAAGAAAAGGTGAAGATGACCAGAAAATTAAGTAAATTCAATTAAATATATATAATTTTTTATAGATTTACTTATTAATCAATATTAATGAAAATTCTATTCATCAATTAAAATTAATAAAAATCATTTATATCCATCAACATTAATGAAAATGTTACGCATTAATGAAAATATTATCCACGGAGGAAATTTTTACTGAATCAGCATTAATGAAAATCTTACACAGGCAAGAAAATTTTATGGACAAATTTGAAGCATGCCATTCAAATTGACAATTTCAAAAATTAATTAAACTTCATTGGAAACGGATTTATTTTACTTTTTGGCTGTATTTTAGGGTTAAAAAATGCAAATATGTCAAATTTAACCTATGGTCGTTGGATCTTAATTTGTTTGACATCCAATAACCCATAGTGCTGCGGAGCATTTATTACTCTGCTGCATGTAAAATATTTTTCGTCATTTTCTCCCACTCACTTTCTACAAAACCGCTTCACACTTGACATCTCGATGTCCGTATCAAACATATCAAAATTACTTAAGAAAAATTTAATGCCTTCATCAACCTCCCCAACCTCCCCATCTCTAGTTCAAATTTGAAGCATGCTAGTCAAATTGACAATTTCAAAAATTAATTGAACTTCATTGGAAACGGATTTATTTTACTTTTCGCTGTATTTTAATGTTAAAAAATGCAAATACGTCAAATTTAACTTATAGTCGTTAGATCTTAATTTGTTTGACATCCAATAACCCATAGTGCTGCGCAGCATTTATTACTCTGCTGCATGTAAAATATTTTTCATCATTTTCTTCCACTCACTTTCTACAAAACGGCTTCACAGTCGTTATCACGGCCCCATCCTAGCCAGGCCTGACATCTCGATGTCCGTATCAAACATATCAAAATTAAGTAAGGAAAATTTAATGCCTTCATCAACCTCCCCATCTCTAGTTCATTGTTCATTCAACAATTTTCTGAGTTCAGGTTCAAATTTAACGCCCTCATCCTCTACGCGCGGCTCTCAGGTATAATACAAAATTTAGGCTTTTGGATTAATCAGACTGAGGTCACACCAGAAAATCAGGAAGAGGCTTTTCCTGTCACTCACCCTAATATAACTACGGTATGCTTTCACATGCAAAATAACATACAATTCTTGTCATTCACGTCCTTGTTAGTCATAGATAACACCAGCTTCATAGAGTGCAGAGATTCTAATAGCTGCTCTCATGTAATCTATGAAAACAGAATTCACGTTCTTGTTAGTCATAGATAACACCAGCTTCAGAAAGTGCATAGATTCTAATAGCTGCTCTCATGTAATCTGTGAAAACAAAGAAAATAGCGCAATAAGGAATGAGGCCACTTGCATGGAGGGCTATCCCATTGCAGATAGCTCCCATGGAATGCTCACGCACTCCAAAACGGACATTGCGCTCAACAGGAGTATCCTTCTGGAAGTCACCAAAATTTTTTAACAGAGTCATGTTGGATGACGCAAGGTCTGCACTTCCACCCAAGAGTCCAGGAAGAGCCCTTGCAAGTGCATTCAAACATTGTTGAGATAAATTTCGAGTACCATCAATAGGGCTCTCTGTAGTATATCCGGCAGAGCCTTCTCCCACCCTTCAGGCAATTTACTGTTGATTAGTGCCTTGAACTCTACGGCTTCCTCGGGGTATTTCTTCTCATATTCTGCAAGTGTCGATGACCACTCTGCTTCAAAAGCTGCACCTCTTGCCGCGTGCCTGCTCCAATGACTCTTAATCTCCTCTGGTACGTGGAAAGGTGGATGAGGCCAACCCAAATTCTGCCTGGTCGCATCAACCTCCTTTGCACCCAAAGCACTTCCATGTACACTGTAACTGTTTGCCTTATTTGGTGAGCCAAATCCAATAGTAGTAGTGACCTTAATCATAGTTGGTCTATCCTAACAGATTTGGCCTCCTCAATAGCAGCACGAATGTCATCATAACCTGTATTACCATTCTTAACCCAGATAGTGTGCCATCCCAGACCTTCAAAACGAGTGGTAACATCCTCTGTGAATGCAATCTCGGTGTCACCATCTATAGAGATGTGGTTGTCATCGTAGAAAGCAATCAGCTTGCCCAAGCCCCAGTTTCCAGCAAGCGAGCAGGCCTCGTTGGAAATACCCTCGATTTGGCAGGCATTGCCAACAATACACTATGTTTAATGATCAACAATACTGGAGTCTGGCTTATTGTATCTAGCCGCTAGATGTTTCTCAGCAAGTGCCAAACCAACTGCATTAGCAATTCCTTGACCAAGTGGTCCAGTGGTGACTTCCACACCAGGAGTTTCAAAATCCTCAAGATGTCTTGGCGTTTCCTCCCCACCCCCCAACTGGCGGAAGCCCTTCAAATCCTCTTCCTTAACGCTATCGAACCCAGCCAGATGCAAAACAGCATACTACAACATACACCTGTGTCCAACGCTAAGCATGAACCGATCCCAGTTAAACCAATAGGGATTCTTGGGATTATACTTCATGACCTCATCATATAAAATATAACCCATTGGGGAACACCCCATGGGCAACCCGGTGTGCCCGGAATTGGCCTTCTCGACGGCATCGATGGCCAGAAAACGAATGGTATTGATCGAGTTCTCAACCAGGGCAGTGCTGGTGGTCTCCAGAGTCTCAACCGCAGCGGCCCTAACGAACTTGGGGCCGATCTCAGGCGCATATGGGAGGGGCTTCTCGAAGAACAAGCAACCTTACAATGTGACCGAAGCTTCAGTCCTGCAAATTTACTGAAGCCGAAGCCCTCTGGCGCGGCAGAGGAGCTCAGGCGCTCAGATTGTATGGTGTTATTCAATGCAATGGCAGTAACAGAACCCGTAGTGGCAGTATAACTTGTATATGAAAGGGTTTGTATAAATTACATCGGCGGGCCAGAAATTAACCACTAAAATTAAGCATTCCAAGGATTAAATTTCCTAAAAATAGCTTCAACAAATCGACTACTGAGTCAATTACACCTGTAACTGCTGCACCGTGACCTTGTCTTTCAGCAATGTATATAATAGAGGGCAGCGCCAGTGGGTTTAGACAAATTTAGAAGGAAGCTGCTGTCAAGATAAGGGATCATTCTCTGGAGCCTAGATCTCTCACTTTGTGCCAAAGAAAGCAACTGTGCAACCCCTTCTGTGCATATTCGATGAAAAATCTTGTTCATGCATTCAAACTGTATTACTCCACCTGCAGTCTCAAGCCCAAAATAACATCTCTCCTTTGTTCCTCCTTCCAATGACTCTCTGCCAGGACAAGCAGGCAAGTCTCTGTAAACATCATGCACAATTCCTGCCATATCACCAGTTTCAATACTTTTAAAGAGCAGTTTCCAAAAAAATACAGCAATATTGCAAAAACAAAGCACACCCATGTCTGCCTGCTTAAGCTTTTTCTTCTTCGTCAGAGTACCACGGATGTGCTTGCTCTTAAGTTTCACCACTACCTGCAAAGCATTAAGCAACTATTACATTTGCGCAAACAAATGTGGGAACTTCTCAGAGAACAACGGCCTACTTACCTCGCCATTTTTAATGTACACAAAAACCAGTTTCCAATGTAGGTTACCTGCTACAAATAACCGGAACCATGGCCAAAGCAGGGAATAGTTGAAGCTTGAGATAAATTCATCGCCAAATGTAAACCTGAACATGTTGATTACAAATCGTTTCCTTGGCGTTTCAGTAGCTGAAATCCTCTTGCTAGTAAATCCAGGCTGCAATGTTATGTATCAGCCGAAAGCAAATCTCCATTCAATCCAGCTATTGGATTATTAGAACCTTTTTCATATGGAATAACTGCTGCATTATTCCGAACTTCTTCTGCAGCTCTTGCTCTCAGAGCTGTTGCTCCACGTAGAGCTGTTGACACAAATCGGGGAAGAGGAAGCATGTCACAACATGTTATATAGAATATATCTAAACAACTGTGACACCAAAAGAAGAGGTCGAAAAAGGAGATTTTATTGTAAGCAACAAGATAGAGATAAGAGCAATTCTAAGAATTCACAAGATAGGTATTGTTTCACAACCATCCACACAACAATGGTGTTCAATATTCACCTGAGTGCAGTGCGACATTTAATTTAATGTTGAGGGGTGGATGTGAACCGTTGGATCTTATCCAACAATCAATCAAGCAGTTCATATTTACCCTGCTGGAGTCCTACAGGGTGGATATTGAGTGCTCATAATGGAAAAAATAACCCAATCAAATAGACATTACAACCATATTCATCTAGCAATGGTTAAATCAACTGTCGGATCATGTTAGTTGTTAATAAGAAACAGAACCTACAGATCAAGAACAATCCAGTAAACACATTTATCTAGCAACCAATCAATCATAAATGTTGGTAGAAAACACAGAACACACTTGCGGCCTTTGCTTCTCATCCGGATGAGGGAATTCCTTGAAAAGTACGCAGAAACCCAAATTCCATAAACACCTTCCTCCCTTGGTGGATCAACATGAGTAGTACCAAGTCCATAATGGATGAACAAGCATAATTTAATTTCTTACGCTTCCATTTCCTGAATTTGCTGAGTATGCCTATGGTAACTCTTTTTTTGAGGATGGTCAAGGTCTGCAATATCATCTCCAGATCCACCTTCATGTTCTCGCTACTCTGATAATATTGATCCTCATCATGCCCACTTTTGTTCTGCCCTTCACCGCCACCACCAGGCTGTACCCAAACAACTTCAAAATTATGCCTCTTAGTGCTAATATGAAGACAGCAAAATGATTTTCCCTAAATCTCCCTTCAAATGGACAAGTGAGTGTTTGGTGTCTTTATGACAACAAAACATTATATCCTTGTATATTTTTCTTATAAAACTCTATGTTGTACAACTTTGGTTGTTTACTGCTACTGTAGATGGCCCTGCCCACTAATGGGTGCTCTTAGCAGCACTCTTTGCAGGTTTTCAGCAAAAAAAAAAAAAACTGAAAATTGTGAGAAATGGTCAAGGTCGAGGCCTAGTTCATCCCTGAATTCATAGCTCTAGGAATTCAGATTTCTTCATTGCTTTCTCTATATGTCTACAAAGAAAGTCTGAATTTTGTTTTTATTTGCAGTATGTTAAGCATCAACACTAGGCTATGCAATAACAATCTCTGATTACATCTTGGGTTCTTCTTGTGCATCGACTTAGGTGTGCTTGGGATCGATGTTGGTGTCAATCAATGGTGCCCAGGTTCTCAATGCCTTCTTAAAAACTACAAGCTCTTCCATATAAGGGATAACATGCCCTCTTTCCTCAAAATAATCCACCCTATTAAAAAGTATCAAATTTAATGGAAAATGAAACAAAGAATATAAACTTCTCACTAGTCTTCGCATAGCAGATGATGGAAAACGATGCTTATAATAAAAATAGGATGGGTAAGCTACGACTTGAAACCTTTGTTTTATAATTCTTGCAAGTTCCACATGTATTAAAATTAAGTTCCATCCACAATATTGGGATTTCAAATGGTTTTTGTGCTTTTTATTTTGTATTGCGGTTTTATCCAAAATACTAGAAAGCACGATATTTAACATGTGTGTAGTGTTCTTCCACAGAATACCAAAGAGGATGGTTCGAAAGAAAAAGTGGAGTTCTATTATGGATATAGAAGTACGAGATCTATCTCATAAAGACATTTTTTTCTAGTGTTGATATGAGATGGAATGAAGTTCTAAAAGAGGACAAATCTATTGACCGTGTTGCAATAATTCCATATTCCAGAGTTCCAGAGTTCCATATGTTCATAAGAGAGGATGCCAATGCCATTTCATTATTAAAGAAATAGTTGGTAGACCAAAGGATGCCATAATTACATACAATATGGATACACATGAAGATAAAAATGGTTGGCCATGCCATGGGAAGCTTGATAGATCCGCTAATCCAAGGGAAATGTATGCACCTCGTATTTCAAGAGAAATGGTGTTGTCAGTTGAAGCATTATATGACATGGGATGGTCTATTGACATGGTTTGTGAGCAACACATGTTGGAGGTTCGAGAAGGTAGATTCAACATGGATTCAAAAAGTGACCGGGACAAATTTTTGACACGAAGGGATGTCATGAACATTTTCAATAGACTAGCTAAATCCAAATTTCAACTCAATAAGAATGATTCAATAAGTGTTAACTTATGGTATCAACAAGAACAAAAGTCATTCTTTTTCTACCAAAGGCTTGAGGGGGATGACGTACCCTTTATCATTGGTATTCAAACAGAGTGGATGTTGTGCAAGATGGTGAAATACTCACATAATAGTATCATTGCAATGGATTCCACATTTAGCACCAACAAATATGGGGTGAGTGTTTATTTAAATATCGACATATATGTATATGCACATTAATTTTATTTTTTATTTAACCATCTTTAATATTTACAATGGTGTGGATGCAGTATCAATTGTACACTCTACTCATATTTGACAAGTAGCAAAGTGGAGTCCCGGTTGCATGGGTAGTGTCATCACGAAATAGGTCTTCTGAAATCTCATTATGGTTGTCAAAACTCATGGATAGAGATCGACAACTTAAACCAGAATGGACAGTGAATGCATTCATGACAGATGATGCATTGGCCGAAATCAATGCAATGAGGTATTATGTTTGGACAATAAGTACTCATATGTGCTCAATGCTTTTTTCGATTTACTAATTTGTTTATTTGATACAAAGGTTTTTTTCTTGTTGCAGTTCCATTGTCGGTTGTCAAGTTTTATTATGTGTATGGCACGTTAGAAGAGCTTGGTTAAAGAATGTTTACAAGTTGGCTAGTTGTGAAGAAATTGGAAGGAAAATATTTTCAACATTAGGTGCAATCATGAATAATTGCCATGATCTAGAGTCTGTTAACGAAGCTTTGAATCATTTTTATGATGAATTTGCAAATGAGAAGCGTTTATTGGAGTACTTTTCAAGAAATTGGATGCAAGACCAAAAATTTCATAAGAATCTATTGATTTGTTGCAAAATTATCTGTTTCTTAAATATGACAAATTTCATAATTATATGCATTTCTTGCAGATATGTGGGCAAAAGGTTATAGGAATTTCCGTCATGCTAACCAAGAGACAAACAATGCCATTGAAAGTTATCATTGCTTTTTAAAAACAAGATTCTTAAATTACCATAGACGAAAGTGTGCACGACGGATGGATTGATTTATCTACACTCTCCTCAAAAGGGTCGAATTGTATTACTAAAACATTGCTCGTCAAAAGAAAGCAGGTTTTGTAAATAACTACAAATTGGAGCATATCTTAGAGACATCTATGGAGAAAGCCAAAATGATTCCTAGCCATCATTGTATTCTACATGTTGATATTCAATATGCCTATTGGGGGCAAAGTCAATCTTCTTTGAAATTATATCTTGTGATTTATTCAGATCGAGGATTTAGTTCTTGTGATTGCCTATGGGCTATGAAAGGCAATTTTTGTAAGCATGTCATTAAAATAGGCATGTTGCATGGAGACATTAATGGTTCTATGGACATCAATCAATTAGCTAAGTTTGATGTTGATATTGATATCACAAACAGTGGGTCTCCAATCATGCAACATGGTTATGACATTATTGATGTCCAAAACATTTCAAATGCAACAAAGGAAATTGCCGAGCCTGTAATCAATGAAATTAATGACTCTGATCATGAGAGATGCCAAGAGATTTTTTATAGATGCAACAAAAAGATCCAAGAAGCAATGATGCAACCTCCATGTTCTATTTCAAAGGCATTATTGATGGAGGTGCTTGTGGATAAGTTTGTTGCCGAAATGAATAATCAATGCATAGATGATTTTGATTTTAAGTATAATGATAATGAGCACACATTGAAGCGAAAGAAAAGCTTTCTAAGCCCCAAAAAGAGGTATTTCCAACGACAAAAGAAGCATTCGTTGCTACCAGACTTGAATGTGGATGTAGAACAATATGAATATTTAAACATCCCCTTCATTGGAAAACGCAAGTCGGTTTCCTCCATGAACACTACGCCCATTCAAGGTCATGACAATGCTTCGAAAATTATTTCCAATGCTGATGCAACACAATATAATTTTTCAATAGCAGATGAAGGTCGCTCGAAGAAGAAATCTCTCGAAGAGGAACTAGAGGAAATGTATGCAAAGAAGAGGTCCAACAACAATTGTTCTAGGTATTTTTTTCAAACTAAAATGTTTTTAATGGAGTGAGAAAACATAGAGAAGCTTATAATTGTAATATATTGACAGGTAGAGAACCTGTTTTGCGAGCCACACCACAAAGGATTGCAAGGCATAGACAATGCATTAAAAAAAATGCAAATTCAGCTCAACCATCACCAATTAATCTTACACAATCACAATTAGAGTCACTTACAACCATGCATCTATTAACATATTTGTTTTTCTATGGGGTTAATGTTTTGTTAGATTACTCCAAAAACATTATAATTTTTAATTGTTTGGTATGTGTATATTTTCAGGTGATGTCTCTCATATTACACAAACACAATCAGCAAGGAAAACAAGGTTGACATTATTCCCAAAATTAGATCGATAAAACAAAGCCCACCTTCATTCACCTTCACTTCACTCTACCCTCCTGAAGCAGGGTGGGAGAAGGATAAGATGGATCCATATAGAAAATAATCTGATGTAAAGTATCAAGTGGCCAGTTACATGGATAAACAATATGTAAGTCACAATGTTATAAATACAAACAGAGGGATGAACTGTTCATGAATTTCCATACTTTGACTACAAAAGGAGTCTCTCAGCATAACAGTAAAGGAGACAAAGTAATCATGTTGCTATTACTTATATGGATTATATTTGTATTATGAATACATAATTGTGCTGTGTATATTTATTTGATCTATGATTGTGGACCTGTTGTTTCAGATTTAAAAAATGATATTTGTTGGATGGTTTATATGGTTGAAACCTTTATCTATGATTGTGGACCTATTGTTTCAGATTTAAAAAATGATATTTGTTGGATGGTTTATATGGTTGAAACCTTCTTGTTATTATCAACTTCTGTTAAAATTTATGAATCCAGGGACAATATATGCCAAGTTATAGAAGTATCAATATCACCAGTCACTCATAAACCACTGAATTGCAATGATAAGACTGCACTTGTAGATAGTTTGTTTGAGAGTATGAATTTAATAAACAATTTAACAGAAGGCTCTTCTCTTCAGTGTTTTAGAATAATATGAATGGGCACATATTCACCACAATATATTGTTCTTATAACTGGGTTATAATGCAACTGAGGCTTATGTTTGTACATATGATTAGAGATATGTGATGTCGTATAAACACAACATTGTTGTGCGAATGGAAATGGTTTTCAAAAAGCTAATCATGTTTAAGGTTGCAAGTTCTGTTGTAAATATTGGCAAAATTATTTTTGTATCGTATATATGAGTCAACGGTGAGCTGTTAGGAGAGGGGAATTGATGACTTAGTATAGCGATAACATGAGAGGAGCTACAGAGTTTCCTATAGCTTTATTGACTATGAATTTCTCTTTAATGACATACAGTTTGAGGGATCAAAACCATATTATAGCAGGGTGTCACATTTATTAAATTGAGCACATAGATCCGTGGACAAACACACAACTCACAAAATAGATCATGCAATTTACTCAACAATTGAAGAATGAAACAGTGCAAAAATGGCTTGCAGCTGTGAATGATTTCATTAATCAAAACGTAATCAGATAATAATTACAATGAAGTACAATGGCTTTAATAGCCACATGAAATTTGAATCCACATGAGGAAATTCGAATTGATAGACTCTATTTGACTGTAGGTAACTAAGACCTTGTCTAAATCACTATGGGAGGACTTAGTAGTTAACTGACCTTGTCTAAACCATAACCGGAGTTCATCGGAGCTCTAAAACACAACTCAAGTGTTACATTCAGTGTTGACTAAGGCTAACTGATTGTGGTAGGTGAGAAATGCGCCCCTCATGAGTGCAGTCAAGTAAACCTAGCGCTAACTGAATGTAGAGGACTAGAACTGAATGTAACTGACTCCTAACTTAGCGTGACTAATCATTAACTGAACTGAACTGACCTTGGTTGGTTTCGGCGCTCCGAGTGGATCCTAAATTGTAGGGATTGGTCTAGGAGGCTCCTAAACTGATGCAATTAAGTGCAATCAATGGCAATAAGCCTCAATTAGTGTTCCCCACACTTTAGTAACTGAAACATGTGCCCCAGTTAGGCCAAGTGAACCCAATGGTGCTAATGACTATAAATAGACTGGATGGGCTCCCAATTTAGACATGACTCCTGATTTAGACATATGACCAAATTTGGACAAGGGAAGATTAATAATCCTAAAACCCCCCTGAATGCTAACTTGGACAAACTGTGGGCCCTGGTAATTAAGACCATAGGTCACCCATTACATCAAGTAAAATAAAGTAACTGCTTAATACAAGGAGTTGGGGCAAAAACCACATGGGAAAAAGCCCCCCCCCTCTATCTAAGCAGGTAGAATCAGATCTTAAGTTTGAAAAACTTGAAAATATGTTGCTGCAATCTTCATCTCTATGAGGTAGCGAAGCAACATGCATGGTGTGTTGTGCACAAGTATTCTGGGGCCTGGCATGTAGACTTCTCCTTCTTCTCCAAAAATGATGATGGAAGGAAGGAGGAATGTAACCTTTGTCTCTTGTTGAATGAAGAGGTGTATGATCATATCCATTCTTCTGAATGTAGTGAGACTGAGCCCTTGCCATATAGCATCTTATAGGGAGTCTATTACATCTATCTGAAGGAGGTAACATTGCATGGCATAGCGCAAGGGTCTTTCCTTTCTGAGTGTCAGGTGAGTTTCCAATCATCTTCCTAGGTTCTAGTTTGGAAGTAGGGACTGAATCTAGATCTGAGTCACCTTGAATATCAATCTCATAAATTGATAAAGATGGATCTGCAATACTAGTAGAAGTTGTAAAAGAACTAGATGCAATGATTTTACCTTCCCTTGCAAGTGGCTACTGAGAGTGCACTGGTTCTAAAGGAGGCATGAAATGTGAGAACTCATATGCTTTTGAAGCATGATTTGCAATACCCTTTGCTATGATGCTCCCAGTAGAGATATCTGTGATCTCCACTGATTCATGGCCAAAGATCACTCGCTTTGGAGATCCAATATGGGTCATCTGATAGACAGATAACAGGTTTGAAGCTAGGGAGGGAACAAATAGCACATCTTTGAACCTTCCATGCTCAAGTTTGACAGAGCCCTTCCCTTTTGTTTTGACTTTACTGTTATTTCCCATTTGAATACTAGGACCATCAAAGGACTGAAAAGAAGAGAATGATTCTCTGGATACAGTCATATGGTTGGAAGCTCCAGAATCAACGACGAAGACATGTGCTGATGTGCACCAAGCCTTCAGTGCATGGCCTTTCCTTTGGTATTCTTCATCTTCTTCTTCTTCAGAGTCATCCTTCCTTGCGCTAGCAGGTACAAAAATGTTATGCTTCTTCAAAAGAAGAGCCATTTCATCAAGTTGTCTTCTCATACAGGAGCTTTCTGAATTAAAGCCCTGGGCCACAGTAAGAGCAGACGACCTTGCCTTTTCCATTCTTCTTGCTTCTCTTCGAACCTAAAGGTTCTTTTGACTGCTCTTTCTTCACAAGGGACTCATCCCTTTGCTTCCATTTATCATTCGCTACCTTATCTCCTCTTGCAACTAGAGCTAGATCTTTGGAAGATCGAATGATCCCCATTTGGATCAATTTATCATTCTCAAAAATAAGAGATTGGATGAAGGCATTAAGAGTGGGCATCTTCCAATTTGGAGTAGTGAGCCTTATTGTTTGGAAGGTGGATACAAAGACTGAGTAGTCTGCATTGAGCTTTGTGAGAATGGAAAGGATGAGCTGATCTTCATCCTTCTTCACTTTGCATTGCTTCAACTGATATATCAGGTTCTTGAACTTTGTGAATAATTCATTCAGAGATTCGAAATTGGATGGATTGAGAGTAATCAGATCATTTTCTAGCTAATGGATCCTCATCTCATCCTGCTTATCAAATAAGGAGGCAAGCTTGTCCCAAACCTTCTTGGGAGTCTTCAATTCTTGGATGTGGAATCGAAGATCTCTAGAGACTGAGGAGAGCAAGTGTCCATGGGCTTCATCAAGCCTATTCATGTACTTAGCTTTGTCTTTATATGAATCTAGCTCTGCCTCTGTTTCTTCTATGAGTCTAAAGAGCTGCTTGGTGTGAAGCATTACCACCATGTCTTCCTTCCACTGGTGATAGTTGAAGGGAGTGAGAGGCTCCATTGGATGAGCCATTTTGAATGTAGTAAGAAGGAATGAGCTGCTGTAGCGAATGTAGTGAGAAGAAAGGGCTGCTTGTAGTGAATGCTGTAAGAAAAGCTGATAACGTGTCACACAATCAAACAGACAAAGTAAGGTCGACAGTCTGCACTTTTGGAATTTCCTTCACACCCAGCATAGTTGATTAAGCAAGCTTGATCAACAATTTCCTAACTTGGGATATTAAGTGGTAAATTCTCCGCTTCTGGTGCAGTACTGGAAGGAGCAATTTGCTCAAAAAAAATGATCCAGCTGGAGATCTGAGGAGGAGAGGTGTCTTTTCCACCGAGGATCTGGTACCATATTAAATTGAGCACATAGATCTGTGGACAAACACACAACTCACAAAATAGATCACACAATTTACTCAGCAATTGAAGAATGAAACAGTGCAAAAATGGCTTGCAGCTGTGAATGCTTTCATTAATAAAAAATTATTAGATAATAATTACAATGAAGTACAATGGCTTTAATAGCCACATGAGGAAATTTGAATTGATAGACTCTACCTGACTGTAGGTAACTAAGACCTTGTCTATATCACTATCGGAGGACTCAGTAGTTAACTGACCTTGTCTAAACCATAATCGGAGTTCATCGAAGCTCTAAAACACAACTCAAGTGTTACATTCAGTGTTGACTAAGGCTAACTGACTGTGGTAGGTGAGAAATGTGCCCCTCATGAGTGTAGTCAAGTAAACCTAACGCTAACTGAATGTAGAGGACTAGAACTAAATGTAACTGACTCCTAACTTAGCTTGACTAGTCATTAACTGAACTGACCTGACCTTGGTTGGTTTCGGCACTCCCGGTGGCTCCTAAATTGTAGGGATTGGTCTAGGAGGCTCCTAAACTGATGCAATTAAGTGCAATCAGTGGCAGTAAGCCTCAATTAGTATTCCCCACACTTTAGTAACTGAAACATGTGCCCCAATTAGACCAAGTGAACCCAATGGTGCTAATGACTATAAATAGACTAGATGGGCTCCCAATTTAGACATGACTCCTAGTTTAGACATATGATCAAATTTGGACAAGGGAGGATTAATAATCCTAACAACATTGAGAATGGATGTTAATAGTTTATAAAAACTTTTTTAAATTTATCAAAAGAAATGATATGAAAAGAGGAATAATGGATTTAGCTTACTATGATTTTTGGGAATAATAAAATGATTTAAGAAAGGAACAATGGATTTGAGCCTGTGGGAATAATCAACCATTTGGGTTTGAAACTTGTATTGATTAATGGGAATCCTCAACAATTTTTACATAGCATTATGTATGGTTGATTATTGATTAGTTTTCAAGATAGATTCGTTGATAATATATTGATACATTCAAAAGCTAATGAGAAATATATGAATAAATTGAATTTTTTATATAGATTTTCATGAGAAAGATTCAATGATATTATTTAGTTACATTCGAAAGCTATCGAGAAATGTATTAACAAGTTCGATGATATTATATAGTTAAAGCTAACGAGAAATGTATGAACAAGTTGGTGAAAAGTTGTTTCATCATTGTTAAAATCCATAGTGAACTTAAAACTAGATGTTGGAATCAACTAAACCATTCTAAACATTATTGCTATGGATGATACTCATGCTTTGTCTACTTTGGATTTTTCTATGTAATCTATATTTATTATTAACATCTTTGAATGAAAATTTCTAACTTATTAAGTCTTAGGCATATAGGCATATAGTTTGAGGTGACTTGTTACAAATGTTTAGATATTATCTCATATTTTGGACTTTTTTGAGTGGATCAACAATTAAGATTAACTTAGTGTAACATGTGTACAATGGGGATTCATTTCATGGTCATCATATCTTGTTATGCTTAAATGCATCTTAACCAGCCTAGATCGAAATCCTAGGCTCTATCAAGCACTGAGAGAGATCAAATCTCTCAAGGCGCAAACCTCTTCTCACCTTGAATAGCTCTTTGCCTGTAATACCTAAGAAGAGGTTTGCACCTCTAGAGATTTGATTCTTCTCGGATCTTAATAGAGCCTAGGATTTGGATCGAGGCTAGTTAAGAGGCAAATGCAAAATAATTTATATTAAATTATATATATCTCAAGTTATATATACAATATTCATTACTGTGCTTCCAGGTATATAAATTTTCAATTATGAACTGAACTTTCAAATATTAAATCTTCAATTTTTCAATTCTGAAATGAACTTTCAAAATATTAAATTTTCACTCGTTTCTTGGCACATGACAATGAAGAATAAATAATGATGGCCATGTAATCGGCATGGATACAAACACCACCATACATGCCATTAAATGAGCATGTCAAATATTACCACTTGAACTCCAAATAATTAACACTCTGGCTATTAAAAGACTGCACATACATCAATAGGGATCAAAATTTTCAGGACTGAATGTAATAACAAAAACTAGTCTTTAGACTGAAAATCTTTTGCCTGCTATTAAAAGACTGCACAAGACACTGACAAAGCCACAAAATAATTAACACTCGGCTATTAAAACACTGCACAAGACACTGATAAAGCCACCAAGCCCCGGTTCTCTCCCTCCAAATGTCTCGGAACGGAGTGGCCTTTTGCGGAACACTTGCTGGGAAACTTTTCTTTGGTTGGATGGGCGACAAACTGGGACAAAAGAAACTCTATGGGATGAGGCTTATGCTTATGGTCGTTGACTCCATCGCATCCGGTCTCTCTTTCGGCAGCACAGCCAAATCTGTAATGACCACGTTGTGCTTTTTCAAATTCTGGCTTGGCTTTGGCATCCGCATAGATTATCCTTTGTCCACCACCATTATATCTGAGTATGCCAACAAGAAATCTCGAGGGCGTTCATCGCAGCACTGTTTTCTATGCAAGGCTTCGGGATTCTTGCTGGCGGTTGCGTGGCCATTATCGTCTCTGCAACATTCAAGAGCAGGTTCAACCACCCATCAGGCGTATTTTGTGTGGCGGATCTGCATTTATCTAAGCTTCAGGCTTATCAATATCAAGAAAAAGGCTATCTTGAAGAAGAAAAGAAGATTCTACTTCAACAACTTGAGTCAAACAAAGGGAAACAAAAAGTAGAATACTCTAAATCTATTTCTTATAACCCTGCTGATCTATACAAAGAATATCCAGAAAACCATGAATCTAGACAGCAGTTTAGAAGAAGTAGAGAAGCAAAGCTGAAGATAGAAATAAAAGAAAAGCAGAAACAGTTAAGACAGCTATGTTCAGAAATTGAAGAACTTAAAAGTGCTGTTAAAATCCTGCAGATGGAAAGGAATCAGTCTTCTGATGAAGATTTGAGCAAGCACTATGACAGTGCTATGAATATTGAAAGCATAGCAGAAAAGGCAGAAGAAACTCCTCCTTCTTCTCCTCCTGCAAGGAACATCCAGTTATCTATGCTTTCAGGCCCTAAGATGTATATTTCTATATAGTTTATGCCGTGTGAATATAAGCCATACACTTTAAGTTGTTTTGTTGATTCCGGATGTCAAGTGAATTTAGCTGAGGGTTCTGCTATACCACATTTCTATTGGGAACAAACTCGAGATGGCGGTGCAGCTATTAATGGCAGACCAATTCCTTTATAAGCTAAGTGTAAGAAGTTTCCAGTTCAATTTGGTACTGTTTGTGATCAGATTAGTCTGTACAGAATGGATGATGTTAGTGAGGATTGTGTTTTAGGATCTCTTTGGCTTCAGAAAGTCAGTCCATATTTGGTTTATCATGAAGAAATGACTTTCACCTATAAATTAAATGGCCAATGGATTACTCTTCCTATGACTTTCCAGCCACTCAGAAAATGCAGACCTGCTGAGCCTTCTCCTATATATAAACCTCCTATAGCGCAGTTGATGAAGATGGAAAGATGTAAAAGCTTCTCAGAACTAAATGGAGCTAAGGTTCTGGAAAGTATCTCTGCTAAGCTTAAAGCAGATTGCTGCTCAGAAAGTCCAAATGCATTTTGGACTAGAGAACAATACTTTGTCTCACTGCCTTTAGATCCAAACCAAAAGGTCAAACCTATGAAAGCATCTGCAGCATTAATGTCACCTAGTGAAGTACAATTCTATGATGCTGGGATTCAGGATTTGTTAAAGAAAGGTTTGATTGAGCCATCTAAAAGTCCTTGGGCATGTAGAGCATTTGTAGTAAATAAACATGTTGAGCAGAAAAGAGGAAAACCAAGATTGGTGGTAAACTATAAGCCACTGAATGCTGTGTTACAGAAAGTTAGATATCCTCTTCCCAATAAATCTAGCTTGCTCCAGAGGATAAATGGTTGTACTATCTTTAGCAAATTTGATATGAAATCTGGGTTTTACCAGATAGGGATTGTTCCTAAAGATAGATACAAAACAGCGTTCGTTGTGCCTCGCGGACAATACCAATGGCGTGTGCTTCCTTTTGGTATTAATAATGCCCCTTCAGAATTTCAGAAAAGGATGGAAGACATCTTCCATGATTATAATTGGGCATTGGTATACATAGACGATGTGCTTATTTGTTCCAAAAGTTTGCAGGAACACCAGAAACACCTGCAAAAGTTTTATGAGCTCGTCTATAAACATGGATTGGTTTTATCTGAGTCTAAAATGGAAATTGGGAAAACTAATATTGAATTTCTTGGGTTTAGAATAGAATCCGGTCAAGTCCTTCTGCAAGATCATATTCTAACCTGTTTCAATAAGTTTCCAGATGTTATTACAGATAAAACACAGCTGCAGCGTTTTCTTGGTTCCTTAAATTATATCAGACCTTTCTATAAGGGTCAAGCAGCTGATATCCTTGTCCTGCAAAAGAGGCTGAAGAAAAGTCCACCTCCTTGGACTAAAGACATGACTGCAGCAGTTCAAAATATCAAAGCTAAAGTTTTAACACTGCCTGCACTCTCTCTTCCTACCGGCAATGGTCAGTTAATCATAGAAACTGATGCATCATCAAGCACATGGGGTGGTGTATTATTAGAATCAATTGAAGGAAGAGAAAACATTTGTGGCTACGGATCTGGACCCTTTAGAGGTGCTGAGTTAAATTACCCATCCAACCATAAAGAGATTTTGGCGGTCAAGAAGACCGTGCACCATTTTATTTTATTCTTGAAGCCTGTTAAATTCATTATCAGGACAGATCTTAAGATTATGCCAGGCATGTTCAAGAATGAAAGTTTATTGGAAGAAAATAGTAGCCGGATTCTGAAATGGTTTGCTTGGTTATCTAGTTTTGATTTTGAAATTATTCATAAACCAGGCTATCTTAATTGTTTGGCTGATATGCTGACCAGGGAATCTGCACTCCCTAAGCAGCCAAAAGCTTTGAACATGTTTTCTGCTGGTGATTCAAGTTTCGGAGCTGGCGACAATCATAGAGACCCTGATAAAGGTAAAGCTCCAATGACTGAAGAAGAGATTGTTGCTGAAGAAGAAGAGATTGCAGTAGCTATGAAGAAAATGGCTCAGGAAGAGCTGTTAGAAAAAGAAGGGTTATTCATCCTTCCTTGGGACAACACTATTCCAAGAGAAGTGCGCATCCAGTCCCTAGAGTATGCTTCAACAGAAGAAGCACAAACATTTCTGCGGCTAACATTGATAAAACAGATCCAGTCTTCACCTCTGAAACTGGAAATTCTACAGCGCTGGGAAAAAGATGCATTTCTCAGTTTTGAGCAAGCAGAAAATAAATTAGCCGAATGTAAAGAAATCAGTCTTGACCATGATGATGAAAGCAACATTTATATTGATTTGGGAGCTGAAAATCTCAGATGGACATCCTTTAATCTCATCTTGCAATGTTGCAGAGAGAACAGAGAAATATTCATCTGTGCAGACCCAGCTAGTCTTAGACATAATGCAAAATGGTTTGGATGGACTGACATCTTTCTTGACATGTTCTGCCCCCGTAATAATTGGGAGAATAGAAAGGCAAATTTTATTCTTCATCTTAAAGCAGACATGGAGGTTGCAGA
Source organism: Pseudotsuga menziesii (assembly GCA_001517045.1). Taxonomy (NCBI): domain Eukaryota; kingdom Viridiplantae; phylum Streptophyta; class Pinopsida; order Pinales; family Pinaceae; genus Pseudotsuga; species Pseudotsuga menziesii. Next base: position 790,882 of record LPNX010312310.1, on the reverse strand, counting down.
TCGAGAAAATATGTGGTTCAAATTCAAGTTGATCCATGAAGGAGGTTCCTACAAGCCGCTTGAGCATCGCATCTATGCTCAACAGAAGTTTATCAAAAGATCTGTTTCTGGGAACCGTATTGAGTCCAGGATAATCACCCGAGAAATCCCTTTGGACTACAGAGTAGAGTCTCTCTTTCAAGGAGAGTTTGTTTATGAACCAGAGTCCCGAGGAATATTTAAAGGCTCTGATGTTGAGCAGTGCTTTGGTTATGATCTTTATCCGCCACCATCTCCACCAGATATGTCCGAAGAAGAACACTTTTGGCAAACCTATGCTGAAGGACAAGGATGGGATTCTGATGACTCAGAAATATGGGACATGTTACAAGGCAGGGATCCCTATGACTAAGCGGAAGCCGCGGTGGACCTCTTGAAGGCTGACTGGACCAGCATTGTCCAGATTGTAAGTCTTTCAGACCGACGATGGTGTCTGACAGTTTTCGTGGGTTCTGACAAAACTTCCACAGTGTAATTATTATTAAATAATGCTGTCGTGGGCCAATGATGCTCCACCTTGTACTTTGTCGGGTTCTTGTTGGCCATGACAGATAAATTCGGGTCCCCGTAATGCAGAAAAGCTAGTTAAGGGATGAGCTAACAACACGTGGTAGTCCCCACTGTTGCCCCGGACGAACCTTATTGACCTCTTAGTATAGGTTTTGGTAACCGGATCAACCGGATGACTGAAAACTGTCCGTTATCATCCACCGGTTCACCAGGAAGCTTTTGTATAAATAAGAGGCTTGAGGTCTCATTTAGGCATTCGAGTCTAGTCGCAAGAGGAAGTAGTCCACTTTGCAAGTCAGTAAGTCCTGAGCAAGTAGTCCGCTCGGCTTTTCGTCTGGTTTAGTGTCGAGCACTGTGTATGCTCTCCCTCTGCGCTTAGAGCGATCCGCTGGGATCAAAAGCAGTGATCTCAAGTGTAATATGTCTGTAAGACCAGTAGCGTATGCTCTCCCTCTGCACTTCGTGTGACCAGCTGGGATCAGAAACTCTGGTTCAGTTGTAGTATGTTACCGCTATGCTGATCTTCGCCCTCCGAAGACAATCAGCGTGTTTTTGAGTCTGTAATTATACTGTTACTCGGCTCTGTAAGGTTACTGTTGCTCAGCTCTCTGTAATAATACTGTTCAAATACTATGCACTCTGTTCAATGTTACTATTCACTATAATTCCATGTGTCATAACTATTTGCATTGTGTTGATATATTGTATCTCCTGCATTCTGTATCGTGAATTAGTAACGGTTGTGCAAGAACAAACCAATACAAGTATTCCTGAAATTCTATGAAAATGTGTCGATCCTGTCTAATGGTATCAGAGCTAGTCAGGCAAAAGTAATCTTGGATACTCGTGGTATATTTAGTCTGTCTAGACTTGGTTTAAAACCCAAGCCTTCGAGCAGAACGCGCAGTTCCTCCAAGAAAACTTTCTGTCAGCATAACCATATTAAGTCTTTGAGTCCATGGTTTTGTGGCTTGATCGTCCAGCACACGCAGATAGGTTTTTGTGGCTTGATCGATCGTTTGCGAGCTAGAGTCTTCTCAATTCTGCAAAAGTATTCCTGTAAGCTTTCTGCAACTGATCTTACTATTTCATGAATGTTTATAGTATGCTAGACATAGTGGTATCTTGTAGGCAATCGGAAATGGGTTGCTGAGGTTTATTGGAGTGTATCCTAAGGGTTAAGAAAGGTCTTAAGTTTGGGTAATAGCCATAGATAGGCGCCGTAAATCCCTTTAAAAGAAGACCAAGTGTGAATGAAACCCTTATTCAGATGGATCCTTCAATGGATATCGCTACTCACCCTATTCTAGACTATCAACAGGAAGGAAATGGTGAAGTCTCCCTTGCTGAAAGAAGATCATCCTTCGCAGAATGTTCTACATCTGACTCCTCTTCGTCAGTTATCCATATAGATAACTCTAATCCTTCTGCAGACTGGCAACTCCCTACCATCTTACCAAAAGACGTTTATAAACTCTCTCTATGGAAATACATTGCATGTCAACAAATCCGTTTATCATATGTAGATATCTCTTTCACTGATAAACAAGAACCTGTACATATCAATCTCTTAGATAAATCTCAGATAGATTGGGCGAAAAAGCAAGGATACAAATATGCTCATTTGGGAGCCATTCGCCTTGGTTTAGGTCCTTTAGTCCGTCCTTATTTACCTGTGCCGTCTTTGTGTGTAGCCGTAGACACTAGACATAATGATTTTGCTCATGCAGTTATTGGCGGATTCACTGCTCCTCTGCATCAAGGCCCCGCCTATGGAACCATTTTTCCCAACTATAGCGTCAGTCTCGATGACCCTTACATCTATGACCTCCTCAAAGCCTATGTTCTTCCTCAAGGCTTTTCTATGCAATCTGGATCTCGTATTATACAGTTAAAAAGCTTTGTCTGTGTCAGATTTGGAAATGATACTCTTCCTCCCCTTCAGAAACATGTCTATCAGAGTTCCAACCTCGTAAGAGTGGTGGAACAGGACAAATCCAAAAATGCTCAACCTGTTACATTTGATTGGACAGGTATAACTTACCCACAACAATGGGAAGTGAAATACAATGAGCTAAAAGACATAGATAAAACCAGACAAGCACTGGCTACTAGGCCTTTGAAGTTTGATAGATCCACCAGTTCTTTCAAATATCCAGATAGCACCCCCGCACCATCATTTTCTTCTCTTCCTAGATTTACTTCTACTTCCTCTTCTACATCGAGTCAGCCTAACCAGCCTAGACTCCATACAGGTTATGCAGGCCCCTCTGAACATACAGGACAACATAAAGACTGTCAAGCCTGTAGAAAGAATCTGCAAGCACTACAACACTATAAAGACAGACCCACATTGGGAATGTTTACTCTTCCAAGACAGAACTCAGAAATGGAAGTAACCATCCAAAATAGAAAATCTTTTGTTCCAGGGAGAAATTTGCCTGATACACCTTTTAGGCAATATTCATCAGACGGCCAGATGAAAAGAGAATACTTGCCACATAAGTCCTCTGGTCCAGATGACTCTGTGTCAAATGAAATGAAATTGGCTAACTGGGGTAATTTGCAGCAGCAAAAGACTGCAAGAAACCTGGATGATATGGCGATGGATCTCTTACAGATCAAAAAGACTGTCTTAGATGAAAAACAGCAAGTGTTTGTAGTTGATACTAAGATTGATCATTCTTTGTCAGATTCAACAGAGATAAAAGTTGTTGTTACCAAAGCAACAGAAAAGATTGAAAAAAGGTTAGAGAAAATCGAGGAACTTCTCAATAAACTCACTGATCTAAAACCTAAAGTTCCTGTTGTTAGTCCTATGGCTCTTTCTCTAGCTGCAAAAGGATATGAGCCAAAGAAACCCACTGTTCCTTTCTTAGAAAGAAGCTATTCTTTTGGCATGTTCAGTGGTGTTCCAGAAGAGTCTGCCGATGAAGATAAGAGACCTGACTTTGATTTCGGACAGACTGACCAGGACTTAGAAGAAGTCCAAGAATGGGTTAAAGCTTTGAAAACCCTACCTCCGGCCCTTGAGCCACATTATCTGCAAATGATGACAGGAAATCCTGCTGATTCCTCTACATCCTCACATGTAGGATTACCACCTCCAAATCCAGATACTGCTATGCCCTCTGCCTCAACAGCTCCTCATTTCAGCACAAACTTTGGCATAGGATCTATAAGTAACATTATATCTCAAATGCCAGAACACCCTGTGATTAATATTGATTGCCAAACCAGGGATGAAATTAAGACAGCTATCCAGTTGTTATACCATTGGACCATTTCTCAGAGATTAAAGAATGCTGCTATAACTGGTCAATACTTGGGTAGTATGATAGTAGCAGGCTTTGTAGGCTTAGCCTCAGATTGGTGGGAAAATCTTCCAGCAAATGCTAGAAATGGAATGTTATTTGCTGATGATGGTGATCAGCAAATTCTAAAGGCTCTTGGTAAACAATTCCATGGTGAAGATGAAATGGATGAAAGAGATCATTATGCTTCACTTTTCATGACTGCTAGACTATGTAATTTAGCTCTAGTAGAAGAATACTTTTGCTACATGCAGAAACTTATCATTAGAGCAGGTAAGGCCAATGACCCTGCTTATTTAAAACATTATCTGCGTAGCTTTCCTGGACATATTCCAGACGCCGTAGAGAGGTACCTTAAAGAGAAAAACATTCCTTTACAGACCCTCTCTTTTGCCCAGCTACATTTTCATATTAAAGAAACATGGCAAGAACACTGTTTAGCAAAGAGAGTAGAGAAGGACTTAAAAAGGCATGAAACAATGTTTTCACCATCATTTTGCAAACAAGTTGCACAGATGCCTGACTGGGGTTTTGGTGCACACAACCGAGGACATTTACAATCTCACTGTTCATGTTCCTCTAAAAAGAAAAAGGGGTATTTCACAAGCTGTTCACAAGTGAACCCAGATATCATTATCCAAACAAACCCCTGAAGTTTAAGTCTTCCAGAAAGTATAAGCAATCCTCTCAAAAGCAAGCTCCTTCCAAGTCAGTTCATTATCAGAAGCCCCGAAGATTTATTCAGCGAAGATCTTCTAAAGCTACAGAAAAAGGATGTTTTCTGTGTGGCAAACCAGGCCACTGGGCTAAGAACTGTCCTAAGAAAAAGAAGCTCCCTAAAGTTGCTGCTTTCTATGAAACTCTGGATTCCAGATGGTGGGATTATCCAGACAATGCCTCAAATCCATCAACTGAAATTCTTTATCTTCCTTCTGAGGATTCTGCCTCTTCTGGTTCTGAATCTGAAGATGACTGTCGACCAGCTTTGAATAAATTTGATCCTTCTTCCTCTTTCGAGTCTGAATCGGAACCAAATTTAGGGGGGTATGAGGTCCCTGAATTTGATTTTAGCCTCCACATGTTCAGAATGTCCTCTCAGCAAGACATAGAGAAAAAGATTGCAGCCATTGATCTGCATTTATCTAAGCTCCAGGCTTATCAATATCAAGAAAAAGGCTATCTTGAAGAAGAAAAGAAGATTCTACTTCAACAACTCGAGTCAAACAAAGGGAAACAAAAAGTAGAATACTCTAAATCTATTTCTTATAACCCTGCTGATCTATACAAAGAATATCCAGAAAACCATGAATCTAGACAGCAGTTTAGAAGAAGTAGAGAAGCAAAGCTGAAGATAGAAATAAAAGAAAAGCAAAAACAGTTAAGACAACTATGTTCAGAAATTGAAGAACTTAAAAGTGCTGTTAAAATACTGCAAATAGAAAGGGATCAGTCTTCTGATGAATATTTGAGCAAGCACTATGACAGTGCTATGAATATTGAAAGCATAGCAGAAAAGGCAGAAGAAACTCCTCCTTCTTCTCCTCCTGCAAGGAACATCCAGTTATCTATGCTTTCAGGCCCTAAGATGTATATTTCTGTACAGTTTATGCCGTGTGAATATAAGCCATACACTTTAAGTTGTTTTGTTGATTCTGGATGTCAAGTGAATTTAGCTAAGGGTTCTGCTATACCACATTTCTATTGGGAACAAACTAGAGATGGCAGTGCAGCTATTAATAGCAGACCAATTCCTTTACAATCTAAGTGTAAGAAGTTTCCAGTTCAGTTTGGTACGGTTTGTGATCAGATTAGTCTGTACAGAATGGATGATGTTAGTGAGGATTGTGTTTTAGGATCTCTTTGGCTTCAGAAAGTCAGTCCATATTTGGTTGATCATGAAGAAATGACTTTCACCTGTAAATTAAATGGCCAATGGATTACTCTTCCTATGACTTTCCAGCCACTCAGAAAATGCAGACCTGCTGAGCCTTCTCCTGTATATAAACCTCCTATAGCGCAGTTGATGAAGATGGAAAGATGTAAAAGCTTCTCAGAACTAAATGGAGCTAAGGTTCTGGAAAGTATCTCTGCTAAGCTTAAAGCAAATTGCTGCTCAGAAAGTCCAAATGCATTTTGGACTAGAGAACAATACTTTGTCTCACTTCCTTTAGATCCAAATCAAAAGGTCAAACCTATGAAAGCATCTGCAGCATTAATGTCACCTAGTGAAGTACAATTCTGTGATGCTGAGATTCAGGATTTGTTAAAGAAAGGTTTGATGGAGCCATCTAAAAGTCCTTGGGCATGTAGAGCATTTGTAGTAAATAAACATGCTGAGCAGAAAAGAGGAAAACCAAGATTAGTGGTAAACTATAAGCCACTGAATGCTGTGTTACAGAAAGTTAGATATCCTCTTCCCAATAAATCTAGCTTGCTCCAGAGGATAAATGGTTGTACTATCTTTAGCAAATTTGATATGAAATCTGGGTTTTACCAGATAGGGATTGTTACTAAAGATAGATACAAAACAACATTCGTTGTGCCTCGCGGACAATACCAATGGCGTGTGCTTCCTTTTGGTATTAATAATGCCCCTTCAGAATTTCAGAAAAGGATGGAAGACATCTTCTGTGATTATAATTGGGCATTGGTATACATAGAGGATGTGCTTATTTGTTCCAAAAGTTTGCAGGAACACCAGAAACACCTGCAAAAGTTTTATGAGCTCGTCTATAAACATGGATTGGTTTTATCTGAGTCTAAAATGGAAATTGGGAAAACTAATATTGAATTTCTTGGGTTTAGAATAGAATCCAGTCAAGTCCTTTTGCAAGATCATATTCTAACCTGTTTCAATAAGTTTCCAGATGTTATTACAGATAAAACACAGTTGCAGCGTTTTCTTGGTTCCTTAAATTATATCAGACCTTTCTATAAGGGTCAAGCAGCTGATATCCTTATCCTGCAAAAGAGGTTGAAGAAAAGTCCATCTCCTTGGACTAAAGACATGACTGCAGCAGTTCAAAATATCAAAGCTAAAGTTTTAACACTGCCTGCACTCTCTCTTCCTACCGGCAATGGTCAGTTAATCATAGAAACTGATGCATCATCAAGCACATGGGGTGGTGTATTATTAGAATCAATTGAAGGAAGAGAAAACATTTGTGGCTACGGGTCTCGACCCTTTAGAGGTGCTGAGTTAAATTACCTATCCATCCATAAAGAGATTTTGGCGGTCAAGAAGACCGTGCACCATTTTATTTTATTCTTGAAGCCTGTTAAATTCATTATCAGGACAGATCTTAAGATTATGCCAGGCATGTTCAAGAATGAAAGTTTATTGGCAGAAAATAGTAGCCGGATTCTGAAATGGTTTGCTTGGTTATCTAGTTTTGATTTTGAAATTATTCATAAACCAGGCTATCTTAATTGTTTGGCTGATATGCTGACCAGGGAATCTGCACTCCCTAAGCAGCCAAAAGCTTTGAACATGTTTTCTGCTGGTGGTTCAAGTTCCGGAGCTGGCGACAATCATAGAGACCCTGATAAAGGTAAAGCTCCAATGACTGAAGAAGAGATTGCTGCTGAAGAAGAAGAGATTGCATCAGCTATGAAGAAAATGGCTCGGGAAGAGCTGTTAGAAAAAGAAGGGTTATTCATCCTTCCTTGGGACAACACTATTCCAAGAGAAGTGCGCATCCAGTCCCTAAAGTATGCTTCAACAGAAGAAGCACAAAGATTTCTGCAGCTAACATTGATAAAACAGATCCAGCCTTCACCTCTGAAACTGGAAATTCTACAGCGCTGGGAAAAAGATGCATTTCTCAGTTTTGAGCAAGCAGAAAATAAATTAGCCGAATGTAAAGAAATCAGTCTTGACCATGATGATGAAAGCAACATTTATATTGATTTGGGAGCCAAAAATCTCAGATGGACATCCTTTAATCTCATCTTGCAATGTTGCAGAGATAACAGAGAAATATTCATCTGTGCAGACCCAGCTAGTCTCAGACATAATGCAAAATGGTCTGGATGGACTGACATCTTTCTTGACATGTTCTGCCCCCGTAATAATTGGGAGAATAGAAAGGCAAATTTTATTCTTCATCTTAAAGCAGACATGGAGGTTGCAGATCGAGAAAATATGTGGTTCAAATTCAAGTTGATCCACGAAGGAGGTTCCTACAAGCCGCTTGAGCATCGCATCTATGCTCAATAGAAGTTTATCAAAAGATCTGTTTCTGGGAACCGTATTGAGTCCAGGATAATCACCCGAGAAATCCCTTTGGACTACAGAGTAGAGTCTCTCTTTCGAGGAGAGTTTGTTCATGAACCAGAGTCCCGAGGAATATTTAAAGGCTCTAATGTTGAGCGGTGCTTTGGTTATGATATTTATCCGCCACCATCTCCACCAGATATGTCCGAAGAAGAACACTTTTGGCAAACCTATGCTGAAGGACAAGGATGGGATTCTGATGACTCAAAAATATGGGACATGTTACAAGGCAGGGATCCCTATGACTAAGCAGAAGCCGCGGTGGACCTCTTGAAGGCTGACTGGACCAGCATTGTCCAGATTGTAAGTCTTTCAGACCGACGATGGTGTCTGACAGTTTTCGTGGGTTCTGACAAAACTTCCACAGTGTAATTATTATTAAATAATGCTATCGTGGGCCAATGATGCTCCACCTTGTACTTTGTCAGGTTCTTGTCAGCCATGACAGATAAATCCGGGTCCCCGTAATGCCGAAAAGCTAGTTAAGGGATGAGATAACAACACGTGGTAGTCCCCACTGTTTCCCTGAACGAATCTTATTGACCTCTTAGTATAGGTTTTGGTAACCGGATCAACCGGATGACTGGAAACTGTCCGTTATCATCCACTGGTTCACCGGGAAGCTTTTGTATAAATAAGAGGCTTGAGGTCTCATTTAGGCATTCGATTCTAGTCGCAAGAGGAGGTAGTCCACTCTGCAAGTCAGTAAGTCCTGAGCAAGTAGTCCGCTCGGCTTTTCGTCTGGTTTAGTGTCGAGCACTGTGTATGCTCTCCCTCTGCGCTTAGAGCGATCAGCTAGGATCAAAAGCAGTGATCTCAAGTGTAATACGTCTGTAAGACCAGTAGCGTATGCTCTCCCTCTGCACTTCGTGTGACCAGCTGGGATCAGAAACTCTGGTTCAGTTGTAGTATGTTACCGTTGTGCCGATCTTCGCCCTCCGAAGACAATCAGCGTGTTTTTGAGTCTGTAATTATACTGTTACTCGGCTCTGTAAGGTTACTATTGCTCGGCTCTCTGTAATAATACTGTTCAAATACTGTGCACTCTGTTCAATGTTACTGTTCACTATAATTCCATGTGTCATAACTATTTGCATTGTGTTGATATACTGTATCTCCCGCATTCTGTATCGTGAATTAGTAACTGTTGTGCAAGAACAAACCAATACAAGTATTCCTGAAATTCTATGAAAATGTGTCGATCCTGTCTTATGGTATATAATAAACCAAAGCCACCCAACAATGCACTGCAATTCCCTCACAAAATTTTATTTGAAATAGCTCGGGAGAGATGGGGAAATTAGTTGAGGGCTTTTAAAACAACCATAATGGATCCTCAGGTGAGGATAACCCTGATGGATCTGACACAACCCCTAATAGATCTGACAACAAATCTTGGATTTGTGGAGGACATCGAAATGTCAGGTGGGGCAGAAGACAACTCTGACAGGCTATAGCGACAGTAGTTGGGAGGAGGAAGCGGTTTTGTGGAAAGCGGATGTGAGAAAACGGAGCGTTTTGGTTATCCCATATCCCACCCGTGGTCAAATTTGAAGGGTTGGTCTTAATTTTTTTTGAAGGGCATGCAACCATCCAACCCTTCAAGGATGAAAGGTTATAAAAATAATTGCACTTCAATTGAAAATTGAAAATTAAGTTGGTCCTTCAATTAAAAAAAGATGAAAATAAAATAATGCCCTTCCAAATATTTATAATTTTAAAATATCAAACAGAGACTACATCAAACATTGTAAATTTTCATTAAAACTAATCAATAAACAAATCTCTCTTCAATTCCATTAAAAAATTAATAAGAAAACATATTTTCCTTCCATTCATTTGATATTCTTCAAAAACATTTAGGATTACATCATTGAAAACATGAATCGAGCCCAATGGAAGAGGCTTTCTCACTTTCATTTGTTTCCATACATCATAAATGCCATTCCTTAAAATGTTTTAAGGATGATGATTAGCGTTATTAATATTTATTATGATTAAGTTTCTTTTATTGAACCTTAAAAAAGTAAAGAAGCCATTTTGTTTTGGAGTAGTCTATCTAGTAGACGATTTCGCCCGGAGATTTTTTTCTCCAGCGATCCTCTGATTGTGTTAGATCACTTTTTCTCCGGACACCGTCTAGTTTACTCTAAGGGCGGCATTGTCTAACAACAACACGATACCATTAACACGTTTTAAATAACATCGTTTCCAAAAAAAAATACAAATCTCAATTTCAAATTTCAAATTTCAAAGGCTTGGCTCTATCCTCTCGACTCTCCATGAATACATTATAACCTTGGCTTTTGCCTTTCGAGGTGAATGAATCACAGCCATGACAATAACAGAAAATAAGTAGTTCGATCTCGAGGCATCCAAGTAAAAGGGCTCTGGCTACTGCCTTCATTCATTAACCATATTTAAATATTATGCCTAATTCGAGCTTGTTGAATGTGAGAACAACCATGTTTATTCATGCCTTGAAGCCCATCGAGGAGAAGAGATCACCATTCCTTACTTTGATGCTCTCATTCCCTTGTGCTAGCGCCAAGCCAAGTTCAGGAGCTGGGGCTTCAATTGCAAATGCATGAAATGCAAAATCTTCTTGAATGGGCAGGATTTGGAGAATTTGCAAGACATTATGGACAAGAGGCAAAGGAGATCATCAGGAGTTCCCCAGTGTTAGAAACAGAAGAAGAGAGGCGTTGAACTCGTGCATCTTTTGTGTTTGCATACTTCCTTTCCACATTGTCGACCTTCGGCTTCGGATTTCCTTCCGTGCAGAAATTTAAGGAGGCCATTCAAAGCACTGTGCCTGGGGACTTCCGATATCTGGGCATTGCAGCTGGATAATCCAAAAGTTGCCGATGTTTACCAGGGGATGAAAATGACTCATTGATTACACGGCAGGAATTAGAATAGGGGAAGGAAGCATGCATCAATGTACTTGGCAGACACAACAAAGATGTTCTCAAATCCTTCCTGAACAATTCTTCAAACTAATTAGTGTTTAAGTGATAGTGCACTCACCATTAACCTGCCATAATATTCGATTTCGAAGGCATGCGATGGAATTTTCTTATGTTCTATAAACCCCATCACTTTCATGGGAATTATTAGCTGGTACTTAAAGCATTGTCATCTCTTGGGGAACAACTTTTGTTGCACAACGTTTTAGATTTTTTGTTGCAAATTAATTCTCACATACAGTGCTTGTAGTGTAGAGTTTCTGAGATGCCCCAGAAATTTGGAAAATTGGACAATGGGAATGATTTTCAGTGGGGCACAGAGAAAGGAAAATGTATAGGGAAATTATGATTTTCAATGGGATACAGAGCTAAGAAAGAAGTGTGGAAAATTAAAATTCGGAAATGGGTTTTTGATCTCTATAGATGTTCACCATTATCCACCAATTTTGCAGTGTGTAGTAATTATTGGTTTTGAAAATGAAGATATTATGGGCCAAACACAAAATATAGAGATAGTTAATAGATCCAAACAAAATACCAAAAGAATTGACTGTGAAAACTAAAATATCAGTTTGTTTTTTCCGTCTTACTGTGATTACTGTGATGGTGGACTCATCGACTAATATCTCAACTTACCAGCTTACACCACCTCTCCCACTATTATACAACTATAAACTTTACACATTTCAAAGAAAAAACATGCCTCATGGCTTTTAATTTGAGAAATTAGGTTTATTTTTACATCCAAACTAATCAATTTTCAGCTCTGCAATAATTTTTTTTCTAATAGCTATTTCAACTCGTCTTACATCATTCTACATAAATGAGTCCACGTTCTATTCAGATAAGTGCAGGCCATGTTAGTGAACGGGATGGGGACTGGACATAAAACCAAGCTCTCATTGAGCTTATAATGTTATTATGACTATATGCATGCCATTATTTGATTTGATGGCTTCAACAATGGCAGTGCCTCCTAGATTCAGAGAATCCCTACACATAGGGAAGGAAGAATGCCAGATGAACCATTTATCGATACAATCCAAATGGAAAGTATGATTGCACTTGGGCAATACTCTCACATTTTCTCCTTCCACAAATTGGCCCAAACAGATTGGACAATCTGTGGTCACGGGCTGTGGCTTTGAGGCAGCAGTGTAAACAATGATCGACACTGCTTTCATGGCCGCCTTCTGCAATCCAGTGTTTCCCACTCCATCGAAAGAATCTACCTCTTGCACCGCACCAGGTATATGAGAAACCAGTTGACGCTGAGGGCGAAGATGAGGAAATCGAGCAAAGCCATCATAATTAATACTAGATGCCGACAGAGGCCTCCTTAATGTAAGAACTAGTCAGTTTGTTTCCCAGTGGAAAAGGTGAGCTGGGGTGGGAAGTCAATAACTTCCTGCCAATTGACAACTAAAATCCAAAACCTTAGCTTGGGGTGGGAAGTCAATAAATTCCTGCCAATTGACAACTAAAATCTAAAACCTTAGCTTCATCAGCTATCTGGACGCCTTGAGATCGAATCGCCATGGTTTCATCAGCCACTATTTTTCTGTTATTGTAATGGCTGTGATTCTATCACCTTTGAAGGCGGGGTAGAGTGACCATTTGAAAATTTTCTGTTAGTGTAATGGCTGTGATTCTATCCCCTCCGAAGGCAGGATAGAGCGAGCATTTGAATTTTGAAATTTCAAAATGGAGACTTGTGGTTTTCTTTTGGGAAACGGTGATGTTTGAGAGGTGTTAATGCTAAAGTCCTTGGTGTTGTCAGAGAATACCTGGTTGGAGTAAACTGGATAGTGTCGAAAAAAAAAGAGTGGTTTAACCGATGATCGCCAGAGAAGAAAAATTCCGGGCAAAATCGTCGACTAGTTAGACTACTCCTATTGTTTTTTATGTCATCACAAAGATGATATATATAAATCTTAAGAGATTTATTAATGTTTGCGTAAGACTTGAAATTTTTTGTAAACATTGATGTTGAAAATAAAAAAATTTAATTATTTTTAATTGGTGTCATAATCGCTTGTAAATTGTGCTCGAAATTTGATTCGTTGTTGTTCCAACTTCCGCGTTATGTAAGCCTCGGGAAGCTGCTCACACGGATCGAACGATATTGCAAAACTGTTGTGTCATGCACAATGATTTGGTATTTATGGTTATTCATATGTTTGAAAAGGATCCCAAGATGTGATGTAAAGTCATCACTCATTAATTATTATTGCCCATTGCCTATTCACAGATTCACAGCATGTACTTACAACGGAAAAAAAATTTGACGGGCAAATTAAAAGGCTTACCCTTCTTTTGAAATATTTAAGTTAAGGTATCCCTTCATGGTGGACGGGTGAAATAAAAAATTTAAATTTTTTTTTACGGGCAAAATTTTCGTTACACTTCTGGGACGGGCTAAACCCCTTTGGAAGGGCTGGGACGGGTTCAAATTTGACCGCTATTAATCCCACTCCGTCCTCCATGTCACACTTAAATGTTTAGACGTAGCCAAATAGTATGCCAACTGCCATGCAACTATTCAAAAGTAATGGCGGGCCATTCTATGACTATGTCCATTTACAAGGGATTGGTAGGACGATGAGGTAATAACTATTACTACCAGCTTTCCTGTTAGCCTTTACACACGAGGTGAAGAGGACGGCCATTGGGTTGAGCTACGAATGGTGTTATTCACGTTTAGATGCCTTTTTTGCGCACATGGTTCGGTAAACTTATCGAGCTATGCTAATGTGTAATTAATTATTCAGTACATTTATCTTATCAAAGTTTTTAGGTTTTTAAAAATTGTAACTCACAATGCGGCCAACTCATTCAAATTTAAATTTTCATCGAACTTAGTTCTTATGATCAATTTACCTAACTAGCTGGCATATTGGTATCATATTGTATTTAACAGCAACTCTGCAAAACAGACAAAAATGACTGATTAGTACACTGTACAAAGACGCTTTATCAAAAGGTCGAGGCTAAGCCCAGGCTACACCACATTTTTTCTTGAAGCCGTCATGATTGCGCTCACTTGGACTCATAGCACGCTGAAAGCGGGTTTTTGCCCTTCATATGCGGAGGCTATGTGTCTCACACATATTCTTCATCTTCTTTTGTTTCGCTAGTTTCATATTAAAATTAGAATTGGCATTTTTACAGTGCACAGTCTTTACAATTAATAACATAAATAGGCAAACCAATTAGGTCAATATCAAAAAGACTGTAAGGCTTTTGATCCAATGCAACCTATAGTCACGAAGGATATAATTTCAACATAGCTTTAGTCTCTAGGGTCATTCAAGTTTATAGAGTTCTTTGGATTTGGAAATTATAATATTATCTATTGAGTTATAGTCGGACCACAAATTCAGAATTAGAAGCAAGACTAAGGGTCAAATCTGGATCCTTAGTGAACTTGATAATAATTGTGTTAAATTGGCATACGATATTAGTTTAGTTTTATCTTTTGTTCAGAGATATTTGCATAGCCAAGGTGTTATAGTTTTTTTATAAAGCATTATCTTTCTCTATATCATTGACAAACTTTGATATGCCCAACTTTTTTATTTTTACCTCTTGATTGTTCATTTAAGCTTCTCCATCTTTGGTTGTTGATGCCTTGTTGTTTCTTGTTACTTTTCATCGATTCAATCTAGCTACAATAAGAAGTGAGGAGAGAAATTACACCATTATCTTAGAAATAATTAACTGTATTAGCAATGGAAGCTTTCAACATGATCTCCAAACGTATGTTGGATTGGTGTGATTACTTTCAACATGGAATGATGGAGTAAACATTGGTGGTTAAACAATTTAGAATGGTACTAGATTGGTGTGATTACTTTCAACATGGAATAAACATTGGTGGTTAAACAATTTGAATGTTATTATGGTACTTGTTTCCATATAAAAGTGAAACTAGAACTTAGAGGGAAACTAGAACTTAGAATATGGTCTTGGAGATTTAGAAGTTAAACACAACAACTTGGCCTAATTATAGTCGCAAAAGCATGCTCGAGATACTGCATTTCTCCATAGAGTCCAGACTAGTAGTTGTATGTTATCTTCTATCAATATTTTTCATACTAAATGTAACTTTTATAGTCATCTTTCCTTGGGAGTCCTTATTACCTCAGGATTGACTAAGTTTTGTCAAGGAAATAGTTTGGGAATACAACTAGGTAGTAAAAATAATGTGGCTTAAAATTATAATAGACTTATCAAACATTAATCCTTCCAAACTTCCAAACACTCACCATTATATTTGATATTTCAAGAGTGAAATCAGAATATAGATATATCTCGCTTAGTAGGTACAAAAAAATATATTGTCTTTGATTTGTTTGAACCGTCTCTTTCACTCATATCCTATTACTAATGATTAGATTCATTCATAATAATTAGAATCATCCATGGTTCCTCTAGGGAAACTTTTGGAAAACTTTTTCATGACATTATTTCCACACCTAGGGCTTGACTTTTACCAAACGTTTCTTAAGAGAAAAATACTACACAAATTTGCTGTTAATTCTACTTGTTTGATATAACCATGTGAATTTGAACTTTATTTTACTTTTTCTTTTTTCAAACATTTAGGTGGCATAAATTTTAAAAGAAAACAAGTAGTGAAGTAACTTGTGGGAATACCGGAGATGAAAGTACAGTCCATGCAGATAAATGATAGCTTCTATGCAGGGAATATGGAGCTAATGTATAGGCGTTGAGTTCACAGGAGAGTTGGCATTGGACAGCTTCTTTAGGACAAGAATATAGAGAGTTAAGAGTGGGAGAAAGTAGTTTGCATGCATTTGAGATCATATGGTTCTGAATGAGATCATAGTGGAAGCCCAGGCGCATGGTAGAAGATTCCTACAATATCTCAATATTCCTATAACATATATGAATTCAGATAGTGCTTACTCTACAATATACTATCAATTGGTTCTTTGTCATACTATCAATTGGTTGTTTGAGGACACAAGTGTGTTCTATATTTAAAATATGGCATTTCTATATAGCCCAATCATTTAGTATGGATGTTGATGGCATTAAGAAATTAAGTCTTAAATCAATCTATTATGGGTATTTTGATACCATAAATACCATAAAAGAAGGTAGTGTTATTTACTAAGAGTCATGGTACATTATCTATAATAGTTTTATTTTCATTTTTCCTGCTTCGTAAAAGAGATGTTTGTAAAAAATATAGGTATGTTATTTACTACGATGTATGGAGAGTAGTTAGGTGCTCTACAACCTGGTATGAGGAGATGTTGTGAGTTAAGTAACTTGCCACTAAGAAAAAGGTGGTTAAAAAAATAAATCCAAGTAGGGACATAAAATAAAAAATTAAAACCAATGAAAAGTAATTAAAATATCCATGTTGGCTTAAAAAATTAAAACCAACATAAATCCACCCAAATTTACATGTAAATTTTTCTAAAATGTAGAAAAATTAAGATAAAAAAAATTTACACCTCTAGAAGTTATATCCCTTTGAATGGATGCGTTTAAGATGGATATATGTTGAAATAGCTATCTCAAAACTATGAACTAAGCAAGCCAACAAAAATCTATAATGCAATCCCCTTGAGACATTTACACTAAAATGACTCAAAAAGTTTGCACAATTTTGCAGCCCAACAAATCATTTCCATCCATTTTGTAAAACAAACAAGGTAAACAAAATAATTACTTTAAAGATTAAAATTATTAAAAAAAAAGGCCATATTACACATTAATGTTTATAGCTTCAATATTACACATTAATGTTTATAGCTCTGTTTCATAAAAAGGGTTGATACGAGTATTACACATTTTCATTTTGAGGCAGATTTTTTGGTCTTTCAATCATCTTTGTCCTAAAATATTTTTAATTTCTATTTAAGTGTTGTTTTTAGAAATTTAACAAAATAACGTACATTTTGGAAGCAAGTTATAATTAAAAACATATACATTTTGAAATCTTTTCTTTAAAATAAGACATTTTTATTAACAATATTTTTAAAAAAACCGAGAAAATAAAGACATTTAAAACCATTTTCAATGGATTTTCAAAAAAAATTTATATAAAAATGATACTATTTCATATTATTTTTCAAAAAGTGATGATTTACATAAATTCAAGAAAAACTATACCATATATTTGTAAATGACATATTAAAAACATTATATATAGAAATTTTATTTCTAAAATAAAGTGAAGTGAAAACATTACTAATATATATTATAAAAAATTGTCAAATTTAACATTTTCTTTAAGACATGAAACTAATAAACAATATCATATAGGACAAATTCTTCATCTAAATTGGAATTTTATGGAGCTTGTATTTCTTCAGGGACACTAATGTGTCTTCCATTGGGACTTCTATGTTACTCATTTCTAATGTGTTTCTTCATATGTTAATTTTTTAACCACTACATTATAAGTCAACATCTAAATATATTTGCCTTCACTATTTTCATTTATTAAAACAGATTAATAAATCTCATTGCTAAAGCTACATATAATAAACGTTTTCCATAAAAAAATATATATATATTTAAAAATACTTAAAAACAAAACAAACAAACAAACAAAATGTTAAAAAACCTAATGTTTAAAAATAAAATAAAATCAAAAGCATAAAATGATTTTTGAAAGAATCTTTATAATAATAAAAAATATACAAAACAAAAAACAAATAAAGTAAACAAAACCAAAAACAAATAACACATAAAATAAAATAGACTAAAATAAAAAAACACAGAAAAACAAATAAAAAATAACTTATAAAATAAAATAAACAAAATAAAATAAAACAACAACAACAAAAAAATAAATAAATAAGAAACCAAAATATCTAAAAACATTAACTAAGGTAGTGTGTAAAAGAATAGGTAACCTTACCTTAACTCCCTACCTACTTCCCACTTCCCCTTCAAAAATATATAAAAAATATTAAAAAAACAAAACAAACAAACAAAAACAATGTTAAAAAACTAATATTTAAAAAAAACTAAAAATATAAAAAAAATTATAGAATATTTTAAAAACAAAAATAAATAAAGTAAACAAAACAAATAACAACACAAAAAAACTAAATTAAAACAAAAAAATAAATAACACATAAAATAAACTAAACTAAACTAAAAAACCAAATAACATATAACATATAAAATAGAAAAAAAAAAAAAACAAATAAAATATGGCAAAACATTAAAACATTAACAAGGGTAATGTGTAAAAGGGGCAGGGGGAATCACGCCACCCCTCCCTACCCCTTTTACACACCACCTCTGCCACCACACCACCTGCACACTTTTCTTCCACCCCTACTCCCCACTACCCCCTCCCACTCAACCCTTCCCCCTCCACTCCACTCCACTCCACGTATATTACATAATATGTTACGTGGAGTGGAGTGGAGGGGGAAGGGTTGAGTGGGAGGGGGTATTGAGTGGAGTGGAGTGGAGAGGAGGGGGAAGGGTTGAGTGGGAGGGGGTATTGGAGAGTAGGTAGGGATACATACGGAGCAATGTTCAAAATTGAACCCTTCTGAGCCCTTCAAGAGGGTCTTGGCCCTTCCTAGAAGTACAAAATTAAAATTGTCCTTAAAAAAAATTTCAAAATCTTATTTTTACCCTTTCAATTAAGAAGGACACATTTTATAACGACATTTCAAAAGAAGGGTAAGATTTTAAACTACCCATTAATATAAATTTCATAGTGTGTTTAAATTCATAAGCTATAAAGTTTCGTGATACCATTAAAATCCCTTGGCACAAAAAAAAAACGCCTTATGAGCCTGCATGAACCAAGACATCAATTGTGCTTCAAAAATTTGGCTCGCTATCTAAAATATTAGAATTTGGAAATGTCATGATTCATAAGTCTTAGGAATTTATGTCCTCGTGCATATGGAGGTTGGTTTGCAATGATTAGATCAAAATGCTAAAAAAATTGTATTAGGTGTACATGAAATTATATAAGTTTCTCCTTGTTTGTGTGTATGTAGTTATTTATCCTAAATGAGATAGTACTTTGAATATAAATAAGGCCAATTTCTCCATTGGACTCCTATTTTGCCTAGTACTAGAGGAAGTGCCTCTATTGTTATTTTAAAATTCAACATCTCATTATTACCAGCCTATGGCTCCTTGTGAGTCACCATTCACTCAATTATGATTGGCAACTTTCTTTCCTTAAACTTCACGGAGGGATTTTCTTGTTTCTTCATCAATATCATATTTTACCAAGGTCCTCTCTCGGTATGTGAAATTGGCCTAGCTAACAAAAGAAACTAGGTGGATAGTGAGATCACCCCATGGTAAAAGTGGATGACATAGCTTACTGATCAAGGATTGATTTGGATACTTATCCCATTAAGAAAGAAATCAATTGTACATATGTGGATTAGTAGCTTGTAAGTTCATATTTATATTATATCCTCAATTTCGATATTTTCGAAGAAGAAGAGAAAGGAATCAGAGAATAACATGAAAGATAAAAGTAAGCCAGAGAATTGTAAACTAGGCCATACAATCATATATAATTGGTTGAAATTTCTTAGTAACATGGATGGGAATTTTAGATGTCTAGTTAGAAGACATCAATTGCAATTTGTGACCTCCATGATTCCAACTTCCACATGTTCGCTTGTCAGAAATTTTGCAACAACGTTTGGCCAACTTATCTTTTGCATGCCATTCTAGACGCATGGAAGCCTCCAGCTTAGCCTATTGTGTGCCAGTGAGGTTGAAAATGTGGACCATGGGAGTTCCCAATCCCATAGTTGAATTGTTGAACATGTTGATACAATATTGTTGTTGGGCGCGCTCTTCACTCATCTCCATTCACATTGTGATACAATACATGTGGTGTTATAGCTATAATTGTATGTAAAACGTTAATGGTTTTCATGTTAAATACTAAATTTCTTACCAATGTTGATTCGTTGAATCACGAATTGGTACAAAACACAAAATAATTTCTATTAAAACCATGAGGATTTCAATCCTAGATCCCTTGAGCTATTGATTGCTCAAGCCTAGAACTTTCTCTGAAAACTTTCAATCCTACTATTAGCAATTTTGCAAACTTAGTTTGGGGTTCTGGTTCTATTTAAAAGGTATATTGCGGAGAATTAAATGTAGAACGAGTTGCAACTTTGCAAGTCTCTAATTCATGATGTGCATGGCATGTGCTTAGGATTGATGCCATTGCCTTACCCCTCCACCCTGTCTACATATTTGTAGTATGTCATGACAATTAGTGTTCAACAACAAAATTTGATTCCTTGGTGAATTGGTGTCTGATGATGCTGCATTGCTAGATTGCTAAGCATGTTTCAAATAATTTTACCATTTTTAGGGGGTGTTATGTATTCATTAGGAGTCCAAGGCCCATCACTCTTACATCTCTCAAGCTTGGATAGCTACACTCTCTCTAATTTGAATTTCACAAGCACCACTTTTAACACTAACATTTTTTTTTAAAGTTTATGCAGTAATTTTTTTATGTTACAAGAGAAAAGAAACTTGATTGCTACCATGACTTGGATTTATTATCTATTATTGAGTATGACATCTTAATCTTATATTAATTGTGAAAAGTTTAGCTAATTTATACTTGTCAATTGAACTATAATTATTCATATTATCCTTTATCTTTGAAAAGCTCAAAGAATATATGCCCCTCAAAATGAAATGAAGACCCACCCTTCAAATTTGATCACTGGTAAGGAGGTAAGGTAGGTATGTTTATTTTGTTTTGTTTCATTTTGAAGACTTGGCCTTCAAATTTTATCACGGGTAGGGAGGTAAGGTAAGGTAAGGTAGGTATGTTTTTTTTGGTTTAGTTTTTTTTATGTTTTTTCGTTCTGTTTTGTTCTTTTTAAGTTTGTTTTTTATTTTTTTTGGGTTTTAGTTTTTTTTGTTTGACTTTGTTTTTTTAAAGATTTGTTTAAAAATGTTATTTTTTAATTTTTTTATGAAATTTAAAAACATAATTATTTTTTTTAAGTAAGTTTATAAAAAACATAGTTTCAAATGTTACTTTTAATCTTGTATTTTTTTAAGTAAAAAAATCAAAATTTGTTATAGTTTTTTCATAATTTATTTAATTTTTAAAAAAATTTAGGTTAAAATTATATTTTTGGGGATAAAAATTTATGAATCATGTATTTTTTTTAGGAGTATCATAATTTTTTTGATTTTATATAGTTAGATTAGTGAAATTATATGTGAACTATTTTTTTGGTTTGTTTAATATGCAAGTTTAAAAAAAAATTGTAATTTATTTTTTAAAGAAATAAATATGTTTACAATTTAGGGGTTGATTTCAAAGTTTTTGTAAACAATAGTATGAGATGTTTAGGACATGGCTTTATTTTTAACCACGAAAAAAAACAAAACATGTATACTAGTATCAACACTTTTTTATTTTTGGGGGGTGTTTTTGTTGTTTTTTATGCAAAATCATCGTTTTTATGGATAGAATTCTAGTTCTTAGTATAAAGTTCTCGTTTCATAGTATAAATGGTTAAAAAATAGTTATGTTATTTAATCGGATTAGTGAGACTCATGGTAGATAAAATAAATAATTATGATAGTTTGACGTTCATTTTTCCTACTTCGTGAAAGGGATGTTTATAAAAACAATAGGTTCATTTTTCCTACTTAGTAGAAGAGATGTTTATTAAAAAAAAAGTATTTATAAAGTAGGTAAAAACAAAACCCTCATTGACTACTAACAAGAATCTTGCTCTTTTAATAAAATATAAACAACTTAAAATAAATCCATCATAAAATATGATTTAATATTAATGCCATAGGCACCTTAGCAACATGTTGGCACCACGCTCACAACCTCCCTTAACATTTTCACAAATTTATATTCATAATAGTGTAAATAATTTGTTTAAATTGCTTTGGATGGTTTGATAGCTTCTTCTATTAGATGTTTGATTTTTTATCATTTTTCTTTATGGTTAACCTTTTCACAAATTTATATTCATAATAGTGTAAATAATTTGTTTTAGATTGCTTCGGATGGTTTGATAGCTTCTTCTATTAGATGTTCGATTTGTTATGATTTTTCTTTATGGCTATTTGTGATGTGACTCATTTGTGTCATTTTGGTCTTTTGACTTCATGGTCATCTACCAATATTTATATCAAATCTATATTAGATTTTTCAAAATTTATTTTACATAAAATGTATATATTAAAATTTGTTGATAAAAAAGATTATTTCTCATTTCAAGTTAAACATACATGTTTATAAAACTTAAACTCTTTTATAAAAAGCATACATAAAAGATTGGAAAAATAATTAATATTCTTCATACTAAAGCATTGATTTGTAATTAATTTTAGAAAAGTATTTTAATTATTTTATTTTTATAATTATGGATAAATTTCACATTTAGAATAAAAAGAAAAGATAAACTTATATAAATTAATATTAATCATCGTACCTGTGAGATTTCCTGTATCTATAAAGACATTTTACAAAGAAGGTTTTAATTAATTGGTGAGATTTCCTATATCTATAAGAACATTTTTTTTTTAACAGAAACTAAAAAGAGTATATTATAAACGGGCTGTGCACAGCCATTCAGTACATAGCAAAAAAGAGGAAGGATAGTCCTGCAGATCAAAGGTAGAGCAATGTAGGCTAAACCTAGAAAGAGTCCAAAAAACTACATACAGAGTTCTTCCATGATGACTAACAGTACGGGCAGTATATACCCTTATATATTGCTTACATAATAAAAGACAAAAAAACATGTATCCATAAAAACCAGATTACAGGTGGCCTCTGAAGTGAACTGGCTGCACAATTGACTCTTCCTCCATTGGACGCTCCGCTTCAACAGTTGCTCCATTGATCCTGCCGCCCTGGTTCATGGAGATGAGTCGCGCAAGGTCCTCCTGAATCCTATCCACCTTCCCCAGCATCTCACGCAAGGTGCTTTCATTATCATCAATCCTGGAGTCATGGTTGCTGATCTGAAGGGTAGTGTAGCTCACAGTGTCCTCCATCTTTTTTATGTCTCAGGCTATCTCCCTGTTATCCATGATTCCTATGGAAACCATCTCATACAAACGCCTCAAATTTTTCTTGATGTCTTGGATGCTTGCATTGTCCCCTGGTTGAGCCATCCTGTCAAAATCAGAGGAAATATCTAGACAGTCAAACTGTCTGTACAGAGAATCAGCAATTAGAGTGCTGTTCAAAACCTCAAGCACTGGACAATTAAGAATGCAACTGAGCACTAATAGTTCTTGTTGAAGCATCGAACCCCCCTGCCTGTCAAAGAAGACCAAAGTTCCTACTGTGCCCTCCTGCCACCCAGAACAAATGAACCTAAAATACGACGCGGGATGCCAAAACGAGTGGTATTTATGCCTGCACCAGAGCCTCGAGGCCACAGCGCAGAGGTGAAATTACAGCGGCAGTTGGAGAAGGCTGCGAGAGCCAGCCTCTCCTTAACAAATGAGCGAGTCAAGGGGAGAACCTTCCAGGGAATACCATGCAACTGACCTCCTTCTATACCAGTCACCACCTCCTGAAGAATTCGAGACCTGTCATGAGAGCCAAATGGATCCGAGACCGAGAGAGAATGCATGACTTCGCAATGAAGCGGCATATGGAGAGGCCCGAAATCAGAACAAATGTGCGGGGGAGGATAGTAATAATCCCACCGCCTCATCGATTTAATGCAGGGAGAGCTCGAGAATAGGGAAGAGCAGGCCGTAGTCCACGCGGCCAGGAAATAAAAGGTGAGAGGACGGGCGATTAAATGAGGAGATCCGGCAAAATGAAGGAGGCCGACTGCAAAGGAGAGGGGCATAACGGGGTAGGAAAAAAAGAAGAAGGGTGGGAGGGCTAAAAGAAGGAGGGGATAATGAAGGAGGAAGTGGAGAAAAGAGGGAAGAGGGGAAGAAAAAAAAGAGGGAGTGGGAGAGGAGAAAGAGGGAGGAGAAGGAGTGAGGGGTGGGGTAATTTCGTTGAGTTGGCTTTCCCATCTAACCGACGACATTTGATAGCTCCTGAAGGATATCCATTGACCATCTTGTAAATGACGTGCCTTGAGTCCCCGAATATCAAAACCCTCTGAATCTTCATATTGTGTAAGAGGTGAAGACCCTGAATAAGGGCCAGCCATTCTGCTTCGTTATTGGTTCTTCTCCCAAGCCCCCAAGCAAAGGTCTGGTCAACATATCCTTCGGGATTCAGGAGAATCCCCCCCGTGCCTACCACCCCTTAAGAACATTTTACAAAGAAGGTTTTTAATTATTAAAATATTTTAATGAGAATATGAACATTGAAATGAGATTTACGTTTAATTTTTGAAAACACAAAGTAAGTAAGAATTGTTTATACTTATTATTAAAAGAATTTGTTCAGTCACTATGATGCTATGTAAAAGATGTCTTTTGATTCTCTTGAATAACAAAGGCTGGTATTTTTTCCTATGAAAAAAAAGAATTGTTTATACTTATTATTTCTGTATAAAAGAACTTTTATGTATAGAATATTTAAATATCCCTTTAAAATCTTTTATTATAAAACTATTATTACAACCAAAACTTTATTGGTAAGAAATTTGACACATGTAAATTAAAATGATAATTTTTGAATTCATTTCATTATTATTTTTCACAAAGATTCAATATAAATATGGTTACAGAGAGAAAACCTGCTTTGCTTTTAGTTGATTGTGACCTATTTTTGGCATGTAGGGATTAATATCTGATCGAAAATCTTTGGAATTATCAAATATGATATCAAGGTGTAAAGTAAGATCATGTAGCTCATTAAAATGAGAGAATTCCATTATAATGGTTTGATGTTATCATGTATGGCAACGCAATGCAATTAAAGGGAAATGCATGCCATTTTTTCACATAGGATTGCCATTATTACGAGTAGTCAACTAGTTGGTAGGCATACGAAGTTCTATGATTCTGTATTGTCAAACTACGATTTAATGAAAATTTTTAACTAACTCTCGTGGGGTGACTCATGTTCAGAGAAGTTGATAAGAGAACTTCGGTACGCTCTCATGCTCTTGGAAGCTCCACTATCCACAAGTCAATCATTTCTTTTATGGGTGACAATACTTGTGAGCGCTGAAATCAAAACATATTCTTTATCGCTTGAAGAATTTTTTCTTGTTGTTTTGCTTGTTTGTTCATCATCTTCAGTAGTATGAGCATGATGCCTCTTCTTTTTGTTTGTCCACGTGGATCCTTTGTTTCTCGGACAATCTTTTGCAAAGTGGCATTTCTCATCATATGTGAAACATCTAAGATTGGAATAGTCCCTTTGAGATCTATGATTCTTTTGGAATCTTTTAGGCTTTATGCGAGGGTGATCCTCCCTCTTGCTTATATCGTTCTTTGCATGAACTGTTATGACTTGAGCATCATCTGCTCCCACCTTCTCTTATCTTAACACCAATCAGGCTTCTTCTTGGGTGCATTCCTCCCACAATCTTTTAAACTTGATTAGCTTCTTCCTGGCGCATATTTCTTGGATGAATGAGTCCCATAATCTTGGGAGACCATTTAAAGTAATCATCATGATCTCTCATTCTTTGACATTTTCTTCAATGGCCTCAAGTTGTTCCTTGATTTGAGAGACCCTTCTGAAATAAGACTGGAGGGTTTTGGAGTGTTGGATCTTCACATTCTTGAGTTGATCCCTCAAGGTCATCTTTCGGTTGATGTTGTTCCCTTCATATAGCTTGGTCAAAGATGTCAAGCAAATTATATCACTATAAATAGCCGACATAAAAATGTCAACCCGAGGCTCGTAAGCTTCGTGTCACCAACACAATATGTGCATGATTGAATAAAGAACCCAAACTAAATTCACCAAATATCAAAATATCTTCAAACTTCATAAGTTAACCCAACATCAACGGGAAATAAAACTAGCTTTAACAATTCTAAAGGCAATCCGTTTCTAATATGTTAGGTATCAAGCTTCTCGAAATGAATCTCATATAATGGCAATAGAAAATAATCATATTGACTCCACAATTGTTGCAATGTCAATGACGAACTAATACATGCAAATTGAAGCTTTACTAAGGCTTGTCATTATTCATTTCATCATTTCTCAATTCGTATTTAAATCCTTGTTCAAAACACAATGGTCCAAAGTTATGTAGAGACTTTTATTGATATGACACGAGATTCACTCAATTCATTGGTTGAACAACATAACTCATTAGTTCCTTATTTATTTCCTTAATGATTGAACAAGGACTAGCCCAATAGTGCCATTAAGTCTATCATTGCCAAAATATACAATCCTTTCCCTTACAAAACAGGTAGTTGTTGATATCAATTTAGTTCTCTGCAATTGCTCTCAAATAACCATAAAAAAGCTAGAATTGATAATATATTCAGATTGCCAATCTACTTCTCAGCCATAAACTATGAAAACATGATTGATTAAATCAAATTCCACACTTCCAATTCATAAATCACTTTTAACCAAATAAACATTGCAAGCATATACTCAGAATCCAAATTTGCTCAATCAAAACAATGTTATCTTCAAAGTAAAAAAAAAACATTAACATCAAATCTCAAATCATTGTTGTTATTTACTCCCCTTCTAACATTTCAATCATCAACTAAAATTTAAATACATATTCATTTCAAATCACTTATGAGTTCCAATACCAACCGATACCAAATTAAATCCTGATCAAACTCTCAAAGCACTAATCTTTGACCCAAACAAACAAACATTGAAATATATTCTAATGTTGTAGCATGTAATGAAATGCATACTCCTTCAAAGTAAATAAAAGTCGATATTAGAAGCAAAATCCTTTCAACTCTGAATTCATTTATGGCATTCCATCAATTAATTCACAATCTGAAACTTTGAATGCTAATGTACTAATACAAAAAAAAAATCTCAAAAAAAAAAACTGCCATTCAACTATCAAATGCTAGTATTGGAAACTTAATCAAAATTCTGGAAATGCAGAGTACAAAGTTACCAATTGAGTCGGAGGGCCCTTTCCAATTTCAAATGGATAATCATTGCGGCATTAGATGAAGATATAGAACTGAAATCTGAATATTTCATTAGCCATCTGGTTCAAATTCCATACACATCATTTCTCTGCACGAAACACATATAAAACGACTATTCTATCGTAATTCCTCCCTACCTCCCCTTTTACATATACCCAGAGGTCTTATATAGAAGGTACAAGCTTTGTAGACGACGTGAAAGGATGGGATCAAATCCCATAACAAATGCAATGAATACCCAGAAATAGAAACAAACAAATCTAGGAAAATCACGTTTGTTCTAGAAAAGATCTCTCCAAATCCGTTCAGAAATTCTAAGAAGTGCCCACGCATAGGGGTAAATGGGGTCGTTTATGAAGTGGGTTTCTAACAGTTTCACCATATTCATAATAGATTGCTCAGAAATGAAGCCCGAAATCAGGTTCCTGGATTAATGACGAGAGTGTTGGACTGAGTGCTGGAACGGGTGCTAGAAATGCAAAATTCTTGGTTTGATTTTCAATGTACATAAGATTTAGTGTCTGCCTGAGGTTGCACCGTCTGCATTCAATCATGTACATAACAACTATAATGTAAATACATTTTATTCCACCACAACTATAACATAAATGAAATGCTTGTTAAGAAATCATGTTATAGTGAAGTATATTTATTTGACGATTTTTATATTAGAAACTCCATATGTATGTATTATGTTTTAAAATGCATTTGGATAGTTTCAATTTATTTTATGTTTGTGGGTGTTATGTAATCATTTCCAATATACTAACCATCAAATACTATCAAGTGGATTTGACAATGAGAGTGAAGAAATGATGTTGTGGTGATGAGTGTAAAGGCCACAATTTCTTAATTATGAACTTAATTCTCTTATGTCGGCAATCCTATTAAATTAAATATTTTGAATGAATGCCTAATCTATTTAAATGATGATTCACGTGAGAAAAAACCCAATGCTGATAGGAACCAAACTAGGTATTGAAACAAGTGTTGGATGCCAAAAGCAAATATAGGGTTACGTCTTATTTATGCAAAAAGAATGTAGATGACCACAAGCCTTAGGTCACATGCCCGATAATATTCTAAATACAATACTTGTTGGTGTGAGGACGAAATTAGCATCGTAAAAATCATTTTTAATACATAAAAAATTAGAAATTAGACATATTTTACTTATATTGAGTTTAGTTATTAAATTAAAGTAAAAGAGACTCTTTAATATATTAAATTGTGGTGAAATGTGATGCCAAGATATTGTAAAATAATCAAGAAAGGAGCAATTTTAGGGGCCCATCATCCCCCCAAACTGAAGATATGGCATGTCCTCAGGCCATCAATAAGTTGAAACTGGCTTGTATTGTTTTATGCCAACACTTTGGATTATCAACAATAATCGACAAGCAATTCTAGGAAGCTATTATTATTATTCTAAAAGAAAACTAAACATTTTGTAATGTTCGCAAGTCTTATATGTAGACCCAAATACTAACTAATGCTGGAAATTAAATAAAATTTCTGATATTGAATTATAACCAATCAGTGAATCTTCAGACTAGGAAATTCAAGGTGTTTTGCTGGGAAATTTGCAGACATGGGAGTAGGAAGTGGGAAGCAAAAAAGAGTAATTTCAGAACACTTAATTCCTTTCCCCTAACACATTTAGATCTAGGACCATTCAGGTTTCAGATTTTTCTATGTGGAAACCTACTTCACGCTTCTGGGTCACCCAATGGTGAAACTAGGAAAATTCCTTCCGTCCTTTCAACCAGGGGCTTGGGAAAAAGTGAAAAGGTATGATCAGGCCTTCATATATCAGAATATATTATTTGGGATAGTTTCTAGCAGATCTAGATTTGTTTGGAGAGTTTAGGAAGACACTGAGATTTTTAAACAATTTTGGCCTAATGAGACCCTACACAATGGAGGATCCCAAATCAATGTACAACCTCAGATAAATTCTAGTATGGAGTTATGTATGGGTAGGTGGGTCTATCAGTGATCCATGGAAACTTATAGAACTGGATTTGAGTGGGTAGAACTCATTTTATAGTAGAAATGGTAAAACTAGTCAATTAAAACTAGTGTTCTAGCTGGGGTGCAAAATTAAGCATAGAATTCGTGATAGGATGAATTCAATGCAAAAATTGACATCTGAAATACATTAATACATATTCAATGGACATATATAATCATTTATACTCCTTCCCATAACCTTTTATTGCTCATTATTGTACTGGATTGATCAATTCCCCCCATTACAATGACAATTTAAGCTTTTCATGAGAATTTGAGAAGGTAAACTTCAGGGATAGAATTATTTCGACCTGTGAGATATAAATGACAGATTTTATAAGCTTTTACACGTCATAGAGCATTGTATTGACTGACCATTACATAAGAAGACTCCAAAATGGTGGGCAGGAGGCCCAAAATATGACAAAAGAAAGGTTGGGAGCGTAGGTGAAGCTTGGGCTTCACTGGAGCTTGAATTGGATGAGATGGAGGCTACATAATATGTCTGATATGACCTTCAATGGTTGAACATCAAGCGCTCCATACCTGGAAAGAGAAGAAATGGGGAAAAAGGAGTGGGAAGGGAAGGTTTGGGGCTCATCTCCTAAGTGTCTAAGGCACATCACTCAGAAAGGCATGCTCACATAAGCATAGATAAATAAATGAACCAAAAAAACAGCATGAATGAGCTTGAATTGTTCTTTAATAGAACTCTGGGTGACATGTTTAGAAAGTAGAGGAAATAGGTGACCTGTGAGAGCAAGTCAACTCCTAAATCCCTAACCCTAGCCAAGTCATGGGCCCTCCTTAAGCAAATTGGAATGTAGGGGCCATGCGGAGGTGTTTTCATGTCCAAGTCATCCATATGACTTAGCAATTTGACCTCCTTAGTCAAAGGGTTTCTACTTTTATCCCTTACAACTTTTATGTTTTTCCCTGTTTTTGAGATCGAGTCTCCAAAAGGAAACTGCGCCCTCCTTTGTCAAAAAATTATTGCTTTTGTTCTGACAGCTTTTCTAAGTCTCCAAGAGGAAATTGTGCTCTCCTTTGCCAAAATGTTCATGCTTTTGTTATGACAGCTTTTGTCATAGATTTTGGGCACTTTCTCTTTTCTCTCTGACTGCTTTTGTCATAGAGTTTCCACTTTCTTAATCTCCTCCCTTGGCAAGTTGGATTGCCAATTGTGCCTGACATGGCAAGCTCAATTCCACATGTTATTTGCACAATAAATATTAATGATAATTAAAAATTAAATACATGCCTCAATAATGTTTATTTAGCAACATTCTCCTAGGCTAATTAATTAATCCCTCATAAATAATATTTGGACAAAATTCCCTATGTGAGGTAATTAATGCATCTTTGACCCCCCCAATGTGTTGGGCATGGTCAGCACTTTTATGTCCAAAAATATGGGGACATGACAGTCCTCCCCTCCCAAATTTGCTTGTCCTCAAGCAGAATCAGTCCAGAGTGTTGCAAATTTGTCCACCATGTAGGAGAACTCGAGCATGAACTCATGTGCAAAAAAAAAGTTGACTTGCTTCATCAAGCTAGCATGTAAAGTTTCTCAAAAAAGAAGCAATGCCAAGGTCCCATTGCTTGCATTACACTCCCTTCAGTGAGAATTCCTTCCAAAACCACTTATCACACAAAATTATGCCTGGATCCCATTTCCTCAATTGTAAGTATCCACCATAAAAAATTATCATCACAGGAAATGATGTTCATGATGTGGGAATCATACCATTGTATTGAAACTTGGAAATTCTCAATGCAAAATTGGGAATCTGTGTGATTTCCCCACCCAACATAAAGGTCCTTATGTGCTTGATGCACATAATCATTGAATCTCACAATTTTGTTGTTGCAATGACATGCGTGTGATTCCCATGTCCCAACACAATTTTGGGCATCCTCCAACAACCATAGATTCCCATGTTGTACACAGAAGATGTAGGACATGTTTGTTGAAAATTACATGGTATAAGCAAAATGTACACCCTCCAAGGTGCTTGACTCCAACAAGTACCTGCCCATTCTTGCCATAGATGAACAAATCCTCCAATTGTCAAATCCATATGGGAATTTTATTACTTTCCCATGTGCACAATCCCAATGGCTCAACTCTCTGCCATTGGTCATGCAATCACCACCATGAATGGAGGAATCAAAGATGGGACCTGGTTGCATTTGTTGTGGATGAGAAGGGGGCGGTGCCCTCAACAAATCCTCATGGATGAGTGTGGGATCCGCCTACTCATTACTTGGCATCAAAACAAAGAAACCCTTCACCCAATTATCATCCTCATGTGTGTTGGCTGCCATAGATGTGTGGAATAAATTATGGTGAAACAACTCTCTGCAAACTGTGTCCACCAAAGGTGTGGATGTATCAAACCTATCATGGGCTGGTCCAACACAAGGGAGTTCTTCTGACTCTTTAGTGAAAATAGGACTCCTTCTAAGAGAGAAATCAACCTTTCTCAAGCAATGTCCCCGTGCTTGGAACTCATCATTTGCATCCCAAAATTCCTCAAGCACAAAAAATTTAGAATGCACCTCATGTGCATGTGTATGGAAGGTATCCAATGGATGCAAATTAATAATTTGTGGCAGCCCACATGTCAAGACAATGCCATTCACAACAAAGAATTATTGCAAAAATTAAACTCTTTACCTCCCACCGTCTTCATTCCCAAGGTGTCTCTATCCACCCAATCAATGGATGAACAAGGAATTTTATTTAATGATCCATATGGAATGTGATTAGCCACCTCCTCTGGATCATATTCTACCATCCATAAGGGGTTGTCAGAATGTGTCTATTTCCAAGCATATGTGTCAGATAACCCTTCATCGATGCAAGCACTTCTAGTACATCTTCGATCCTCTATTTTTGTGATATTTTTATTTTTACCCAATCCATGAATAAATGATCATATTTTCCTGCTGATTCAATTGGAATGTCCTCAACCATATTTCCCATAGCTAAGAAATCCTCTATGCCATTATGTATACCCACATGCGCTTGGCCAAAATAATCTTCATCGTGGCTCTTCACAAACACCTGCAAATCTGCTCCTTCCTCATGGTTGTCCTCCACATGAGGTTCCTCCATTAACCCCAAAACATTTCCTCCCATGCAACATGAAAGGAGTGAAACCTTCAACTCCCTTTGAAGTTGACAGATTTGCAACTTTGACTCTTGAAGGAATCTTTGTGTGATCTTCAATAAGTCACTAGTGATCTCCAACTTATTAGCGAGCCTCTCTGATTCTTCTTCTTCCTTCTTGAATGCACTATGGTACATCTCATCCATCATGAAGAGATGATCTTTGTCAGACAATAGGTTCATATAGCTCTCCTTCATCTTGGCCATGCCTTCTTTCAGTGCTACGCACTCCTCTAGAAAGGCTTCTCCTTCCATCTCTCATCCAGAAACTTTCCAACAACATCTTGCCACCAAGGCATTTATGTCAACAAGGTTCTTCATGGCTGCCATAATCTTCCCTCTGTCCTCCTTTAGTAACCCACTCAAATGATGCATATCTCAAAGAAGATCCTCCATCAAGTGCCCTTCCTCCAATGGCTGACATACATGCTCAAATTTCTTATGGCATAAATCCACAACATATGTTTCTTTCTTAGCATGCACATCAACATTAGAAGATCTTACCAATTCATTTACACTGTATGAAGGGGAAGGTATATCATAGGGATGCAATGAAGTGTAATCTCTGAAAAAATCAGAAAGTACCTCATACTTTGGAATTTTATCTTCATCATGCTACCAGTAAGAACAAAAATCTGAACTGTGTGCATCCCTTTGCATCGGATTTTTCTCCTTCGAATTTTTTACTTCACACACAGCTGGTGGGGGCTTGCCTTCCACTTCATTAGGAAGTTCAGATGATGACTTAAAATTTGATATTTTTTCTTCTTTTGGATCTGATCCAAAAGATACCTTATCATCGTTGACAGTATCATCCTCCTCTGCACTGATTTGGTGTTCACTTCCCTCACCATTGTCCTTCATTCTACTGTCCTCAAAGGAAAGTGCAATATTTTCAATATCCCATGAATAAGATGTCTGCAAATAATCATGGCTGCTGCAAAAATCAGAGACCTTATCATCCATGTTCTTCATATTACCATCTTCCCGAAGTGATACTAAGGCAGTCTGCTCCTCCACCAAATTTTTTGGTTCACACCCAAGTGGTGTGGCCTTGTTTTCTTCTTCCTTATGTGGCTCCAAAGGTGATTGCAATTCTGATTTGTAACCTCCCTTTGGATCTGATCGAAAAGGTGTATCTCCACCCATATATGAGCCAACATCTCTATTAGTTATATGGAGATCACCCACAAAGAATTGGAAGTGCATTCATTCTCCACACTACCAACAACCAGATTTTTGATTGTTGGATTTTCATGTGCACATGGATTCTCTTCATCTTCTTACAAGGAGATTGAGGCTTCTTCATCTTGAGTGGTCCTCCACTCACAACTATTGGACACTCTGTTAGAGTAAAAAACAAACATTCTCCTAATTCTTGGGCAACTAGATGGCTTTGATGAATCTTCCCTTTTTGCTCCATGTGGTAAACCACCAGTCTCCACTTTCTAGCACACTTCATCAACCATGTGTGCAATATTTTTTATGTTTTCCCCACAGTGGGGATATATAAATAGATTATGTATATCCAAAGTACATAAATCTCGAAAATATAAGACCTCCCTTATCTCTTCTTTCAAGGCACAGTATTCCATGAAATACTGGGAAGATTTCATAGAGTTCTTCCCATTTAACACTTGAACACCGACACTAGTATATTTCTGCCAAATGGATTCATAATAATATGGAGGAAAGAAATCATCAACAACATCCCTACATAATCTACCTGAGGTACTGCATGTGGGATCTTCATAATATTCTTCTCCATACTGCTCAATGTCTTCTTCAATCATTGGTAGCAACCTCATAGTTGTAACTATATTTAGTGTTTTGTAAAATTTTATTCACTAAGAGCTTACCTTACATAGGGGTGGAGGAAAGTGCTTTGATACCATTTTAATGTTCCCAAGTCTTATATGCATACCTGAACACTAACTAATGCTGCAAATTAAATAAAATTTTTGATATTGAATTATAACCACTCAGTGAATCTTCAGACTAGGCAATTAAAGGTGTTTTGCTGGGAAATCTGTAGACATGGGAGTAGGTAGTGGGAAGAAAACAAGAGAAATTTTAGAACAATTAATTCCTTTCCCATAACACATTTATATCGGGGACCATTCAGGTTTCAAAGTCCGCTATGCGGAAACATACTCCCATGCTTTTGGGTCACCCAACCATGAAACTAGGGAAATTCCTTTTGTCCTTTTGACCAGGGGCTTGGGAAAAAGTGTAGGGGTTTTATCATGCCTTAATATAGAATAACATATTATTTTGGATAGTTTCTAATATATCTGTAGTTGTCTGGATATTTTAGGAAGAAACTGGGATTTTTAGGCAATTTTGGCCTAGGGAGACCCTGCGCAATGGAGGATCCAAACTCACTATACAAACTCAACTAAATTCTGGTATGGATTTATTTATGTGTAGGTGGGTCTTTCAGTGATCCATATAAACTTACATAACTTGATTTGAGAGGGGGGAACTCATTTTATAGCAGAAATGGCAAAACTAGTTAATTAAAACTAGTGTTCTAACTAGGGTGCAAAATTAAGCATAGAATTCGTGACACATTGAATTCAATACAGAAAATTAAATATGAAATACATTAATACATATTCAATGGAAATATATAATCATTTATACTCCTGCCCATAACCTTAGCCTTCTCATTATTGTACTAGATTGATCAATTCCCCCCATTACAATGACAATTTAAGCTTTTCACGAGAAACTGAGAAGGTAAACTTCAGGGACAGAATTATTTTTACCTGAGAAATATAAATGAAATATTTGATCATATTTTATACACCATAGAGAATTGGATTGACTGACCATTACATAAGAAGACTCCAAAATGGTGGGCAAGAGGCCCAAAATATGACAAGAGAAAGGCTGAGAGCATAGGTGAAGATTGGGATTCACTGGAGCTCGACTTGGATGAGATGGAGGCTGAAAAATATGTCTGATATGACCTTCAATGGCTGAACATCAAGCACTCCATACCCGCAAAGAGAATAAATGGGGAAGAAAGAGTGGGAAGGGAAGGTTTGGGGCGCATCTCCCAAGTGTTTGAGGCACATCACTCAGAAAGGCATGCTCACATAAGCATAGATCAATAAATACATCAACCAAACTATGAGAATGAGATTGAATTGTTCTTTAATAGAACTTTGGCTAACTTGTTTAGCAAGTAGAGGCAATAGGTGACATGCAAGAGCAAGTCAACACCTAAATCCCTAATCCTAGCCAAGTCATGGGCCCTCCTTAAGCAAATTGGATTGTAGGGGGCATGTGGAGATGTTTCCATGTCCAATTCATCCATTTGACTTAGCAATTCACCACCCTTAGTCAAAGCGTTGCTACTTTTATCCCTTACAACTTTTATGCTTTTCCTTGATTTTGAGACTGAATCTCCAAAAGGAAATTGTGCCCTCCTTTGTCAAAACTTTCCTGCTTTTGTTCTGACAGATTTTTCGAGTCTTCAAAAGGTAACTGCACCCTCCTTTTCAAAAAATTTCCTGCTTTTTGTTATGATAGCTTTTGCCATAACTTTTGGGCACTTTATCTTTTCTCTCTGACTGCTTTTGTCATAGAGTTTCCACTTTTTTAATCTCCACCCTTGGCAAGTTAGCTTGCCAATTGTGCCTGACATGGAAAGATCAATTCCACATGTTATTTGCACAATAAAAATTAAATACATGCCTCAATAATGTCTATTTAACAACATTCTCCTAGGCTAATTAATTAATGCCTCGTAAATATTATTTGGACAAAATTCCCTAGGTGAGGTAATTAATGCATCTTTGACCCCCCAATGTGTTGGGCATGGTCAACACTTTTATGTCCAAAAATATGGAGACATGACACATTTTTTTAGAAAAAGAAGGATAAATGCTAAGTGATAAGAATGACCAAAATACTTATAGATTTTAAGATTATAAATATCTCATACATGTTTGCTAAGATCATAAAGGTTATGTAGGGAATTTTCCTTATGTTCTTAGATAGAAAACATGAGGGTATAGATGGTACGGAAATCCTATAGGAAACAAGTCATCCCTAACTCATTTTTCAAAGACTTATTGTCGTTCAAGGAATAAGGATAAAGTTCACATTTTGAGTTCATTAAATTTCTATAGTTACGGGTCCCACTTCTAGGATAGTAATCTCCTAGATGTAGTTTGAATTAGATGATAGGGTCTTAAGTTCAACTTACAAAAATTCTCTAATGATAAATGAATGACTGGATTAACCATGTATATATGCACTCGGGGTCTTCGTTTGATTGATCCATATGCATAGCAGTATGTTTACTATGTCTCTTTTACCCGGCATTGCCCCACTGCCAGCGAGCCTGTTCAGTACCTCGATGGGGTTACCTTGGTAACATACAAGCATAGCCCCGCTTCCAGCGAGCTTGTTCAGTACCTTTATGGGTTTGCTTGTATTTACCGGACTTCCTACTTTATGATTTCACTCGGCATGGTCCCGCTTCCAGTAGGCTTGTTTAGTGCCTGGGTGGATTTGCCTCGTAACTATATAATTTTTACAAACGATATTAAAGTATGTGGAATCTGATTGGTACTATAGTATATTAAGTTTTTCTAAGCACATAAATCAACTAAATTTAACCCATGAGTAACATTATTTGTAATATCCTGAAATTACAGTTCATGCCAAAAGAGAATGACCTAAAGTTGTCCTCTAGTCCCTAAATCTAACCTCTTCAAACATTGTTCCTCCATATGTAGAAATGTCACTTAATCCCATACTAATACTTAATAAAGATGGTTAAATAACAAGCTTTGATGATGAGTCGAGGACGTACAAGTGACCGATAGGTATAAAGTTATGGTAAATTCCCATGATATTTAAAGTTAGCCTTGAGGAAATGAATAGTTATTGAATAGTCAGAAATATGCATGTATGAGGATAAATAAGGACTTTTCATTTGTTTTGGTTTAGCCCTTAGCATTATCTTCTTCGTAGTTCTTTTATTCAAAAATAAAACAAAAGGTGAAGTTGCATTAATCTTTAAGCTAAACATGCAACTTTTTATTTATATACATATTTTATATCCTAAAAAGGAAAGAAAACATTTTTATTCAAGTATATGAGCTCTTCCAATGTAACCAAGTGCAGAGTAAGATGAAAAATATACATTTATCCACATATGAGAAGGTTATTGCAGTGATTACCTGAGTATGGAGCACCAACCAACTTACTTGTTTATAAATCAGAAGGTTTCAAAGGAAGGAATGGTATTGTGGCCTCGTTACCTCTTGGACCCATCTTTCAATGTAATCCTGATGCTCACCTTCCTTCCTCATGCCATGCAGGTCCTCTTCTTCTGAATGTTCAATTTCTTGAGTGCATGAAGGATTTGTTGTGATATATATGTGGATAAATCTTCAATTTCAGGTCTCTCTCCATTGAATGTAGTCTCCAAGTTTTTGGTTTCCTTGTTAGATTGGAAAGGAGAGTCTGTTTGTAGCTCATGAGACTGTGGTTCTTATATTATTTCTGGAGAAGTACATAAATTCTTGACTTCTGTCAAGATGTGTTCTTCTTGAGAAGAAGAAATTGAGATCCTCGATGCTGTTAGGATTTGAGAAAGTTTTCTCAAACTAATTATCACCTCTGAATCCATTTTGTTGGTTGATAAATCCTACTTCACACATGGATTAGTATTCAAGGTTCTTACAGGACCCAAATAGAGAGATATATATTTAATGATTTGAATAAAAAAATACCTACAAAAATACAATCCTAAAGCAAATTTGTGCAAACCAAAAGAAAATTGAATCCTAAGAACTAGTTGCAGAATTGAAAGATACACCACACCTATATATAAGATAAACGCACTTGTGAAAAAGAAATCAACTCACACTTTCATAAAAGTAAACACATAGAAAGGAATAATAAACACACTTGCATAAAAACACTCTTGTGAGCGGAAATTAAACTTGCAGAAAGTAAACACTCTTGCGAAAAGTAAATCAAACATGTGGAAAAAAAAACACTTGCAAATAGGAAACTCATTTGCATGACAAGGAACAACAAGGATTTGGGGTGACCCACCAAAGTGGATGCGTCAGGCTATTACACCATGGGAATTTCGTATTGAAGTCGTATTTACGTCTTACGTTTTTCCCTCCCCCTTATTGTGTTATCTAAAGGCAACCTATCTACCTACACCTCAACCCCTTTAGCACCTCCCCAGTAATGGCACCAAAAATATCAGGAAAATTATATCACTATAAATAACCGACATAAAAATGTCAACCCAAGGATCATAAGCTTTGAGGTACCGACACAATATGTGCAGTATTGAATAAAGAATCCAAACTAAATTCACCAAACTATCAAAATATCTTCAGACTTCATAAGTTAGCCCAACATGAACGGGAAATAAAACTAGCTTTAACAATTCTAAAGGCAATTTGTTTCTAATATTTCAAGTATCAAGTTTCTTGAAATGAATGTCATATAATGGCAATAAAAAATAATCATATTGACTCCACAATTGATGCAATGTCAATGATAAACTAATACATGCAAATTGAAGCTTTACTGAGGCTTGTCATTATTCATTTCATCATTTCTCAATTCATATTTAAATCCTTGTTCAAAACACAATGGTCTAATGTTTTGTAGGGACTTTTATTGATATGACCCGAGATTCACTTAATTCACTGGTTGAACAACATAACTCATTTGTTCCTTATTTCTTTTCCTTAATGATTGAATAAGGACTAGCCCAATAGTGTCATTAAGTCTATCACTGCCAGAAGATACAATCCTTTCCCTTGCAAAACAAGTACTGGCTGATATCAATTTATTTCTCTGGAATTGCTCTCAAATAAACCAAAAAAAAGATGGAACTGACCATACATTCAGATTGCCAATCTACTTCTCAACCATAAACTATGAAAACATGATTGATTAAATCAACTTTCACACTTCCAATTCATAAATCACTTTTAACCAAATAAACACTGCTAGCATATACTCAGAATCGATATATACTCAATCAAAATCGTCTTCTCTTCAAAGTTAAAAAAGAACATTAACATCAAATCTCAAATCACTGCTACTATTTACTCCCCTTCTGACATTTCAATCATTAGCTAAAATTTAAATACATATTCATTTCAAATCACTTATGAGTTCCAATACCAACCGATACCAAATTAAATCCCAATCAAACTCTCAAACCACTAGTCTTTAACCCAAACAAACAAACACTAAAATCTATTCTAATGGTGCAACATGTAATGAAATGCATACTCCTTAAAAGTAAATAAAATGCGATACTAGAAGCAAAATCCATTCAACTCTGAATTCATTTCTTCATTCCATCAATTAATTCATGATCTAAAACTTTGAATGCTAATGTACTAATGCAAATAAATTTCTCAAAATAAAATAAATGATTATTCAACTATCAAATGCTAGTATTGGAAACTTAATCGAAATTCTGGAAATACAGAGCACATAGTTACCAATTGAGTCGGAGAGCCCTTTCCAATTTCAAATGGATAATCATTGGAGCATTAGATGAAGATATATGATTGAAATCTGAATATTTCATTAGCAATCTGGTTCAAGCTCCATACACATCATTTCTCTGCACATCAATAGTCTGTTTGAATGAAACACAGATACAACGACTATTCTATCCTAATTCCTCCCTGGCAAATGCAACGAATACCCAAAAATAGAAACAAACAAAATCTAGGAAAATCACGTATATTATGGAAAAGTTTTATCCAAATCTGTTCTTAAATTCCAAAAATTGCTTGCAGTTAGGGGTAAATGGGGTCGTTTATGAAGTGGGTTTCAAACATTTTCACCATATTCATATTAGATTTCTCATAAATGAGGCCCGAAATCAAGTTCCTGGATTAATGACGGTTGTGTCAGATTGAGTGTTGGAACAGGTGCCGAAAATGCATAATTCTTGGTTTGATTGCTAACGCACATATTATTTAGTGTCTTCCTTAGGTTTCACCATCTGTATTCAGTCATGTATATAACAACTATAATGTAAATACATTTTATTCCACCGCAACTATAACAGAAACGAAATGCTTGTTAAGAAATCATGTTATAGTGAAGTATATTTATTTGAGGATTTTTATATTAGAAACTCCATATGTATGTATTTTGTTTTAAAATGTATTTGGATAGTTTCATGTAACACCCCGGTTTTGACCCTGTTGCATTAGATGTATATGATGTATATATTGTAAATGATCATGGTGTGGAGCTAAAGGCCAAGGCCCCACCATTGATTGGCTATGCTATGTTTGGGATTTAAATTTGTCACTGATGGTATATCGGGGCATGCGGCATGCATTTTGAGTTTAGCATCATGTAAATATGCATCTTTAATTAAAATGAACGCCGACTAGCTACGATCGCGGCAACTAAATTGAGAAGGGGCATGATTTTCACAAGGATAAGGGTGGGGGAATTGTCAAACCTTGGGAAAGAAGGGAAAAACCCATGTGTCACCACCTTGTCTTACCCAACCACTGCAATTAAGAATTGTTGCTGGTAGTTGAGGCAGTTATTGTTTGGGAGTGGGTGTGGCAGGACTGTCAGTCCTTCCCCACACGCACACTCCACCACAGCGTTTGACTTCACAATGGAAAAAGGAACCATCGCCATCACTCACACAGACATTCCATTTCTCTCCATGACAGTGCTGAAACACTCACGCACTCTCGCCATTGTCTGTTTATTCCTCACATTTGTCTGTTCATCCATGCGCATAGGAAGAGTTGTTCGTCCTCACGCAAGGACCATATTCTGTCCATTATCCTCACGCACAGGTATTCTTCTATTTCGGGCTCACACAACGAGCTGGGAGCTGTGCGTTTTCATCCACGGTTTCCTTGTGAAGGGCCATTCGCGTTTTCGGTCGTATGTATGTTTTTCCTTACCAATTCGTGGCCTATACATATGTTTTCCTTTGCCCAGCTGTGAACTTGGTTTTCCTTTCCATCCTCAGACTGGGTAAGCTCCTTGGTGACTTCACTGTTCATAACATGTCGCTGATTTTGCCCATGTTGTTAGATGTGTTTGCCGTGGTCTTCTTTACATTTTGGGGATTGTTGTAAATTCGCTTGAGAGTCATTTTGGCCACAATAGGGCCAAGAATGACTCAAGAATTGTCTTCCCTGTCTTAAGCTGTATCAGCTGATTGATTGCATGTGTGCAATGGTTGGTCTTCGGACTGTGTAGGGAGCAGGGATGGGGGATTGGTTTGCTTGATAAACCTGGTGTTGGAAACCACATAGACAGAGCTAGAGGGCTGGCTTTCTTCGCCACAACCCCTTAATAGAATTGGAAGGGAATGCAGGGCCTGAGGGACTGTGTAGCAGAGAAGGGACTGATTCCTTGTGTTGGGTGTGTGTGGGTGTCTTAGAAGCCAGGCTAGTTCTGTTGTAGGTGTTCTTAGCTCTGTAATGGGCTCACCAGCTTAGCATTTAGCCTTTCCCAACTCCCTAATGGCCTGATAAACTTGACCATGTTGGCTTGGTTGTCTTGCTAATGGCCTGATAAACCCAACTGTGTTAGCTTGGCTGTGTTTTGTGCATCCTTGGCTATGTGTAATCCTGCTTGTTCCCTTATTCCTTGGAGAATCATGCCCAGCTCGGGGGTGGCAACGCTGCTGAGAGATTAAGGAGCACGCTGGCCTATGGTTGGGTGGAACGTTGCAGCGACGTAGCTGGTTGTGGAAGGATCTCTTCATAAGATAAGTAATCTTGCCTATTTTACTTCTGCAATCATATTTTATGTTAATGAATGTTATGAACATGTTGAATGAATGCATGTATGAATGTACGTTGAATTCCGCTGTCTGATAGATAATTGCATCTGTGCATGATAAATGTTCATGTGTGCATGCTCTACTTCAATGCATTCTATTACAGCATGTTATTTTATGAAATCGCATGTTCATGGGGCTCTTAGCCCAGATGGTTAATGCCATGGTCGCGTCCTCCTTGCCGGTCTGAGGGATGGGGACGTGACATTTCAATTTATTTCATGTTTGTGGGTGTTATGTAATCATTTCCAAGATACTAACCATCAAATACTATCAAGTGGATTTGACAATGAGAGTGAAGAAATGATGTTGTGGTGATGAGTGTAAAGGACACAAATTCTTAATTATGAACTTAATTCTCTTATGTTAGCAGTCCTATTAAATTAAATATTTTGAATGAATACCTAGGCTGTTTAAATTATGATTCACATGAGAAAAAACCCAATGATGATAAGAACCAAACTAGGTATTGAAACAAGTGTTGGATGCCAAAAGCAAATATAGGGTTACGTCATATTTATGCAAAAAGAATGTAGATGACCACAAGCCTTAGGTCACATGTTCGATAATCTTCTAAATACAATACTTGTTGGTGTGAGGACCAAATTAGCATCGTAAAAATCATATTTAATACATTAAAAATAATGAATTACACATATTTTACTTTTATTGATTTTAGTTATTAAATTAAAGTAAAAGAGACTTTTTAATATCTTAAATTGTGGTGAAACATAATGCCAAGATAGTGTAAAATAATCGATAAATGAGCAATTTTAGGGGCCCATCAAAGCATAAAACCTCTTCTTAGGAGTCTTCAAGTATGAGAAATGAGCGATGAGATGATCCTTGATGGAATCCGCAATAATCCTCAGCTTTAATCATGTTTTTCTTATGAGTTTCTTTGGCCTCTCCTCCCTCTAGTTCTCGAACCTCCTCAATGACATACTTGTCCAAGTCATTATCTTCTAAGATGAGAGAAATTCTATACTTTCATGCTCAAAAGTTGTTAGCTCCATCAAGCTTATCTTCAAGCTCAATGTGATTCATCATTTTGATATGAGAACCTAAAATGGAAATAGAAAATAAGTACATCTTACCAATTTGAGATGCCCAAGATGCTTCTTGAAGTTGTTGACCTAGGGTTTGACCGAGAAACCCACTTTTCGAAAGTGAGAATCTTGAACTCTGCATGGATGAAAATATGTGCCTCCTCAAGGGGAGTTTTCTAGTGGTTTCCTTTTCCAAAAACTGTGGAAGAAAACTCCAAAAAATAGATGCCCTAGTTTCTTCCTGTAGTGTCCCACATTCAAAAATTGAACTTCTCCAAACTGGAATTTTCTTCCACCAAAAGATGCACCTCCTTGAGGTGAGTTGACTTAGTCTTTTTTTTAAAAGATATGTGGATAAAAATGCTAGAACTTGGAAGCCCTAGATTGTGTAGCTGCATAGTGCCCTCTTTCAGGGTGGCTCTGATACCATGTTAGAGTTTGAACTTTAATTCAAATATGTTAGATCTATAACCTAATTAAATAAGATCACTGAAATATATACAAGCACATCATAAAAGATAGACAAAAATTTTATCCTAGGAAAACCCTCTCTCGGGAAAAACCCAATAATTTCTTCAGTATAGATTCGTCACTTAGTACAATGTCAGACAAGGATAGAAAACCCAAGAGATAAGATAACTTTTGCAACTTCTTCTTCTACCCTAGATAACTTGTCTTTCTCTTCCTTGGAGCGAACTTGATTGAGCTTGGTGTGTGTCCAAATGAGGTAGGGTCCCTCCCTATTTATACCCTTCATGTGGGTGACCTAAGAACCTGACTGGGTCGACTTCTTAGTCTTACCGGGCCAACTTCTCCTAGAGAGACTCAAAAATACATTTTACAATCTTTGTTTTGGGGACTATTGCCCCGTCTTACAATAAAAGTTTTACTTCGATATTATTACATGACTAAGTACATCAATGACATCCTCGATCAGAGGAAAAACATATTCAAAAGGACGTATAATAATAATAATAATAATAATAATAATAATAATAATAATGTGACAAATATACAATAAGAATATCTTCCAAAGTTACGTTTTCAACAACAAGAAGGGGCACAGGCATTGCTCGGCAGTGGATACGATGACTAATACATTGTTGAATATAAGGGATGACATACATGATGTGGAAGATGATATGTAGACCAAATTGCAAGAGCTCAGTCATCGCGTGCAAATAATGATTCAATGGTGTGTTGATACCGACAAGCTCTTCCATCTCCCCTTGCCGCTACTTGTAGTTGTTGTAGAGCATGACATGGAAAATTATGAACATGATGCAGAGGTAGAGAACATGCCGGCTCCCACAGTGGTGAACACACCTGCAGTTATCCACCCTAAGGTTAAGGAGGAAGAAAATCATTTAGAGATAGACAATTTGGCATAGGAGGGGACGCCCATAGAGGCCACTACCAACAACAACAAATTTGAATACTCGACCCTCAACACGAACAGTGACGAACCACTATGTAACAAGGAAATTCTATACCCAGGCTCTTTGGAGAAGATATTGTTATCGACATATTTTGAATGCACATGGTTCGGTTGGTTTACA
This sequence comes from Pseudotsuga menziesii, assembly GCA_001517045.1. Taxonomy (NCBI): domain Eukaryota; kingdom Viridiplantae; phylum Streptophyta; class Pinopsida; order Pinales; family Pinaceae; genus Pseudotsuga; species Pseudotsuga menziesii. The sequence goes on along the minus strand of LPNX010312310.1, from coordinate 746,072 downwards.
ACCCTAGTTTCCTTAATGATATATGTATGTATTGTTTTATTAGCATCAGTTTGTGCATTTTTTAACACTACTAGCTTTTTGTATGAAACCCAATAATGGAATTTAGGATTTTTTTGGAAATCGGTATCAGGTCTTTCCTGAAAGTCTTCAATCTTTATGCCTGAGTTATTTTCTCTTACTAAGAGACTCAATATTGATTATATCTACCTATAAATTTTATAATGATATGATGTAAGTACTAATTTACAAAAAATACAAAATGAAGACACGAATAAATGATCCAAATCCCAATGGAGACCACCAAGTCCACCCTTACACATTTTAGGACAATGAATTCATTCTCAATTTTTTATGCCCCAAAATACCACAAACCCCTTCTCTTCTAGAAAACTAAGGACAAATTTAAAATCATCATATGCAACCTACAAACTAAAAATCGCTAGGGTTCAAGTTTGTGTGCAAAGTGTTTGTCAAAATTTGTGAAAGAGAACAACTCAATATATGTTATGAAACCCGCACAAATAGATCAATATGACATCTATTGCTGACAAGCGATTGTTAATGGTTTTTCAATAATTCTACTAAATCTTAACAATGTGGTATTTGTAATTTGGACACTTTATTGAGATATAGTTTTTTCAATGCTTCAATGTGTGTACTCTGCGAAATTGCTTATGTACAGATTGTCTGAACGAGAAAGGGAGGAGGTATAAAACTTGCTAGTTTGTCTTGTGTCTAGCATGCTTTCTTGAGCTATTTTGTTTAGTTCCCATGGTAATCCTCTATGAATTTAGTGCTTAAAACAATACCGCATCTCTAACTAAACATCATGTTTAACCTAGGCACATACTTATAGACTGTAATCCCTCCTTTCAAATTGGGACGATGAACAAGATGGCCCCTGTGGCCTCTTTTTAAAATATATTATGTGGCCTTATGGTTAAGAGCATGTAGAGCATGGGGAGAGGAGCATATATATATAATTTTTAACTTTCCTTTAAGTCATGGCAAGAAATTAACTAGAGAGAGAATAAAGAACATAGAAACGTATTTTGTATCTTGGATTGCGATACTTTATTGTCTACTACGCTATCTTTGTCCCTTCCACATGCATCCTTTTGTAACTATGGTACCTATTGGAGCTCTGTCTTGTTGTCCACATTTACTCTAGTGCTTTTCTTGGGTTATCCATTATTAGTGTTGGATGTTTCTACATAAACTGTGTGTATGTACTTAACAACAATTCTATCAGTTCTCAACATTGCAAGGGAGTGCTCCAATGCCTCATGCACCCTCTCTTTCTCTTGTTCCTACTCCTAGAAACTCTTGGGTGCTCGCAAGTCCATTCTTATGGATGTGTGCATGCACACACACACACAAAACACTCTTTGAACCTCTTTGATAAGAATCCTCCTTGCTCCCCACTTTTTTATGCCCCCTAGAAACAATGACCACCTCTTATTTTGCTTGTTAAAGAGGTGAAACCCTGGTCAATGATCAAGTGTCACTTATCATCTGATTGGAAAAATATGTACAAAAAGTTGATAATGCTTGTTTATGCATTTTCAATATTTTTCCCTAAAATAAGAGAGGATGATGTTTGAAATAAGCTCTACTTCTAGTCTATTTCTTCGTATTCCCTTGTTTGGGGAATTTATGATCTAAAATCATTTATCATTTCATGCTTGAGATTAAATGTTTGTATAGTATGCTTTTTAAATTTGTAGTTGTAAGGATCATGCCTTTAATATATGATGTACATGGGCATACATGACAAGTAAGAACATAGTGTAATCCTAGATATGTAGTTGTAAGGATCATGCCTTTAATATATGATGTGCATGGGCATACATGACAACTAAGAACCTAGTGTAATCTTAGATATATAGATTCTAGAATATTGTATATATTCTTTTTATTTAATCATCTAAGGATTGTTTTCTTCTCTTTTGTTTTTAGTTAATGGTGAAACATTGAATTTTGATTTTCCACACTGTCTATCAAAATTTTCTTATGCAGAGTGCTGAGTGATTTGTTTTTTGGTAGTTGTATTGAATCTTGTTGTTTCATATTGGTAGCTTATTATTTCAGATGTATTTTATGGTATCTTGTAATTTCACTAATAGAAAATTATCCCTTTTTTTGCAGAAGTCCTATCCTTAGTGTGTTTGCAAATAAGTTTATTACTGCAAGGTGTCTGATGTGCACATGTAAACTCTATATCCTTGGGATTATTTAACTCCCAAGTTTTCCAACTCTACATTGAAGGGATTGATTTAAGGATATAAAATTGTTTGACAATGAGCATAAGGCAGGTCCAGATGTATGCAAAGGTTTCTAAATCCTAAATACATATGAATACCACTAAAATTGTAGGAAACGTGTTGTGAATTAACATACAAAATTCTTGGAAAATAGAAGAAACATTGACAATTTATTGTAGAAAGCATTCCTAAAACACACCTCATTAACTACAAAAAGTAGGACTTAGGAAAACAAGCAGTTTTGTCTTACAACCCTCTTTTAAGTACTACACAATTTAGGTGCATTACATTACATTTTAGATGCAAGTTTGAATGTTGGAATTTGCATATATAATTACAAATTCTGAAATATGGGTGTTAATATTGCTCATCTCCCCAATTCTTAAAGGGTGCTAACTCAATGGAAGAGCATCTACCTTACAGGAAGGAGGTTGGTGATTTGATTTCCATGTACCCTACCATAAATTAATAAATTATATTGCAATTTATATATTAATATTCTATCAATTGACTCCAATTAATGATTAAAATGAATAATAATCAATGATTAAATATACTACCAATCGACGAAAATTAGTGAATAAAAATGACTAAATATACTACCAATTGACATTGACAATTAATTATTAAAATGATTAAATATACTACCAGTTGATGATAATTAATTGTTGAAATGACTAAATATAGTACTTGTTGATGGAAATCAATGACTACAATTACTAAATAAATGACCAGTTAATAGCAATCAATGATTAAGAAAACTAGTAAATATACTACCAACTTGACGAATTAAAACAACCAATAAATGACTACACTTTTTTAACAATAAATTTAGTCATGTTATAAGTGATTGGAAATAAACTATTATTAGTCGCTGACTAAAATTAGTCATTTATATACATTTTTTTAGTTTTTTAGTAGTATATTTATTTTTTTCTACTAGTGGCCATCCACCCATGTGGCTCTGATCAAGGTAAGTGATGAGCTTCATGCCTACTAGCTTGTCTAATCCTTCTCTATTACCATTTTAAGTAGTTTAAATATGTTCTTAGTTATCACTAACAGGGCCCCTACCCCATTATTGGCCTTAGCTCTCATCCATTTCATCACATTTTATAATGAGAGTTATGATGGAAGTGATTATAACTTGGTTCCCATTCCCCGGTTGATGTTCAACCTTAGAATGAGCAGAGAGATTCATCATTTCTCTTTGCCTCGGTAGTCTCCCCTATGCTTGACACTAACTCATTTATCACATTAGAGAGAGTTGTACGTTCTAATGGTTTAAAATTTCACAATTATGATTAAATACTTATAGATTTGGAATTCAAATTTTATCTCCTAATACCTTCATCATTATTTAGGAATCCCACCCTATAGGGTTATCTAAAATAATTACTAGTTTTCCCTCTTGGGATTCATTGTCTTCATATTATATTAATAGGCACATTTCCTCGAGCTTGGATTGAATAAAACTTCGACCTAACCCCAATGGTTTTTAGAGATAACCCCTCGGTATCCCCTCATTGTAATTTCCTTTAACATAATTTAACAATCATAGGAATTCTTGCCTTATTTATATAAACTCTTGATTCTTTATTATCATCTCTCAACTTGTTTCTTTACATATGGTCACCATCACTCTCTAGCGGGTTCTCCTTTACTGTCAAAAATTGCTCTCTCACTCTCATAATTACGGAATATCAACATGAGGAAAGAAATGTCGGGTTCTAATACCCCTTACAATGATTATGCATAATGAATATTACAATTAAGCATAATTAAACAATGTCACACAATGTACTCACATAGTATACATAAATTACCCTCGTAAATCCCTTACAAGTAAAAGCCAACAAGCTAGTGAGCTTTAGCGCCCATCTATTAGTAACACGCTTAACTAGTGTTTACAACATCGATTTACTAGATCGCAACAGCTCAAGCATGAATTCACTAATCTTGTACATTTCAACTTTCCATCACATCCTATTTATAGATGCAATACATACACTAGCTCGTGATACCCGAGTTAGTTACAACTAAATGCTTGTTAATGGTGATCCATAACTTCCTAATTGAATACAATTTTTCTATTATAGTTGACTTGACTGAGTCAACCTTAGTCAACTACCCATTTCCATCTAAGTGTTTGTCGAATTTATATCTAATTTATGTGCGTCACCTTCTTGTTGACTAGTCATGGTCATCAACCATTCGAATGTTCTAGTCAGATAGACAACCAAACTTCCACTATCTATTGAATACAATTTTACTAGACTATCAACTTTGACCGTTAATTTCCATGCAAAGAATATAACACACCCAACAATAAAAAATTATGTATCATTGGCTACAAAATTTTCTGCTTACCTCACACATTAGGAGCCAACTGTTATCGCCTAAATTGCACACACCTATGACATTTCTACATATATTACTAAAACCCATTATTGACATATATTATGCATCTCACAAAGATTCATTTTATCAATAATCAACATGTGGAATGGAGGAATTAATGTAAAACTAAATTTTTACTAGCTCACACAACCTAACAATGTTGTGACCAAGCGACATCACAAGGGATATTCGTCAAAACCTAGGCAACTATGTACAACTCCATACTCATAAATTATGTAACACATTCAAATCTCCCAATTTCATTTGGGTGCCAAGATGTTCTAATTGGATTAATCTATGAGGTGCGTGGGCATTTATTTTCCCTCATTCTTGTACTTAGAAGCCACTTTGTGAAGAGGAGCATTCACATTGTGAACTACTCCTTTTAAGACCTCCATTTTGTCTATAAAAGGAATCCATGGGTATGCATTCCATAAGAGAAAATTATGGCAAGTTTATGTTGTAAGCATTACAATGGAATACCTCTCTTCCTCACACTCTCTTGCCATTCACAAACATCCATGTTGACTTCACTTGTTCCCCTAAGAAGCAATTTTTTCCTTCATTAACCCCAAGTTTATTTGAGAGGAATTAGAGATATTAAAGGACCCTTCCTGAAGGAAGTGTTGGCTTCTATCTTGCAATCCTCATTCCTTAAGGTGATACCATTGTATACATTCATTTCCATTGGACATATGCAATTTGGTTGAAACTCATCTCTTGTGTTTGTTTTCATGTCATTTTAGTAATTTAAGTTCTTGAAGTAGTTCCTATGCTTGTTTTCAATTATTTATTTTCTTCAACACACTATTATTTGTCACACAAACACACTCATGATCCGTTGTCTTGTGTGCAACATAAAAGGAAAGGAATTTTTGCTCGCTATTGAGCCATCTTTCCCACAACAAATTGTAAATAACATAACAAATATAGCCACATAAAATTAACAACTTGAGAGATCATTTTAACTTCTTGGAAGAAATATGTTTCTGAGATCATAATGTGCCACTTATAACAAGTCTAACCCCAATTAGGTGAAGCTTTAGAAAACAAAGAGTTGTGACCAACAGAGAATATCTTGATACATGAATAGATTAGCTTCGAAGAAATTACAAGTAAAATGCATTATATGAATAAGATAAACTAAAGCATACTTTCAAGGGAAAATGCATCATCCCTCACCCCTAGACTATGACTAATGCATCATCCCTCACCCCTAGACTATGACTAGTATCCTTCTGGCCACCATTAGAACCATTAGATACTAGAAAAGGTTTAGGATGAACTTTAAACAAATAGATACAAAGCACAAGTGGTACCTTCTTTGCCTCTTTTGCATGGGTTCTCATAAAGTATTTATAGCAGTCTCGGTAGGCAGATAAAAATCCTTTGGTGTCGGTTGGGTTAAAATCTAATCATTTCCTTTCCCTTTTTTTTTCAGAAGAAAAAAGCCAGCCTTTGATATTAAAAAAGAATCAAAAGACATCTTAAACATACATCATAGAATAACGAGGACAGTCCGTCCATCAGCACCCATACAGTCATGTAGAATGTCATAAAATACACATGACAGCCAGTACTGGAGAGAGTTCAAACAAAGTCTGATCTTATGCAGACTTTTTCATCATTCCCGAGAACTCGGGTCAGCAATTTCCAAGCACTGGTGTCCTATCAAACATATATGCCATGGAAGAGAAAAACTAGCTGAAAGTCACCAAAATACAGACAGTAAGTACATCCAATCAAATCAAGAACCAAAAACTATCAAACATAACAGCCATCAAAATAGAGAGAAAAATCCCTCTCTAATGATCAAACCATCCATGGTTTCCGAGAAATGACCAATACCCAAATCCATATTTAGAGCCTTCTTGGAAAGACCATCAGCTAGAGTATTGTGTTCCCGGAATATATGATTGAAGGACACCGGTGGAGCCCATCGCAGCATAGAAATTATATCATCGCACCAGTGTTTCAGAGTAGGTAAGTCCAGGGTAGAAATTCTATTAACCCATGAGATAATCACCAAAGAGTCACCGAAAATCGTCTTAATGGGCAGACCCATCAAAAGACAGACTCTGAGTACAGACCAAAGTGCCATAAGCTCGGCCCGTGTATTGGTGCATTCCCCACATCCAACTGAAAAGCCATAGTAATGGGTTTCACTGAGATAGATCATAAACCCAGCTCCTCCCAAATTTGTTTTTGCAGCACCATCAAAATAGCCCACAGGATAGGAATGAATCGGCCTAGGACCAATCTGCCTGATTTTTTTTTTCTTTTGTGGGACCGGGAATAGTGAAAGGGAGCTTTCAATCCTGGCAATGAGAAAGGAGGCATACGGTTTATGATCTTCAAAGATACAGGAATTTCGATGGAGCCAGATATACCAGAAAATGATCACAGGAGCATAAAGAAAAGTAGCAGATTGGGCATGAGTATTGAACCAGTGGATTAAGGTAGAATGGAGATCATCAAGTGGTACAAAGGTAAAACCTAGACAGGCCGCAAAGTGGTTTAAGATATTCAAAGTAAAGTGGTGTAAGATATTTCCTTTCCCTTATGAGATATATTTAGGCTTAAAGGAAACTGAAGGGACATAATGGTCAACATGGAAAATGTGGACTCATGCGGGTCTCTCAAGTAGCGTGCATCTTGAAAATTATGACAACCATTTAAATCAGCATGACATGAAAACATTTAACAACATATCCAATCATTAAAAAATACGGAGCATGTAATTATTGTCTCAAAGTCATGGTAATTATCATATTATGTCATATTGTTAGTTCTATGCTTTAAACATAGAGTTACGAAATACAATGTCACTTTTATTATCCATAGCTTAAATTCACATAAATTTTAAAGTATACTTTGTCAATGGTGATGATATGTTCCTCACTAAGGACATACGGTTCCATTTCAGTCAACGTAACTCTCTTATCTAACAGAAAGAACCATTAGGAATGGTGATCTTGGCCCATTATAGGACTCCATTCTCAACAGGAGACACCTCCTTTGAGGTCATTGGTTGGCCTTTATATGTCTTTGGTTTTGCACATATAGTGTTGATGTTGGGTTGTTATTACCCTACTTGATATGTAGCCACAATCAATTTGCATTAGTAACTCACACACACTTAATTTCTTCTCCATTAGTGTTACATATTGAATTATTTAGCAACAACATAGCTAAAACAAAGGAGTATAAGAAATAAAAATGTAAAAACATAGTTTGCTTTTGAGGGCCTACAATCTATTTAGTAAGTCCTTAAATTAGCACACACATTTAACAATAAAATGAGGCTTTGAATCTTAGATAACATAGCAGGCTTGTGTGAGTGAATGGTATTTCATTATTATTTCTTTGACTTTGTGTGTATCCCCTTATAAACTATACTAGTCCATAGATCATATTTGCTCATTTTATGGCACAAGAAACCATTCATGAAACTAATGCCAAATACATAATAATAGACAACCTCAAACCAACTCAAGCAACTAAAATTATTTAGTTTGTCATAACTATTAGTTCAAATCTTTGTTACGCAAACTATTTTGTGATAAATATTAAATATAGGGACAACCTTTCTTAGGCTTGGTGACGATTACATTCTATCTATTAATTATCAATGCACAACAATTTAATACACATGCATGCCTATAACGTGTATATCACTATAGGAATTTATGCACAATGCTACAAAACACCCAAACAATCAATTGATCTCCCTCTTTAGATTCAGAGTGTGAAGGAGTTAGATAAACATAGTATGGCACAACCTAAACCTATCAATAAATCAACAATAAACCAATTTACAATTATGGTTATAACCATTTAATTCATATTAATAATAAAGGAAAAGGAATTAAGTGGTGAGGATTTACTTCCCTATGTGGTTATTGAGAACTTGATCCATTCTTCAGTGTATTTTCCATGACCATTACCTTCTTGTTGACTCCCAAGTGCATATAAGATAAATGTTCAAAGAGACCAACAATCCAAGGCTTTATATGTGGGTATAATCTTCTCTTTGAACATCATTTGATGGTTGAAATCATTGCTTATAGTTTCCAGATGATACCATTAACACACACCAATACTCAGCTCAAAGATGAAGGAAAAATTGTGTGCCCATAAATTTCTCTTGCTGGGTCAATGAACTACTCTTAAAGATTGATAAAATAATCATGGAATCCAAAAAAAAAACCAAGGTTGTTGAGTCAGATGCTCCCCTTACACAGTCCCTTCATGCAAGGAAAATTTGATTTGTGGGTATTATAATAGCAAATTGGTAACACGACAATTTGCTTTGCACAGGCTTGTAAATCTTGTCATTGTCACCTCTGAAAACGCTTGGTAGAAAAAATTGAGTGGTTCCAAGGAAATATTTGCTATGTCCCATCCTTCATTAAATGTAATAATGTCTGCAACATCCATGGTTTCTCTCTACCCAACTTGTATTGCATATCAACCTCTTCATCACGTAGAAAAAATAAAATCATTTGCAACATATGTAACAAAATAATCACTAGCATACCCCCAAAGCAGGGGAAATGAAACATTGAAAAGAAATTCGGTATGTCTAAAAGGAGGGAAATTTCGGTATGTCTAAATTGAACGAAATTATTTTTCAAAATTATGATTTAGCAAGTTGATTCATGGCATAGAATACAAATGTGTAAATTTATATGTATTTTTGTTTTTAACCAAAAAGTTGTATAATATTTTTATTTAATCATGAAAGAGTGAAAACATATATAGTGAAAAACTCAATAAAAGTTCACACTTCAAACATAAATGAAGATAAAATAAAAATAAACATTTAAAACATAACCGAACCAAACACTTAGAATTTGACTATGTTTGTAGTTATATAAACATTGAGTAAGTTAGATATGTATTTGGTTTACTTTGAAGCCATATATAGTTTGAAACAAAAGAATCTATCTTATACTATTTTGTAACAAATATGTGATTTAAAGAGAAATTGAACAATTGGCTTTCAGGAGCACATTGTTCAATTGAAATGAGTGGGTGAAGATGCCAAATGGAGCACATGCCCAATTTATCACCAAACAAGATTTTAACTTCAAACATTTGCAATCTAAATGGAATCAAACCTAACCAAATTGAACTTTCTAAGGGAGCCATCTTCGTTTTATGGGGTCCCTATTTTACACTATAATTCCCTTGTGTAACTTGATTGCATCATTGGCAAAAACTGAATTGTTGAAATGCCTGATTAGAGGAAATTTCAACTCAAAATGGGCCTCCTAAAAAAAATTAATAAAATAATAGTTAAAATAATAAAATAATATTTATTAATTTTGGAGGAAGAAAAGAAAAAAACTACTTTTTTGTTTGTATTTTCGACATATCTCCCCGTGTTTTTACTCAAATTTCGATCAAGAGAGCTCATTTGATTCGACATACTTTTGACGGACCTCGCTACCCCAAAAACAAGAAATACCTGAAAAAACGTGATGATGACTCCCCGTGTTTTTACTCAAATTTCGATCGGGAGATCTCGTTGGATTCGACATACTTTTGACAGACCCCGCTACCCCAAAAACAAGAAATACCTAAAAAAACGTGATGATGACATCATCATCATGGTTTTTTAGGTATTTCTTGTTTTTGGGGTAGCGGGGTCCGTCAAAAGTATGTAGAGTGGGTACTCGTTGGATGCGAAATTTAATTCCACATCCAACGAGCTCTCCCGATCGAAATTTGAGTAAAAACACGGAGAGATATGTCAAAAATACAAACAAAAAAAAGTAGTTTTCTTTATGATACCTATCCTCAAATTTATATTAAAAAAGTGTTTAAGACCTATACGGTATTTCAAATTTAAAGCAATTTCATTAGCTGACACATGATGACATGGAATTTGAGTTAAAGTTAAAAGGCTCATTTTGAGTTGAAATTTCCTTTAATTTGATGCATAAGTTTCATGCTTGAAGGTTCCAATTAATACACTCATAATTCCTACCATGTATATTACCTTCCTTAAGTTTTTTCCCCTTTATATACTTTATGACAAGTAACGAGTTTCTAAAAATTATAATATGTTGTAGTTGGAGACCTTTCACAATTTATGTACATAGAAGGAAGGTGTACATTTCAGCCTAGTTACTTGTGGCCACACCTATACTCATGAAAATTTCATTTCTTCCTTTCCATCAAGATCCAAAAAATCCCTACACTTACCAGCATTACCTGTATAATATTCTATTAACATAAATTTTAATTATAGAAAAAATTAGAATCATATTTACGAAACACCCCAAAGCCAAAAAATGAAAATACCTTCTGTTCATTTTAGACATACCGAAGTTATTTAAGATGTTTTTTTTCCCAGTTTTGGGAGTATGCTAGTACTGTATATTTTCATTTCATCAAATAATGTTGATACTCAACTTTTTGCTTCACTTCGCTTTGCTTTGATCTCTGCATGTGTTTTTCTCCCAAACACACAGGGTTCTCTTTTGATCCGGATTTATGCAGGAATGCAACAGAATACACAAATAACCATAGAAACAAATATGCAACAGACATAACACTTCATTTCATTAATCAATAACTGAAACTTGTTTACATTCATAATGGAAATAAACTAGCTAGAGTGTAGGTAGCTTATCTCTGAGAAGAGATGTGGCGGCTACATGCCTCTGAACTCTGTGTTACAATGAGGCTCGAAGGCCTATATATTATTTAGAAACAATGGAAACCCTACACATCCAAAAACCTAACCCTAGGAGGTGAAACGCCTTAATGTAGGCCCCGTTGGGTAACTTGGTACATCAATTTCCTGGGGTCGTAACTTTAGCATACTACCTCCGTTTGACGCGCATGATACATCGTTAGAAAGATCTGTTTAAGGACTACAACCATAAATGGAAAATATCGAGTCTGGAGGAATAGGTGGGTGGCCACCAATATCCTCCTGGATCATCTTTGATGTGTGGTCCATGTTCAAACCACCAAAGGTGGCTTTCCCGCCTCTTTCTCTCAGAAAAAAAAATAAATGGACACGCATTCCCACACATTCATCCATATCGACCCTCTCTCCCACCCGGACTCACATGGTGACACACGGTCCCCTTCACGCACGTTCCAACGGACCGCCAGAAGCCAGGCTGCCCGGGTAATCTTGTATCAACAAACACAAAAAATTACAGATTTTGTGGATTAAATTTACCGGATTTCAACAGAAAATCAGCCTGAAAGTCAAAAAGTCTTCTCCTTAAAATACTAGGTAGTACACATGAAGCTTGTGGAAGACCCTTCAGTTTGGGTGGGGAAGTTAAAATAAATTTACAGATCATTAAGTGTACTTGGACACTGAAAAGTGTCCTGCCAATGACCTGCAAACTTGTCAACCTGCATATACCTCGTGTCCTCTTCTTCGTCATTATCCTGAGATATGCTCGCTCCCCCGCTAAATCTAGAGGCCACGGTGCCCACTCCCACTGCAAACTTGGAGGAGATAGAGATAAATTGAGAAAGGAAAGGGAGCTGTCTAACTAGGGGACTTTTTTACTTTTAGGTTGATTTTATGTCGAAATCCGATGAATTTAATCCACAAAATCTGTAATTTTTGTTGTTTGTTGAGTGATTTCAAGCTCAGAAATAAAATCACGTGACAAAAAATCCCCAACACCCACACTCACTCTGTAAGATATAGTAGTGTTTTTAGGACGTTTTGAAAATTTCGTAAAGATTAATGACGGTCAAAATGTCTCAATTTATCTCTATCTCCTCCAAATTTGAAGTGGGAGTGGGCACCATGGCCTCTAGATTTAGTGGGGAAGCGAGCATATCTCAGAATAATGACGGAGAAGAGGACACGAGGTATATGCAAGTTGACAAGTTTGCAGGTCGTTGGCGGGACACTTTTCAGTGTCCAAGTACACTTAATGATCTGTAAATTTATTTTAACTTCCCCACCCAAACTGAAGGGTCTTCCACAAGCTTCATGTGTACTACTTAGTATTATATAGAGATTTTTATTCTTCCATAATTAGTTGTAATCGGCCTTAAAGAAGTTGTTTCTGTGAAGTCTGTTTTGTGTGATCCAAGTCTGTTAAGTGAAAGGAGGAGCAGAAGAAGCTTCATGTCATGAAGATACAAGATTTTCCTAGCTAACTGTGATGGGTTGGTTTTAGGGCTCGCTCAGATTTAGATATTCTTTCACGCTACTATCTGCTGCTAAGGATAATATCTGCTTTATTGAGTTTTTCCCTACCGTAATACCCCTACACATTGTGCAAATAGAGACTGCCAGAAAGAAGCCCAGGGAAGCTTTGTTTTATTAGGCACTACCGGCCGAAAGAGCATACTAGAGGGTATGACCAGAAACTTTGTTTTCTGGGTACTCCACACTTTTTCTCTAGCAAATCTCCCATCTCTCGGACGGCTCCCTTTCAGTGACTATGTGATCTACATTTTGCGGATTTCTGAAAGAGATCAAGTTTATCTTTCCGACCTCGGCAGCAAAAGACTCTAGTCAAGAACTTGTGTCCGTAGCGAAATTCCTTGTGTTGTGTTAATTCAAGCCAGTTAAGCGAAAGGAGGAGCAGACTAAGGTTAGAGTCACCAGGCCGTAAGATTTTCACGAGCTTGGCAGCAGAAGATCTCGGTAAGATAAAGAAATTGTGTCCAAAGCTAAGCTCTTTGAACCGCAAGGCCTTAATATTTTCACAGACTAGGCAGCAGAAGAGCTTGAGAAAATCAAGAACTTGTGTCTTTAGCGAAGCTTCTCATCCTGCTTTTTTTATTGAAGTTGGTTGAGCGAAAGGAGCAACAGACATAAGTTAAGGCCGTAAGATTTGCAAAAGCTGGGCAGAGGAAGTGCTTGTGAAAAAAACATCCGTGTCCGAAGCAAAGGTTGTCATGGTTTATTTGGATGATATTTATCTGGATGATAGCAGCTGGCCCAATTCCTAATCGTGTTGTCAATCATCTAACAGAGTATGGAATTCAAGTGCGGATACTTGGAGAGTTGAGTCTTCTTCCCTAGTGCATTAGGAGAGCGACAGAGAAAGTCATGGCCGTTTCAGTATATAATGAAAACAACAAACAATGTTAGATAATGGATGGCAGTCACTAAAAGAGGATCCCATCCAGTCACTAAAAGAGCTGATTCCCTTAAGCTCTTAAAAGAAGTAAGGTTTATTTTTCTATTTCATGGAGAGGTAAAGCCTCTTTCTTTTTCAATGAAATAGCACACCTTCGTTAGGTTCCTGAATCCGGAAGATGCTGATACCAATTCATAGCGAGCACTTCATATACGTAGATATGAACCACCAATAGTGTGAGAGACAAATCTAACGCTCTTCAGAAATTAGATGGGAGTGAGCACTTTGAGCATTGCTAGGAACCTGGGATAGGGCCTAAAATATTATAGGCAGGAAGAAATATGAATGCCTACCAGCCATTACGTAGTGTACACTCGACAGATCTTTTGATTTCGAGTAACTGAGCCCGTTTACCTTTTATATATCGGTCAAGGGGGCGACCCAGTAGTAGATCCAACCCCCCCGGCCCCCCACCTATCAAGAACGAAGCAAGGGTGCCGTTTAGGATCCCTTCTTAACAGGCAGGATAAAAGAGAATCCCAGCCTTTCACTGCAAACGCCTATCTAACATAACAGCCCCTGGAATTTATCATATTCATGCTGATGCGTTTGATAAAAGTTTGGGTACAGTCCTTGGCCATACGGATGCAGTATTTCAATCCACGGAGGAAGCTTTAGTGCTACTGCTTTTTACTCCAACGAACAGCCTTACGAATTAAAAATCCAAAACGATCACAAAGGAGAAGAGAGGGTTTTTTCCATCCACAGCAGGATTCGAACGACAAAGGAACGATTCGAACGATGAACGAAGGACAGAGACATAAATCCGATGTTAGAATTTATTTATTATGAAGCATCCAGACCCAGCCCAAGAAGAGAACACTGATACCCTCCCAACCAGTGCCTTATTTACGTTTTAGAAACTATAGATACGAATCTAGAGAGTAATACCGACCAACAGATTGATTTATCAATCAGCTAAACATACCATATGCATTGATGCAACAGACATGAAAGTTTCCAGCCTTTCATTGCGAACCCCAATAAGCTTAACATACCATTTGCATTGACGCAACAGACATGAACATGGAATAGTGGAAGGAACACTCTCATAGCTGGAAGGCACACTCTCATTGTGAGACACGGGGAGGCTCCTCATTAGCTGTTGACCGATCACGAAAAACTTTCAGCCCCTTAAATAACACCTTCGGTGTAAATACCAGCATACCCTCAAAGCGGAGAAATGAAAGGTGGAAAACCTCCATATGTTGTAAAAATGAGAGAAAGTTATCTCTATATAAATAATATAAGTTTATGTTTTGAAAGCAAGTCTAATGAATCTATGGTAGGCATCGTAGTAGATGGAATTTAAAGAAAAAACTCTAATATAAGTTTATGTTTTGAAAGCAAGTTTAATGAATCTATGGTAGGCATCGTAGTAGATGGAATTTAAAGAAAAAACTCTAATATAAGTTTATGTTTTGAAAGCAAGTCTAATGAATCTATGGTAGGCATAGTACTGGATGGAATTTAAAGAAAAAACTCTAGTGCAAGTACTAAAAAGGAATAAATAGAAAGGTTGTTTCTACAATAAATAGAAAGGTTGTTTCTAAAATTATTGCAGTGGTAAACTCTCTCCACAAATACTCCTCAAAAATTATTCCAGCATATAGAAGTTTTTCCATCATAGGTGGGAGTTGGGCCAGATCACCACGCAAGGGACTCTCAACCTGCACAAACAATTTAGGCCCTATGAATCTCATCTCATCAATGAGAATGTGTTGAGTATATTCCATCTCTTCTTGGAACATTGAAGGGAATGCTCCTATAAAGGATCCATGTCTTTATAGGAATTTGGAGCCCTAGATGTATAGTGGTTGCATGTATGTTCAACATTGTAATTCCATTAGGGGTGAGGAGCAGTAGTGAGCTATGGCCAAAGGTTGCTTGATAAAATAGTGCTTTCTTATGGTGCTTATAAGGTAGGCCATAAAATTTGAATAGTTGGAATAGTGAATAATTACAGGTTAAGATATTCAACGTCAAGAAAAGGAAAGGCGGAATAGTTGTATGGAAGATATATTTTGAGTAGTGGAAAGAACAGAGCTCAAAAAAAAATGTAAACAACTTGTGTATTAGATAATTTGTAAATGTATTGAGAAATGATAGATGTAATGAAAAACAACTAGTTTTCCATTGTACATGTATAATTGGGAAAGCTAAATGTATCTATCTCACTCGAAAAGAACATCCAACAGAAGATAACAAGAATTACACAAAATGTGAGTGTATTTTTTTTCCATTACATGAATTATAATTAAGAAAACATAGTCAAATAATGTAACATTAACAATTATTCACACTATGGAAATCACACAATCCCATATTGCTCAACTAAGGTTAGAACACCATAATTATCTTTTAGGTCATCATTTTCTTCTATTTGATCATATATTTAGTTCTCCAATGAAGAGAAAGATGTCCAAGTAAACATAAATGTAGACACATAATATCTTGGAATTCTTTATAGGAAGAAGATCAATGTGGAATCTAGATTTGTTATTTGTAAACTATATTTTTTTTGTTATTTGTAAACTATATTTTTTTCTAATTTGAAGTATATCTATGTTAAAATTGTATTAATGTGGACATTGCTAAAAATAACATCTCGCATGTAGGAAAAAGTAGCCTAAGTAGACTCATTTTTTTACAAGGAAGATGAATATAAAAGCAACTTTGTCATTGCAAGCCATGAATCTCAGCCTCTTTGAGAAAAGAAAAATGTTATAAATAACAGTTGTGTTGAAGATGCATTAATGTTGAATTGGATCTATGGCAAGCTTGATATTACTCTGATCTACCAAGATTCTAGTGGGAGGCAGCTAATGTGTATCCCCTAAACCAACTACATTTGATACAGTGGAGATGAACGGGGACATATTTGAGCATTGAGTTTTGCTAGCTCAAACATCAAAACTTAATTTTTAAGGAAATGTCATAACAAGTCTTTTGCTCGTAGTCATTTTATGTCTTAATTAACAATTTTGGTCTTCTCTTTAGAGAATATGTCTCAAACTCATTTCTTTTTTGATGTTGTATCATTCAGATTGTTTTGTTTATATAGTATTCTAGTTAAACTTATATCTTAACAAATTATCATTCACTTTAAGAACTTATTAATTCATGGCTATAATAGAACTTGCAAATAAAAATATTTGAATCCAATGAACAAACTCTATACATCTAATAATTACAGTGAATGATCAAATGATCTAAAGATATTTTTCACATACTGATAATATGAACCTAGAATAAGTTTAGATTGGCTAAGTGCAATTTAACTTACCAAGAATCTTTTTAACGAATGAGACTTTTTTGTTCATCAAACACTTGACATAAGCATGTAAATTTAATAAATCATTTTATTATCATTGTGCGCTAAAAGTCGTACCACTATTGCTTGTTTAGCTATTACTTAGCCTAGGATCGAAATTTGTTGATTCCTCATCTAGTTGGACCTTATACCTAAGGATTTCTCCAATACTTACTTATTGATAAGAAATTTGCAGAGATTAGAGCAAATTAATGTCCAATCAATTCATGTAGGAAATGAGGGAAAGCGGTTTGATGTTTTTGACAAAGGATATGTGGTTATTTTGCCTACAATTGGAGCATATGTATATAATATTCAATTTTCAAGTGATAAAAATGTATAGATTGTGGACACAACTTGTCCATGGGTGTCTAAAGTTTGCACTATTGACCCAAGATCTGTTACACTATGGATTCATTTTTTTAGAAAAAGGAAATGAAAAGTTCTTGTTGGAACCTTCTTCTAAGTTTTCCTTTCTAGATATGATCTGATAGCCAATTTTCCACTTATATGGAACACTATACAAGGTCAACATATTCAACAATGGAAAATAATTCCAGGTTATGTGTGGGTGCATCCATGGAGCTGGGTTACACTTTTTGGCAAGGCACTTTTGGAAAAAACACAAAAACGTACCTCAATTGAGCAATTTTTAAACCCTTGATCGAGGTCATAACACCTCGATCGAGGGCTTAACAAAACCTCGATCTAGGTTTTAAGAATACCTTGATCTAGGTTTTAATACCTCGATCTAGGTTTTAAAAAAACCTCGATCTAGGTTTTAAGACCTTGATCTAGGTTTTAAGAAAACCTCGATCGAGGTTTTAAGGCCGCGATCAAGGTCCTTGTGCAAAAAAATTTATAAAAGAGGTTTAAACGGTAGCTCGATCGAGGGTTTAATAAAACCTTGATCGAGCTTATTTGAAAACCTCGATCGAGGGATGTTAATACCTTCATCGAGGGCCTAAAAAGCAGAGAATCAACCCTCTTACAGGAAAATCAATGTTTCTCGGTGTCTTCTAGGGGTGTAAACCCTGCCATTCATGGCACACAACTGAGCGGAGTTCATACCGATATATTCCTCACTAAATCCTCTATCCGTTGAGATATCATGCATGCGTTTTGGCATTCATATGGGCTTTTTTTAATTAGTTCTAAAACTTACACTTAGAAAACCAGACAACAACTTCGAAGCAGCTCAAAGAAAAATCCGCAGGGTAAAATATAGACATCCAAAAATTTCTTAAAAGTGGGCAGCCCACACATTGACGTGTCCTATTCAAAAGGGTATCTTTGGTTTTTCAATTTTTGAAAACAGTGAAAACAAAGCTGGGATGGACACACGTGTATAAAATGATGTTGAAAATCAAATGTGGTCACTTTCGAAAAATAATAAATAATTGTATAGTGTGAAATAAATTAACAAAAAAAAATGCAGATCACAGTAAATTTTGTGTAGATCATACTCATATATTTTTAAAAAAAAATTATTGATGAGAGATTGAATTATTAGGGATGGACACGAGCCACTTATTAACTTCTTCAAATTTTTAAGGTCACACAGTTCATTAAATGAAAATTTTCACACATTAAATGACACCGGAATATTTAAAAAAAAAAAATATCATTGGGAAGCCAACATAATATTCTACAATTTGATTTTTTACTGCAAGTCGAAATTCACATGGCATATATGCGTTTCGAGGGCTTCTATCTAGCACATGAGTAAAAAATCAGTTTTTCATCGCCAAATTTGGCCAAAAAGTGTTACCCACCTTCATGGAATCACCCGTGCATGTTATGTTTCTATAATAGGTATGCAACATATATTTACAATGCATGGAAAACAAGGCTCGCACAAGATGTTATTTTGGAAGCGATACCATGGGAAAAGGGATTTTACCTACAAGATAATCACTACGATGTGCAGAAGAAGGCCATAGTTACAATTATTGGAAGTCTTTGTCATTTGGATGTTGCAACTATAAGGAAAAATGTAGTAAAGTTTTGTGTCATGGGAGGTACATTAACGTCTGTATATGGTAACTCAATTGATGGAATTCAGAATGAGATGAGTTTATTTCAATTGCGTAGGTAGGTTTTTAATCCCAACATAATTGATTATATATATGCAAAATGAACGATGGACAATGGAATCAGTGAGTAGAACTTGGGATACTAAATGATTTAAGCCAGTTCAGCAATGAGGGGGCCTATTTTTTTTTTTTTGTAAATGTAGTAAAATGACCATCCTTGGAGACTTCTGGGTGCACTTATTGTGTCTCGTCCTCATATCATCATATTCTTCAATTTTTTTGCCTCGTAATCCTAGCATCATACACCATCAAGTATATATTTATTACTTGCATATGTAAACCAAGTGGAGTTAACATCAAAGTTGCATAGTACCCTCCTATTAAGAAAAGCTTGAATTGAAATAGATCTAGTTATATTGTTCCAAATGTTATGCTTGATGCATTCTATACAACTCTAATTTTGTTTATTAAGAAATATGATTTTGTAAATTATAAGGGGTTAGTTGGACAATGCTTAAAGAATTTATTTTAGCATGTTACATATTAGTGGGTTAGTAGCCTCAATCATGGATAACGATATTGACCATAATCTACCATGTTCAACTATAATCAACTATATTAGTTATGGGTTTAATGGATGTGGTTAAGGCATACTAGTGTGTTGGTTGGCCAATGGTTAAAGGGTTTGTGAGTTTGTGGATCAATCATTAGGGGTCTCTTGGTTAGCGGGGTTAATAGTGAGGAGGTTATTATGTAGCAGTTTGAGGTTATTTTAGAATAATGGTTTAACATATAATCAGTGAGGTATTAGGGAGGTCATGGTAGTGACTTGGGTTAGTGTGTTAGTAGTACATGTTTGGCTTAAATTTAGAAGGTTAATGTGTTAGGGGTTTAACCATTTAATTGTTAAATATGATAAATGAAATACACCCTTAATGAGTTAAGGGTTAGAGGTTGATAATATAATGAATTGGAGGATGTTTTTCTTGTTAAAATCGATTCTTGGAAAGTCTGATAAAGATTGTTGTCCCTGTGTATTCTCTGTCTGTTCCAGCTTGCTGTTCCAGCTTGTTTTTTAAGGAACTCTGCAAAGGGAGCGTAGCATGGACTGTTCCAGCAAGAATTTCCACTTTATTTTCTGTCTGCAACTTTTAGATTTCTCTGTCAATGCTTAGTTTTTCAGGAACTTAGTTAGTTACTCAGTAGAACTGATTGAAATTGGACCTGGATATGTAGTTGTAAGGCATCTGGCAGCTGTTTTGCCAGAGATAAATACGAAGTCTCATAACCGTTATTGTAAAAAAAAGATAATATAATGAATTGGCAATTAAAGAATGAGTCGCAATATACAATATTTATTTATTTAAATATAAGTTTAATTTTAATATACAATATTACTGAACTTAACTAATCTTAAATTAATTAATATTCAAATATAATAAACATTTTATTTTATATAACATATCAAAACATGTAATTAAACATAGGAAATATTAATTGAATTGAATAATGTTAATTAATTAATTTGTTATAATTTATTTTTTAATCGCCATACTTTACTTTAAACATAACATATCCACATCTCCTTTATTATGTAGATTTACATTATTATTATAAAAATAAATTTATTTTGTAATCTTTATACCTTTTTTTTTCAGGAAGAAAAGGCATGTCCTTGATATTCAATTATGGATCAAAGGGCATTGTAAACACCCACCCAAGAAGGGTTACATCACAAAGGATACAGCTAGTCGTAAGAGATTACATCCAGACGCAGCCGGGGGGAAAGGCATGCAATAAAAAGTGATGTTCCCATCAGAATACTGTCTCATCATGTAAATGATCAATCACAATCAGACCAATCTATCGTGAACCAAATGGGCAGAACTGCGGTTCAAAAAGAGTTACTCTAAAATCACAGAACAAGTCACCAGCAGGGGAGAAGGGCCCCATCTAACAATAATCAAAAGAGCTAAAAAGAGTCACATGTGACCAATTGGTCATCAATAAATTCAAAAAACCATCCAAGACCTGGAGGAAAGGCGAGTGTTGATTTTGAAAGACGGTCTGCTCTCCAATTGTGTTCATGATAGATGTGACTGAAGGTGAGATCATGGAAGCTTGAAATAAGCTTTTGTGATTCCCTACACCAATGATAAAGCTCTGGTGGGGAGAGAGCAGTAATTCCCTTGGCCCAATTGATGATGACCATAGAGTCACCGAAAATGTGGGCAAGAGGAATTCCCATCATATGGGAGGAGCGCAGAAGGGCCCATAGGCCCAAGAGTTTTGCCTTTCTATTGGATCATTTTCTGACCCCCAGCGCAAAATCCAGGTGATGATTCTCATTTAGTGACAGGCTGTATCCTATTCCAGCAGCTGAAGTATTCGAGGCACCATCAAAATAGCCACAAGGGAAAGTCTCATGAGGTCTCGGCCCTATCTGTCTGGCCGATTTATTTCCCTTTTTCTTGTTAACAGGCCGAGTGGGGCATAAATGAATAGCACTTAAGATTTGATGAAAAACGCCCAGCACAGTTACCTTATATCCATCAAAAACAGCCATGTTGCGAGCCTTCCACATGGTCCAAATCATATGGTGGGGAATATAATAGAGGACAGAGCTGCGATGGTAATTTGATGCCTAGAATTCAAAGAATTCATAAATAGGTACAGCTTCAGGAGGTAATTTCAGCTCCAATTGATCACTTAAAAGTCCCAATACATTTTTCCAGACAAGACAGCATGAAAAGAGGTGATATATAGTTTCTTTTTCAGAGGAAAAAATACCAGCCTTTGTTATTCATATGAATCAAAAGACATCTTTTACATATCAGCATGACTGCCAAGCCAGGACCATCACATATAAATATAAGTGACAATACATAACAGCTGCCAATCCAGATCCATCACATATGAGTATAAGTGACAATAACATAACAGCAGAATCAAAAAAGAAAAAGTCTGATTGTAGCAGACTTTTCTCATCATCCTTGATAAATCAGGTCAGAAAGTACTGAGAAATATCGAAGATGAACTTCAAAACATACAATCAGAGCAATATATGCTGGCAAGAAGAACTCAACAAGAACAGAAAGAGATACTCAGTCAACTGCTAATAACAAGCTGAATAAAGGAAGTAATCAGCTACTCTAAAAAAGATTGAGATTGCCATGATTCACAATCAAACCATCCATAGTTTCTGAAAAAGAAACAACTCCCATATCCAATTTCAGGCCTTGTTTGGAGAGTGCATCTGCCAGCGAATTATGCTCACGATATGTATGTTTAAAGATCATCGGCGGGTCCTTTTGAAGCATAAATCTTATGTCACAACACCAGTGCATCAGAGATGGAACATCAAGTGCAGAATTTCTGTTAAGCCAAGAGATAATAACCATGGAGTCTCCATAAATTAGCTGCAATGGAATACCCATCAATAAACTGACTCTAAGTATTCCCCAACATGCCAATAACTCTGCTCTTGTATTCGAACTGCTCCCACAGCCCATTGAAAAACTGAAGTAATGTGAATCATTGATAAAAATCACATAACCCGATCCACCTATATTCTCCGCGGCTGCTCCATCAAAGAAGCCACATGGGAAACATTTTAACGGTTCAGGGCCAATATTGCGGGTTTTATGAATTTTCATAGGCACAGGGTAAGTGTTTACCAAACCGTCAATTTTGGCAATCAACGAAGAGAAGGCTGGTTTCTTATTTTCAAATATGCAGAGATTTCTTAATAGCCAGATTCCCCAAAAAATAAACAGTGGCAAGTAGCTGTAAGGAGCAGAACTCGCAGTACGAGAAAACCATTGGCCCAGAAAGGAACGAACAGAGCTGGAGATGGGAAAAGAGCAGTTGAATTTTACCTCAAATGAGAGTATATACAGGCAGAAAAAGGACAGCAGAAGAAAAGATGATGAATATTTTCCAGGTTACCTTCACAAAGAACACATTGACTTGGCCCATTGATGCCTCTAGACTGCAATTGCTCCCAGGTTAATAATTTCCGATATATCAATAACCAGATAAATCATTTTATTTTCAGAGGAATAGTCACAGTCCATAATATTTTCAGAACTTTGTCATTTAATTCTGAACACCAATCAGAGATTACACAGGAATAACCTTCAGCAGCAGATAACGGCCCTGTATACTTATCATGAGACCAGGATAAAATATCATTTTGATCCGTAAGCCGTATACGGCCAAATTCCAAGCCTCTTATATAATTTTCCCATGTAGTCTTCCATTCACCGATTAGATCAAGGTCATCTGCAGAGAACCAATAACCTGTGGCATTGGGAGTATGATTGCGAGCCTGAGCTAAAGTACAAATACCATAATCCTCTAAATAATCTCGTAAACCTCTAGGCAAGGAAAAAGAGGATCCCATACCCACAATTGGGTCTGCACCCAGGCAAATGGATTCTCCATTTCCAACTTGCCAGATAATTCCCTTACCGATCCAAGCCAAAGTAGCAATAAAGCCCTTCCAAATAATTGAGGCATTGTTGTAAATGAAGTTTTTTTCCCTGAGCCAAAGGTGAAAAGGTTTGTTTTTCAGGTATTTTACAGAAATGAGAAGATTCCAGATGCCCTTGTTGTTTGCTGCCAGCCAAAAAGATTTCATTCTCAATGAAAAACTAAAGCTAGGGAGATGTTTTATACCCCAACCACCATGAGAAGTGGGCTTAGCCAAAAGATGCTAGTTTGCTAGATGAAATTTTTTCTTCCTGGAAGAAGATCCCCACAGAAAGGAATAAATCAGTTTCCTGAGATTGTCTAGGATTGAAGAAGGAATCGGGACCAAAGCCATCTAGTAGACTGGTATGCTTGAGAGAACAGCACGAATGAGGACAAGTCGACCTCCTATGGAGAGGAGTCTGTTTGTCCAATGTGAAATTTTCTTTTCAAATTTTGAAACCAACCAGAGCCAATCTTTAACCAAATAACCAAACGGTTTCAGGAAGTAGCCCAAATAACTAAAACCTTTCCGAAAATCATCAGTCCTATAAGGGAGAATATCTGTGATTCTTTGAAGATTTTCCTCTTCCATACCATTTTGTAGAAAACAAGATTTGTTCACATTGATACTCATACCTGAGGCCTCACAGAAAGTGTCTAGAATGGCTTTAAAGGCCAACCATTCCTCAAAAGATCCCAGACCAAATAAAATCACATCATCTACAAATAGTAAATGGGTGAGCGAAAGCTTTGAAGAAACTTTTATGCCTTTAATCTTCCCATTCTGTTTTGCATTCTCAATCAGAAGACTAAGCCCTTCTATAACCAGAATGAACAAGAGGGGGGATAAAGGGCACCCCTGCCTTAAACCCGCGATGCAGGAAAGAAAGAGGAAGAAGATCCATTAACAAGAACAACAAAGTTAGCTGAAGTGATGCAGCCTAGGATCCAATTAACTCCAACAAGTGGGACCCCAATCTGAATAAGTAGAAGACAAATGAAGGTCTAGTTAACTCTGTCAAAGGCCTTGGATAAATCCAGCTTAAGGATGAGGGCACATTTGTTTCTGGAATTAACAGTATGTAAGACTTCTTGAGTAATAGCTATAGGTTCATGGATCAGCCGGTTATTTAAAAAACCAAATTGTTGAGGAGATATGGAAGAATCCACAAAGGGTTTAAGCCTCATAGCTGCAATTTTGGAAATCAGTTTATAGCAGAGATTACAAAGGGATATAGGCCGATAGTCAACGAAAGATACAGGCAGGTCTGTCTTTGGGATGAGAGCTAGAAAAGTAGAGTTGAGAGCAGGGGCCACTTTGCCCATGATTCTAGTTGATTCCACCACCTTAACTAGGAGAGGGCCCAAAAGATAAAAAAAAAAACAAATAGAACTCAACTGGCCAACCATCCAGCCCAGGAGCCTTATCTTTTTTAAAGAGATGTAGAGCCTTTTCCACTTCCATCAAAGTAACAGGGCTAGAAAAAGATTCCTTATCCTCCAGACTGATAAAAGAGGGAAAGAGACGAATAACCTTCAGCTGGGATTCCAGATTCGTCAGCTTATCATCTTCAAACATGGTCTTAAAATATTGAATACCGAGGGCTTTTAGACTTTGATCATCTGAAACCCAATTACCCAAACCATCTTTAAGACTCCAAATGGCATTATGATTTTTCCGGGATGAAGCCACCGCATGAAAATATTTGGTATTAGCATCTCCCTTAAGAGCCCAGGTAATTCTACTTTGAAGTCTTGCAGAAGAAATCTCATGATCAGTCACTTGTTGAAAAGCTGCTTTGAGAGAGTTCAGCTGTAATTGCTGATCTTGGTTTAATATTGTAGATTGAGAGGAGCGGAGAAGAAAGTTGATTTCTTCTTCCAAAGCCACAGATTTATCTTTCATTTTTAAAGCTTCAGCTTTAGTCCATGATTTTACCTTTTCTTTAAGAGCTCGCAGTCTGCAGGAAAGATCATTCATGGCATCCAAAGAGGAATCCGATTGAATAAGAGGCCATTCGGAACGAACCATCTGAACAAAATCTTCATTGTTTAACCAAGAATGATTAAACTTGAAAGGATAAGCACTAGAGCTTTGATGATCTAAAAACTCCAAAACAATAGGGAAGTGATCTGAAATCCCACATCTGTGAGTCCAAGTTCTATACTTGGGTAGAGAGCTGACCAGCTGTTCTGATAACATAAAACGATCTAATCTTTTAGATATACCTTCTTCCCCTATCCTCCCATTCCTCCAGGTAGGGCCAGCACAGGGAGGAGCCACATCCATAAGGTTATGATCTGAGAAAAGCTTTGAGAAAAATGGGCTCAAAGGGTCTAAAAGAGCTTTTGAACCCCAGATTTCTAAGGCAGAAAGTGTTAGATTTAGATCCCCAGCTAAGATGAGATTAGGCAACGAAAGGAGACCTCCCGAAGCTACAGCATTCCAAAAAGAATCACGATTATGATAAGGGTCGTAGCAATTTAGAATGGAGAGCTTTAAAGCAGAACCCCGGAGAGTGGCTTTCAGTAATATACCAGCAACAGTTTGATAAGCTTTGCATTTAAAAAGTTTCGGATTCCAACCAGTGAGTACTCCCCCAGAGAGACCGTTTGAGCTAAGGGCACAAAACTCCAATCCCGAGCAGATTTTGGAAAAAGCAAATAAAGCTGGATAAGGACTTGTCATTGTTTCTTGAAGAAGAACTAAATCAGGAGAGAGTGAAGATAGCAAGAGACGGAGGCTTTTTTGTTTGGCAGAACCCCCCAAACCACGGATATTCAAGGAAAGGATACGCATTAAGAATCAGGAAGGTGAGGGGTCAAAGCTCTAAGGACCCGAGGAGGTGGAGAGGAAAAAGTACAGTCTGCTGCTTTTAACCTCATGGATAAAGGGGTGTAAGGAGCTGGGGCTAAATCCAATGAATCAAAAGGTGGCTTAGAAGATTTTTTCTTTCTTCTGATAGTGACATTTTCAAATCTGATTGAGTCTAGTGGGGGAACTGAAGGAGAAAGGGGCGTCTTATCCGAGAAAATGTTCAGAGTTTTTTGCAAAGAAGGGTCTTTGAAGGAAGGGGAAATAGCTGGGCTAAGAGGAGGCGTTTCGAAAGTCGATGGCCCCTTATTTGTTAAGGGGGAGAAATCATCCTCAGTGAACAAAGGAGGGGGGGCAGCCACTTCCAGGGGGCAAGGAGAAGAAGGAGAGGAGCTAGGCAAGACTTCAATCAGACTCGAAGTAGATGGAGGATCCGGAGCAGTAGAAGGGCTAATATCAGGGGGCAGGGGAGCTGGCTCCAAAATAGCAAGCTTCGAAGGGACTACAGGTTCATTCTCCACAGAAAGATTACAAGATCGAGTAGGAGCTTTTTTGCTGCTAATCACTGAGTCAATTATATCCAGGTCAAGATCTGATACTTCCCCAAATAAAGAAATAGCATTTTTCAACTGACCAGAAGAGGAGACATTTTGAACCGGAGTTCAACAATCCTTTGATGGAGAAAATATAGGGGAATTAACAAAAGAATCTGTTAAAGAGTGCTTGACAAACCCACTACGGAAAGAAGGACAGTCACGACGCAAATGGCCAGTCTCCCTACACACACTGCACCTAAAGGGAATGCCCTGAAAATCCAAACATTGAATAAACAAACGCTCATGACAGAGAATCTCTACTTCAGCTGGGAGGCCTTTAGTGATATCAAGTTCAACAAGAACTTTTTCCTTCCTCTTATCAAAGGAATTCATGAAATCATCCTCTAGTGCCACAAACCGACCTATAGTGTTCCCAGTTCCTTCCAAAAGAGATCGATTCCAGAGCGGGAAAGGAAGCCCTGGGAGAATTGCCCACAGATGGCGTTTTTTCACTCTTTCTCTCACTAGATCAAAGTTTACATGCCATCGATCAAGCACTAACGAACCATTTCCCACCCTCCATAGACGGCTTAAGACCTCAGAGGCATGAGAATCCTCTAAGAAGACAAAAACGATCCAGCCCCGAACCAACAAGCTGATAGTAGGAACATAGGATAGAAATGGTTTCCAATACTCAGAAGCCCAAGAAACCCAGTCTTTTTTCTCCATGGAAGCATATTCCAGCCTACCAATCAATGCCCGACGACTCAAAGCTTCCACCCTATCCATATAAATATCCCGACCAACCACATAGCGTAGTTTCCCTTCCAAAATTTTGTAGGCCTTTGCCTTCCTGGGCCTCTGAAATCGAGCAGGACCATGGTCCAATCTAGGGTCAGGAGACCCACCATGGGTCTCCACCATCAGAACCAAGGAATAAGCTTCCCAGAAAGCAGTCCCCAAAACAGATCAAAAAACTCAATCAAATAGCATACCAACAGGTACAAACCCCGGACTTTGAGCAACAGAATTAAAAGGCTCTGAATCAAATCTCCTTAATGAAATCTCAGATATTGAACCCGGCACAGAGAGGATCAAAATATATGGAAGGAAGACAGTCGGATCCCAATAAAACAATACAATCCACAATGCCAAGCCAGTCCAAAAATAGAATAGCACCTCATCAATAGCAGACCATCAAATTCGAACCTCATACAAATAAGCAATCAGAAGGATAGGGCTGAATATCAGATACTTTAATAAAAACCTCAGATACCATTACCGACATAAAAGATGTAATATCTCATAGCAGACAATCAACCCCCAAATTATGCCGAATAATATCCCAAATGAATCCCGGGCAAATGGGCAGTATCGGCAAATATAAAAAATAGCAGGCCAACTTTCTCAAAACAATAGCAGGTCAGACAAAACCATCTCAGCAAGAATCATCATATTCAAACCCCGGGCAATGAGCAGCAGATATAAAGGGCTCTGATACAAATTCTTTAATGAAAAATCTCAGATATCAAACCCGACACTGATAGGATCATAACATAAGGAAGACAGTCGGACCCCAATAAACCAGAATGCCAAGTCATTCCAAAAAAAGAACAGCATCTCATCAATAGCAGGCTATCATATTCGAACCTCATACAAATAAGCAATCAAATAGATACATCTAAATATCAGATACTGTAATAAAAACCCCAGATAACATTACCGGCATGAATAGAAGTAATATCCACTAGCAGACAATCAAACCCCAGATTATTCTGAATAATATCCAGAACCCCAAATCAAAAGAACGAATCCCGGGCAAATAGGCAGCATATTCAATACCGGCACATAATAAAATAAAGACAGTCGAACCCCAAAGAGAATGTATAATCCAGAATGTCAGATATATCTCATACAATATCGGGCCAGACAAAAACAAATCTTAGCGAATAAGCATCAAATAAGACCATATATCATATAACCTTAAATATAACAACTGAAATCAAACCGTCTTTGAAAGGATCATCCAAATGAGAGACAATCATAAAACCCCATATTACCGATAACAAACCGGAATGCATTTATGGGCAAACAAAATATGGATACAATCAACAGTAATCCCAACAGAAACAACGCCGATATGGCACTGTCATCAATGAGCGACAGAGCTACAAAAATACGACTGAGCCCTTAAATCTTTTGTAGCCGATGAAGGCGTAGACCCAAACAGCACTGAAAATCAAAAACCCCGAGGAAAAACCCCACACCAAGACGGAGAAAGAGGGCGCAAGAATTAGGGTTAAACCCTCAAAACCCTAAAAGCCGCAAGTCTTAGCAAGGGTTACACACGGCCGCCAGACTTAGCAAGGGTTTACATAAAAAGCAGGGATACCCACTGGGTAAAAACCACTTCCCTTTGGATTTTCTGACCAAGAGACAATATGGCTAGGATAAAATCAGACAAACCCTAAAAAAAGCCACATCCCGACAGACTCAATCAAAAGGACAAGTCACTGTACTAGGACAGCCAACATATCCGAAAAAAGCAGTTCGCCACCCAAAACGACGTGCGAAGAAGGTGAACGAGCCGACAATAATGATAATTCCCACTTTTTTAATACTGGTTGGTACTAGTCCTCGATTATGAGGAGGGACTCCAGTTGCCGGGAGCGACTAGAGCAAAAAATAAGGCAGTCCAACAAAACCAAATCAAAAACTAGTGGGAGGGTGACGGAGATAGAGGTCTGGCCAACGAATCCAGTAAACGCCGAAAATACCAAACATAGAAAACCCTATCAGCCGGGAAACAAAACACAGAAGTACAGTTTGGGAGATACCAGTTAGCGTATCGGCCAGAACCTGGAAGGAATGCAGAGCCCGAAGCCATCCCGACTGAAGCTCATGAGCACTTCGACCTGCCTGCATACAAACCCTCGCACACCCATCTCTCAGGCAGAGATACAGACGTCCAAGTAGAGAGTACTCATGTCCACGATTATTTTCACGATGATAACTTCCACACTTTTCATTATGTTTAATATAATGCGTGTGTTTTTAAATTGGAAAAGCAAGTGATATACAGTTTCATCATTTGAATGACAAAGAAGACAGATGCCCGGACCATGTTTACCCGGATCATTTGTAATCTTTATACCTTATACATAACATAACACATCAACTTTCACATAAAGATTTACAATTATTATTATAAAACAATAAATAAATAAACATAAATACTTAATTAAATAAATATTAATAAAATAATAAAAATTAATTGTTTTTCAAAGTTGAAAATTTACAACATTTTATTATTTAAATGTTGCTTCCAGAAAGATGAAAAAACGCCATTACACTATAGTCCATGCCACAAAATCCATATAACAGACATATAGATCTGCATACTTTCCAGATTTCATAGCATTATACTACACAGACATGAAAAACGCCGGATCACCAGAAAAGGATCATCACGATCAGCAGGGTCGAGTTACGTACTTCAAGTCACCAAAATTAAGCAACAAAAGCATGCAAGATAGCTCTGCACAATTAATAAAGCCACAACACCATTAGTTAGCAGCATTTACGTGAAGGCCTTCTCCCAGAACATGAGAGACAGACAACAGCACGAAGCATATGTGAGATAGCTATGCCTAGTATAAGAGCCACAAATCCCATTGTTAGCAGAACTTTCACGGATGCCATCTCCCAAAAAACGAGAGGCAGACGACAACACTAAATATATGGAATCACCAAGGGATCAAGACGCCAGACATTAGTATAGAGAAGGCAAGAGTTATCTGGCATAATTCACCGAGTCCTTACACAGACAGGCTCCATCCACAATGTAAGAGAGGTGTATACGACCATCCATCTCCTCCAACGATGTTTTAGACATAACATTAGCATCCACATTCAGTTCCCGGTAAATGTGATAGAAAGAACAACAATGGAACTCTCTAATCAGTGTTCTAGAGTCATTTAGCCAGTGGAATAACTTCAGAGATCGAACCTAAGCTTTGGATAATCACTTGAGAATCTCTAGCCACATGAAATCCTTTACACCCCATAGCCTTGCTATATAAAGGCTACTCCGTAATCCAATAACTTCAGCTCTAGTATTAGATTCCCTACCAGCATTTAGCCATCCTTTGATCACTTTACCACATAATCCGTTAGCTGAGGCACCATCAAAGAGAATTAAGGGCATCTTTTTCAGGAATGGAGGGGGGAGAGGTCCCTTGTAATTTTTAATGGTTTCACTTTATGCCAATCTATGACAGCGGAGAGTGTCTTGACATAGGTAACCTCCACTCTTTGCAGAGAGTTAGCAAACAATGATGCATTCCTGGCCTTCCATACCTCCCAGAATGTTAAAAACGAAAGATATTCAAATACAAAGTTTTTACTTTTCCATTCGTGGAGGTTTTCCCTCACATATGTCTTCTTCCAGCAGAAATCAATTTTCAAACAGTTCATAATCAAAAGCCATAAACTTTCAAAATAATCACAATCCCCAAACAAGTGGGGAGTCCCATCAGAATTCCTTCGACATAGCAGGCATCTTCCTAACCCCATATAGCCCCTTTTTTGAAGCGATTCTCAGTCAAAATTTTATCCTTGATAACCAGCCACATAAAGAGCTTGATTTTTAGTTGCAGCTCACCTTTCCACAACCAACCCATCCACCATTCAAAGGCATCTGAAACATGAAGAGCGATAATGGAGCGGTAGGCAAGCTTTGCTGACACAACACCAGCTCACCTTTCCACAACCAACCCATCCACCATTCAAAGGCATCTGAAACATGAAGAGTGATAATGGAGCGGTAGGCAAGCTTTGCTGACACAACACCGTCTCTAGAATTGAAATCCCATACCAATTTATCAGTTGTGTCAGAGATAGAGATATTACCATGGTTCAAGGACATAATGAATCGCTCCCATTCATTAGCAAGATCACCAGTTAGACCCAACTCCAAGGAGTCAACCCAGATTTTTCCACCATCACATCATTGTATATCCTTCAAATCATAAACATTATTCCGATGTAACTCAAACACTAAATCTTGAGATAAGATAAATCCTCCCTCCAGCTAATTAATTACAAAGTTAGGAATGCCTTCATATGTGGTCAATATTCTTTGCTTTATCGTAAATTAAAATCCATATTGTAACACACCAACATCGTTTATCTAGCCGACATTTCATTTACCACATTTGTCTAGACAAGTGGGGCGTCCAATATTTGTAAGCAATATTTAACATGCTGCAGAGTATCTAATGCGGCTGCAGTAGGCTTAATGACAGTTGGATCTCGAGCAACTCAAGATCCAACGGTCATCAAGCCTGATGTAGCCGCATCAAATGATTTGCAACATGCTAAATAATTTTTAAATATTTACTGTTGAGAATCTGATGGAATAATAGATTATAGAGTAGACAATTATATACCCAATGATCGGATGCGAACCCGTGAACCTGCGTTTTGTTCAAATTCTCAATGATTATTACGTTGATTGAGATTCACTTCTTACTATTCTTCGTCATCAACCTTCATTTCTAGCAGTTGCTATTAAACCATCTTTGACAAATATGTTTATAAAGAACTTGATTGTTTTATCATTTTTATGCAAGTGGATTAAGTCAACAAATGACCGCTCTTCATAGGCCGTTGACAGACGACGAAGCTGCTAGAGGAGCAAACCCCTTAAATAACACCTTCGACGTAATAAACACCTTGATTATCTATGTGGTCATCTCATGATATCATGCTTATAATGTTTTCCATATTTTAGTAAAATGTTCAAATGCATTTGTTATTACTAGCTTAGTTGAATAATTGATGCACACTATGACATCTTCGTAGGGATAGTGGGTTCGAGTGAGAATTATTATGATATTTTAAAATTAGATAGGGACATTAGTCTCGAGAATCGTAAGGCTTTGAGTTGTTAACTTGTTGACATTGACTTTTGTCATCCTTAGTGAACCCACTGAGGATGTTTTACGCTCACAACATGGGCTATATAGTTTTTTTTAAAGGAGCTCACATTTACAGGTTGTATACTTTCTTGGGAAACATAATTATATTTAGAATAGGTACTAGACTTATGCCTATCATGAAGAAGGCCAATGAAGGTCGTAATATAGCCTTTTCTTTTTCATGGACGAAGCAAAAAGATAATGAAGAAGAATGGGAAGTATCCATACAACTAACTATGGAGCTTCAAGCTATATGCATAATCAATCTTCAAGGTGAAATAAGACATCAATTTATTTTCTTGTTCAACTAGGGAACGTACACATCATAATTTAATCATAGCATGTAATTAGATAGTGAACTTATTAAGAATTATTGATTGTGTCAACAACTTTTGTTTTGATTTTTTTCTAGATGTGTAAGTTTTTAAAATAAAATCTTATGTCAAAATACAACATAAAACACTACAAATTAAATAAAGCACTTACTTAACAATTAATTGCAAGAATAACATCAATAAAAGAACATAAAGAACATATGATCTTATGTCAAAATACAACATAAAACACTACAAATTAAATAAAGCACTTAGCAATTAATTGCAAGAATAACACCAATAAAAGAACATAAAGAACATATGGTCTAGATGCATGCTTAGTTTTCTTATTATGCAACATATTCTATTATGCAAATATAATATTAAGGTGTGCCTAAGTGGTGATAATAAAGCTTGAGGGGGGAATTGTTGATCATATTATTAAAGAGATATGCTCTTGTTTGTATTTAAATTAAAATACATTATTTCCCAAACTCTATGTAATTGTAAATGGGCCCAGTTATAACTTTTTAAATCTTATGTCCTTACCTTTATCCTTAGGAGAAGACTCCCAATGTAGAATCCTTTCGCCAACTTTGAAAGAATTGGCCTTTGAATTTTTGTCATAATACAGTTTTACCACTCCCTATATTTTCTGAATATTAGAAGTAGTGAATTGATGTTGTTCTTCAAGGGATACCATAACATTAATTCATTGGGTAATTGCAGTGCTATCCAAATATTCTACTTGGAAGGCTAATTAGTTAGTGTAAATCTTGAGTTCGAAAGGCGTGATTGCCTCTTTCTCATAAACCAAATACAAGAGAGTTTCACCAATGAAAATTTTGGTCATTGTTTTGTCAACCCATACAGCATGGGTTAGTTCTAGATGCCACTTTCAAGGGTTCTTGCCAAATATGATTTTGATAACGTTGATAAGGTTCTTATCAATTGATTAAGACAACCCTTTTTCCTAGGGATAGTAGGGAGAGGAACTTGAATGGATTGCGTTATATTATTGACACACACCTAAAACCTCTTTGGATACAAAAGCTTTGCCAATGTCACTGATGATTTTGAGAGGGAATCCATAGTGAGAGAAAATTTACTTTCATCATAAAGGCAACTGCCTATTTTTTGTTTTGTTTTGTAAATGGATACCTTAGGCCACCTTGTAAAATAATCAATAGCAATTAGGATGAAGATGTGTCCAATGAATGAAGAAGGTGAAACGGGACCAATGAACTAACCGTCACTTGGAAAATGAGAAACATGTAGAAAATGGATTTAAATGCATGATAGAGTATTGTTGTTTTGCTCTAGTTTTTTTACGATGATCACATGTTATAAAAAAACATGTCCATCATAAAAAATGGTTGTAAAATAAAATCCATAGTGCAGAATTTTATGAGCAGTGACTCTGGCAAAAAAAAGGCCAACATAGGTGATATCCATCATGGAACTTAAAAAAGTACGTTATATTCCTATGTCTTCCCTATGCATCTAGGTAAAATTTCACCGGAGTGCCTTTAGAATAAGAAATTGTTCAGCAAGATGTACTTGGCATTGCTCACAACCTTGTTTTATCATTGGGCTAGAGGTTAGTGAGACATTGTTATTCTACAAATATAAAATAATTTCTTGGTACCAAGGATCAACATTAACATCATGATCCAAGTTAGTATTTTCAAAAGAAAAAACAACAATCAAGGCATCATGGTCCTCTTGGTTAATAATTGATTATCTTTACGATTTTGTTCTAACAGGAAAGTCAAATATTTACCTTTAATAGTTTTAGGAACCACAATATCGAGATCAAACTCGTGAATCTTTTCCTCGCAATCGGTCATATTTTCCTGTAAGAAGGTTTGAGACAACATGTATTTAATAGTTGGCATGGTCACTTTGGCTATGGTATGGCTTCTAAGTACATAGTGCTTGTATTTATTTAATGCTATAACCAAATCCCAAGCATGTTTTTCAATCAAAGGGAATATTTCTCTATCTTCATTTATACTTTGGCTCATGAGAGAAATTGAATCTTCATACCCTTATGAATTAGGCTATTTAAAAAAAGCTTGATCGATAACATTAATATAGATTATAAAATTCCTATAAAAGTTGAGTTATTAAGAATTCATCCTCCATTTATGTGAAATCTTGAACGAAAATAAAAGTTCTCATGAAAAAGAATAAAGGCTTGACATTTTTGTAATCCATCAACAAAATTTGATTTTTTCACTCGCATTTGAACCAACTACTCCTTATGTCAATGGGTACCATATATTTTGTCATGTAATTCATTGTAGTAGACCCATTTTGTGACCTTTTTCTCTAAAAGAAAAAATCCACCATGCCCAGAGTTAAGAAGGCCTCCTTAGAGAATCCTTGTATTGGGTACTCCAGTCATATCTTAGACATAAGCGATGTCTTCTCTTCCCATATTCTTCCTTTTATTGACAAATTTTTCCAAGATAGTTCCTCCCCCTCTTTAATACCCTACTCCCTTCCAATTGATAAGCATTGCATTTAGTTAATTCATATAGAGATGGAAGGAAACCCGTATTAGTCATTAATTTTAGCATAGCATGTTGTCCCCAAAGCCTACCCTTTTCCTATGTTTGTCAATTTATGTATTGAGAATTTCAACTGTGTAACTTCTTTGGCCATGTCTATAGACCAAACCTAAGTAATTTCCCTAATCACTACCAAACCCATCTCTAGCATGATGAATACCCTACCTGGTACAACATTACTCTCCTCAAAGTTCCAAAAGAACATGTACCTTTCCTTGTTTGATAATTAGAGAAAGGATATGATCCTAAATTTATTCCCAAGCTAGAGCCTTTCCTTGAACCAACCACCCCTATAGATCAGGACAAAGAAATTCCATAAGTGGGTCCAAGATTTTGTGGCTCTGTTTACTTTAATCCTGGTGAGCGAGTGTGATTGAACAATTGATGATATCATGTTATCCATCTTGGATATTTTCCATTGTTCTCACAACTAAAACCCTCCAATTAGATATGTTGAAACTATAGCCAAAGGCATGAGAGATCAATTGACCAATTTCAACATTTTTGGAGTCTCCCACTACCCTTCCTACTTAGTGTACCTTTTCATTTTCTATCAAAGAACCTCTCTAACCCACCTACACCTAGATAAATTTAAGGATGGTTTTCCATTTAGATGTATAGAATGGATACCATGTATCAAGAAAGGTGAGGAGATATCTTCCCTGGAAAATTGCATTAACAAGATCATGTATATATCATTGTTAGTAATAAAAGGAAAGCATGGTAGAAAGACTACTTGTGAAAATTAGGATCTACCTTCAAGTAGGGACCAAGGTTAGAAAAGAAGGATTTTTTTTAGAGAAGACTCCGCTATCATCAAAATATATGGTCAAATTTGACGCCATAGAGACTCTCATTGCTTATCACTCCTAGGGATTTTGTGCTTGAATAGGAATATGTTTTTTGGGAGAAGACTATGGTATCATTAGAATATATGGTTCAAATTTGAGTCCTTAGAAACTCCCAATGTTTCTCACTCCTAAGGTCTTTATGCTTAAATATGTTAGACAACTATATTAAGTTGATGAGATTCATTTGCTAAAATATAGGAAGAAATATTATGATAAACACCTAATTTCTAGGGAGGGTATACCTGCTCAAATCCCAAGGGTAGAAGACAAGTAGTTGAGATATTAAAACCATAAAATTTCCCTTGGATAAGCCATGGAATATCACCACATTATTTTGGTGGTAGAAAAGCGGTATAAGAATCCATAATCCAAAATGGTTCGTTATATAATTTGACATCTATTTTGGTACTATCTATATGGAAAAATTGGACATATTAGCTTGTAGGAACCATTTTAGGGGAATGTCCATCTTTGGTGATTTGGGGTCTAAAACTTTCTAGAGGTTGTTTTGGGCCTTATAAGATTGTTTTTAGGGTCAAAAATTTGCAAACAAAATTCCTACACTCATAATTTCTTGGGGTTTTGTCGACCATAAGTGACCTAGAAACCAACTGAGCTATCAATCACCACATTCTCCTTTCCCTTCTTGTCGCTAATCTTATAATCACAGACTAGTATCTTGGTGACCCACTTTTGTTGAACTATGAAGACAAACTTAGTTCCAAAATTACTTCAAGCTTTAATTGTTTGCCAGAAAAACATCACCCACTTAGATAAGGGCTCCATGTATTGATGGTCATCATTTCTTTTTTTATATGTAAACTTGACCAGGTTTTTATCACACTATTGTTCATTGTTGAACATCAAGGGATGCCCATATTACATCAACACCGCCCCAATACTTTTATCATAGGCATCAAATTTTAGGATGAAATCCTTATTAAAGTTTGACATTGCTAAGACTATAGTATATAGCCTCCTTCAATGCATGGAAGGAATGCTCAGCTATATCATTCCATATCAAGGCATTGTTTTTTAGCTAATATTTTTATGGGGTTGTGATTTTGCATAAATTTCATGTAGTAGTGAGTCAGACCAAGGAAACCACGCAAGCTTGTCAATGTATTTGGGTGTGATCAATGTTTCATTGCTTAAGTTTTCTTGGAATCAAATTACTCCCCTGCCCTAGCTACATTTTCACATAAATATCCCAATTCAAAAGTGCCAAAAGTACATTTAAAACCTCTGATTAACAAATTATTATCCTAGAGTAATTGTAATGCTTGATCAACATGTGCCTCCTAAGTTTTGTTGTAGATTAAAATATCCTCAAAGGATACTAGAACAAAGTTGCACAAAAAGGGCAGAAAAATTTGTTCATGAAGCTCTAAAAAATGGATGGAGCACTGCAAAGACCAAAAGGAATTACCAGACATTCATAATGTCCTTCATAAGTGAAGAATGCAATGTTAGGAATGTCTACTTATTTCATCTAAATTTGGTGAGGTGATAACTAAAACAAACATCACATTAAGTGAAGAGCTATACCCCATGAAGTTCATCTAAGAGGTCATCAATGATTGGGATTGGAAATTTATTGTTATTCGTCAACTTATTAAGAATATGAAAGTTGGGTCAAGTGTGCTAGTTATATTTTTTCTTTAAAACCATGATGACCAAGAGGAAGTAAGCGCTACTATTGTGATGTATCACTTTTTCCTCCAACAATTCCTTAATTGTCTTTTCAATCTCATTTTTTTATGCAAAATAATGTTTATAAGGACACACATTGGGTAGTTTACTTCCTAGAATTAATGGGATATCGTGATCATGTTCACCACATGAGGGGGATAATTCATTGGGTTTCTCAAATCCCTAGTAATGTTTGTCCAAAACCAACTACAAATTAGGATGAATTGTTTGTAGGGAGTTACTCGTAATTTGGATGGAATCAAACTATGCAATAATGTTTAAGTGGCCCTTATTTAGGATATTTTACATATGATGGGCGTTGATGATTTCAAGGGACCATGCAACTTGGAGACTTTTGAGAGTGTATAGATGTACCTTCTCATTGAAAATGATGTAAAGTCCTTGAAATCCGTGGTAATAGGACACAGTGTTTGCAACCATTATACTCCCAATATACTTAATTTATGTTCCTTACATTTATGACTTTGGACTATTTTTTTATCATAATTTTTTTAGACATTAATGTTAGCATTTTACCATTTCCATTGTAATCAACTTGTGGACCTTAAGGTGCTCAAGAGGAGGCTTAAAGGGAGGAAGTGATCACCAACCAAAATTGGGACATTTTGTCTAGGAAGTTATCTCCATGTATGCCTTCTTAGCTCGTTGAAAGGTCTCCAACTAAGTTTTTGGGTGATACACCTCAACTTGCACTTTGATCTCCTCCTTGAGACCACTTACAAATCAATCCTTGAAAGAGGAATTAGTGCTACCTTATATTCTTATTGAAAATCTCTCAAAGGAAGCAAACAACTTCGACTAAATTGGTTTGGTGCAATAAATTGGTCTTAGTTTCAAATCAAGCATAAATGGCCTTCACTAACTGGTTCTAAGAAGCATGCCCTTAGTTGCCTTCTTATGCCATTACAAAATTGATAATGCTTTATGTCTAGAGATAACACACCAACTTGAAAGTATCAATTTCTCATCATCAATACCTTGGAAGGAAAAGTAATGTTCCATTTGACTCACCCATCCTATTGGATCAGAGCCATCGAACTTGTTCAAATATACCTTAAGAAATATATGCATCATATGGGGTTGGGTGTTATGAAAGGGCGGCTCAATACAACCACTAGCACTCACTAAATGTTCCCTGGTAGCTATAGGCCCAAGTGTATCATTCCAAAATTCCAAATCATTGTTGATATTGGTTTGGAAAATGGACATGTTATGGATGGGGGTTTCTATGGTGGATATGTTTTTCCAACTATCATTTTAAGTCAATGAGGGGATTTTAACTTAGTTTGTAGTTGGGTTAATGGTCGTATCTCTAGTGTTAGTCATGGGACCACATGGGCCCACCAACAAAGTTACCTTTGAGTTATGCCAACACCATCATCATCATGTGAGGATTTTATAATGTTAGGTCACCCACAATGGTTAGGTTATGCTTGGGACCACATCCAAACTATTTTATTTTATTTTCCATTTCCCAAGAATCACTATAGAAAATAAGTTTTCAACATTTGGAAATTCCAAGTTTTGCAAGAATTTTGCTCACTAGGCTATAGAGGTTCAACAATATCTTAAGACAAAAGGAATATCAAGTGCTACAACACTTTAGTATATTGTGGGGTTACAAAAAATAATGCTTGATGGGTCTCTCACAATGCTAACAAAGGAGGATCAACTATACCCTTAGTGGTACTACCCAATTCCCAAGTATGTGATTATGATCTCCATGAGCGCTATGCTCAGTGTACTGTGGCAATATACAATCAATTTTTTTTTGTATGGATGGTCTCAAGTACACCTCGTGGACTTCTAATACACCAGAAAATACCACGTAATTATTGACTTGATGGCCACCATGACCTCAAAACAAAAACTATAGTGCTAAAAACCCATATTTTACATCAAATTCAACCCTTAAATATAAAAGTGGTGCTACCAATATCACCATTTTTTCAAGTTTAAAAATGAAACAATTTTTAAAATAAGACCCTAAGAACCAACACTATTGCAATCAAAATCCTTGGAATAAACTCCCAACAAAAAAGTGGTGCTACCAATAGCTATCCATTTTTTTTATTAGCGTTGCAACATTTTTAGATTTTGTTAGTTGGTGCTATTGCAAACAAAACCATAAAATCAGCCCTCAAATCGAAGAAAAAAAATGCCACTAGTAACACTTTTTTTCAATATTAAAATTACATCGTGTTTGAAACCATAGAATTCACAAATTAGTACTATGGTAACCAAACTCATAAATCAACTTTCAAATCAACCAATGGCACCTTTTTCTTTAAGCTTAAAATTGCAACATCTCTAAAATCATAGCATAAAATGTGAGTGTTAGTTCAAACAAAATTGTAAAAATATAAATAAAAAAGGAAAAAATGTCAAAACTATGGTAAAAAAAAACAAAAGGAAACAAATTTAAATAAAATTAATACTACTTTTGAAAAGTAAATTCTTTTAATTTCTTTTAAAGTACATTTTAAATTTAAAAAAAATTAGGGGAATTTTAGAAAATCCCTACGCTCACCCAAAAAAAATCATCAAAAAATTATTTTAATATATAATAATAATAATAAGTCTTCAAAAAATTAAAATTAACATTATATAAACAATTATTTCCCTTTGCCTCCCTTTTATCACTTTATGGTGTCACCATTTAGGGTTCCTAGAATCACCTTCTTTACCTATCATTTTTCCTCCTCCTCCCCACCCTTAACCCACTTACCCCTATTTCCCTCCCTCCTGAGTCCCATTGTCTTCCAAGAATCACCTTTTCCCTTCCACCCGCTCCTCTTCACCCCCTCCCACCAAATACTCCTATTTCCCTCCCTCCTAAGTCCCATCGTCTTCCAAGAATCACCTTTTTCCTTCCACCCGCTCCTCTTCACCCCCTCCCACCAAATACTCCTATTTCCCTCCCTCTCATCCCCTTTATGGTGGTGGGTTATAACACAATATCATTTAGGGAAGGGCACCTACAACCACGATGAGTAATTCCAATAATCAACCACCCCCTTCCCCACCCCACTTTTCCTCCCCCGTGTTCTCTTTGTGGTGGTGGGTTACAACTTGTCATCATTTGGAAAGGGTGCATGCAATGTGGGAGGCTATTCTAGGAATTATCCCTTCCCCTCCCCTCATGCCACTTTTTGAATTCATAGTTGGATTTGAGGATTTTGTTAACATTACAAGTTTTGAAAACCATGTTTGCAAAAGATTATGATTTTAACTCTTAAAAAGAATTTTATTTTGGGAAAATCACTATTTGAAATGGAGTAAAAACAATCATTAAGTGTGAACTCTAAAAAAGATCATTCTAGAGAGTTCTCGTCGAGTAAGTAACTATGTTGTACATAGAAGGTCAAATTTGTGAATGGATTTTATCTAATGTTGTACTACTCATCAAGGGCCAATAGAGGTGTACAAGGATGTCCAACCAAGTGATCCCACTTTTATTCCTTGGATATATGCTTCCCAACAACACTATTACCCATTAAATTATGTGTGTATGTGTTTATAGATGTTGAACACATCTCTAGCCTAAAAAGTCATCTTTGAAATTTGTATATTACATGCTACAATACCACTTGTAGTGTACCTATATAATGGATGCTAAGAATTTAATAGTAATATGTAATGAGATTCCAACTACAAGAAGTAAAAGATAAAACCTGGATATAGCACCTATAAAATTATAACCCCTTTATTGATAATGTGGTTGGTGAACAATGTTCAATTATCTCTTTCAAGGGGCAACCTCGAGATGAGCATCACTTCAATGCAATGATAATTCTTAAAAAAGATATTATATAGCTTCCTACCTTTACAAGTAGTTTCTCAATATGCAAACCCTACCCACTAGTGGACCCAACATTAGCCAACCATCTAATGAGCTTTATTCTATAAGGATGCTTTTTTAAATTAATTAACCACATATCAACTCCATAATGTACTTATTCAAGGAAGATGGCTTCATACATTAATTAACTCACTAAATATCCATAACTAGTAAGGTGAGGATAGTAAGCTGAGGATAGGACCTTACCAACTAGAGGATGGATTGATGCATTAACTAACTAATTCTTAAATATCAATAGCTTGGAAGGTAAGAGTAAGACCCTAATAACTATATTCTTATATAAGATGTGAAAATATTGAATTTGTTAATCCAATGTTATAATTTTTGAAATCAAACCATATAGAGGAAAGCAATAAGAAATTTGGCAAAGATTTGGTTGGATTCTTATTAGCATGAAAAATTTAATAGTGCAATGTTGATAATAAACTTTGTTGATTGTGTATATTATCCACAATAATTGATCTTGATGTTGCTAGCAAAGATTGGGTCTTTGTACAATTCATGTTGGCAAAAACGCCTTGTCACACTATCTAGTTGCTACTAGCAAAGAATAGGTTTTTGACCAATTCATGTTGGCAAAAAGGCTTTGTCAAATTAGTGTTAGAAAGGCTATTGAACGATTAATGCAATAGTGTGATTTTTTTAAGACCTCAAGAGTTGTTATAACTCACACTCTCTTTAATTAGTGTTAGCACGGTTTGGATTGTGTTCTTTCCCAAGGATAATTGAAAACACTTTAAGAAGTCAACCATGGATATTATCTCGTAAAACCCTCACAAGAAAGTGAAACTTAATTTCAATGCCTAATAATGCGACCTAGTATCCATTTTCCATGTTCCATGACTACTAAGTTCCCATTGGTTCCTTATGTTTTCTATTACATTGTGAATTTCAGTGAGATTTAAGAATTCTCATAAATATGTTATATTGTGATGTAATTTGATGTCTTTAATATAATGAACTTCCTAAATACATTGTATTTTAATTAACTTACATAAATACTATAATTTTGCATACTTGTTATATTATACCAAGTAGTGCACATGCTTGTTATATTGTACCAATTAGTGCACATGCTTTAAGTTTATAATGGAATAATCATTTTTACAATTACGTAAGAAAAGGGTCTTAAGCCACAGGGTGTTTGGTTTTTTTTTCAAATGGAAAGATCCACGGGAAACCCAGCAATACTTCCCCACATTAGTGGATGGTAAAGGTGGTAAACCGCCAGCCATCCTCGTAGAAGGCCTAACCCCAAAGGACTCAAAGCTCGAACCCGTGACCTCTCCCCGAACCGAGAGAGTATGCGCACGTCTTACCAATTGAGCTAACCCTTGGGGCTATCAGGGTGTTTGGTTTATTGATCTACACAAGTATATATTTACAATACAATAGATGTTATTTAAATACAATTGTAAGGTGATCAAATAAGCATTGTAACAAGTGCATATTTACATTCTCATATCGATGTTCCACATATGTCTATCCTCCTCTTCATTTAAGTATAAATTGTAAGGCCATTAAGCAAGCATTGATATCAGCGTTGCAAACATTACAATCATATCATTGGCATCGTTATATATTACGATTCTATCATGTCAAAAAAAAGTTGTGAATTCTTTAGATTTTAAAATATAATGATATTTTTATAACATTGTGATTTATTGGCAAAATATCACCAAAAATTAGAAAATATCAACAAAATATTAAGAGTCGAGATTTTTGGAATTTAAAATATTTTGGCTCAATTTGAAGAGGGAAAGCTCGGGATTGAAAACAAAGAAGTTATTCATTATTACTGAAATAAATTGAATATTTAAAATACTCAAATAAA
Organism: Pseudotsuga menziesii; assembly: GCA_001517045.1. NCBI lineage: Eukaryota > Viridiplantae > Streptophyta > Pinopsida > Pinales > Pinaceae > Pseudotsuga > Pseudotsuga menziesii. Next base: position 701,958 of record LPNX010312310.1, on the reverse strand, counting down.
TTGAATATTTATTTTTTAAGTTGCTAACTATTTTCAATATTTTGTCAATAAGTTTCTTTACAAACCATATTCATTGACACCATGTTTGCAATATTAATTTCTACTAAAACTGGATTCCAAGTTACAAAACCTAAAGCTAAATGCAAACTAAATTCTAAGTTTCAAAACTCTCATATAGATTTAATAAAGCTAAACGCAAACCTAAACTATTTTGGCAACATAGAACTCCTTTAAATTCTTTCTTGTGACCCATTCCCAAAAAAACAAAGTTAAGCATGCCATAAATATTTGCTCATCCAAAGAATACACCATGTTTACTTTTGTTTTCCCTTGAAACAATATTTTTTACTCTATGAACAAATTCCTTGCAAACAAAAAACTATTTTTATGACTAAAATAAAAAAAATACGCTGTGAAATGCATTAATAACTAAAAAAATTTCATTGCCATTGACAATTATAAAAATTTAAAACCACCAAGGTTCTCCATGCCCAATTCCCATATAAACTATTTCTATATGATTGAATTAAAAATGTGAAAACCATTAATAACTAAAAACATTTCATTAGCATTGACCATTATAAAAATTTAGAACCACCAAGGTTCCCCATGCCCCATTCCCATATAAATTATTTCTATGTGATTGAATTAAAAATATAAGCTATGAAATATATTAATAACTTATTCAATTTAATCACTGTAAATTCAATCACATGCCCCTGGACCTTCAAATTGCCAAGTACTATGAAACATAGACCCACGTGATGTCTTTTTCCAAAAGAAAAATAGATGCTCTTTGGTATTCATATGAATCAAAGGTAACGGTTATAGCACATATAAGATCCTTCTCAATACCATAAAATGTCCCACAGAGAAGGGAGACAATCTCAGTCTCACAACGAGATACTGCCCACCAACAAAAAGTTAAATCATGTACTCTTACAGACAAATACAATGCAATATCGAACAACTAAAAAATGATCACAATCAATAAGAAAACAAAGGAAACATCTGAGCTCCATCACAGACTTCCAAAGATATCTACTAGAGAATACAAGAAGAACCTAGACATGGCTTATCCAGGGAGGCACTCGTGGGAATCTCGTATCACTAAAACTAAGATGAGAACATAGTCTGCCTCAAACACCTAAAATGATGTAAAAAATGCATCCTTCCATACTCATGAGAAAGAACATCAAGGATTTCAAATAGATTATGCCAAGCTCATAGTTAAAAGAGTTGCATCGATCCATTCCCAACAGATTCACCTTCAAAGAATTCAATGAATTGAAGGTGGCCAGAGGCCAAAGAGAGTGCCTCCTTGGATAATCCATATGCCTTCTCATGTATTCTCTGTAAACATAAAGGAAATCAAGAGAGAGAAAGGGCGATTCGAGTTCCCTGATATTTTGACACCATCCATCCAGATTGAGTGCTGAAAGGGCAGCCCTCCCCTTGACCCAATTAATAATGGAAAAAGAGTCACCACGGACATAAAGAGAAGGAATTCCAAATTCTTTGCAACCACTAGTAGTGCCCAAAGAACCAGAAGCTTAGATATGGTATTTGTACTTTTCCCACAGCCCATCGTTATGCTGAAAGAGTGTTCATGGCTGATTAACAAATATACCCCAACCCCTCCAATCATGTTAGTTGAAGCCCCATCGAAAAAACCAGATGGATACTCAGTGACAAGTGCCAGACCAATACATCTCCTCTTGGGATTCTTTTGAGCAACCACGGGATAAGTATGCAACTGATCCAATATATTTTGACAAATGAAATTTGTATCTGGCTTATGGTCCTAAAAAATGACTCTATCCTGGTGAGCCAAAAATTCCATGAGATGAATAGAGGTAAGTGGAGAAGTTCCTTTTCTCTGCTAAATCACAAATCCAGGTTTTATACAAAAGAAGGCTCATTCCAATCCAATGCGAATTGAAGTATCTTGTTGATACATTTAATGATGTTGTGAGTAAAAGAACATCCAGAGAAAAGATGATTGACAGATTCTTCACCACTCTTGCATAAGCAACATCTGTTGAGGCCTACCCATCCTTTCCTAATTAAATTATCCCAGGTATTTATACAATTTTCCATACACATCCAGTTGAAACAGATCAATTTTAAAGGAATGTTACACCTCCAGATGAGATTAAGTGTATTGACAGGTTGAGCTGTGAGTAAGCTCGAAGTAATGAGTTCATAGGCTAATTTAGCATTGACCATTCCCGTGGATTTATTGAACATCCAGAGCAGAGCATCCTTATTCTCATTGAGTCTGATATAGCCATGAGATAATCCATTAACATATTCATTCCATTGGTCCTTCCACGAACCACCCAAATCAAAATCCTCAGCAGAGAGCCAATATGCCTAAGAGGAAGTACCAACCCCCAGGTTACGGGCATGATGGAGTGATGTAATGCCAAAGTCTTCCAAATAATTTCTAAGATCCTCCGAGAGCACAAAAACATAGTTCAAACCTGCCATAGGATCAACTCCAATCCTTATTCTTTTTCCATCCCCAACCTTCCCAGCCTAAGTACTTGGTGATCCAAGCAAGTGATCTAATGAAGCCATTCCAAATATAAGATTTTCCATGCATTGTAAAGTCCCGATGATGCAACCAGTCATCAACAGACAAATCTTTTAAATATTTATGCTTTATAATGTGAGACCAAATTCCTTCTCCAGTAAGAGCCAACCAACATCTTTTCATTCTAAGGGACAAGGTAAAGCATTCTAAATTATTGATATTCCAACCACCATACTCATATGGTTTTGAGATTGTATGCCATTCAACTATGTGCAATTTGTGTTTCCCACCCACCTTTCCCCCGAGAAAATTAAAGATGGATCATCTGAGACAATGCAAAATGGATTTGGGAATCCGAGCTAAGGTAAGCCAATACACAGCCAATCCCATAAGCACAGATCTGACCAAAATAAGCCTACCTCCCAGAGATAAAATTCTATAGGTCCAATTGCTAATCCTTTTTTCAAAACTTTTAATAATCCAACGCCAATCATTGGTATAGTGTCCCAAAGGCTTGAGATGGTAACCAAGGTACTTAAAGCTAGCAGAAATAGGTTTCATTTTATAAGGCGGCAAGGAGAGGATCTGATCTTTGGTTACCTCATCTACCTCATTATACGGAAAGGAAGAATTCTCAGTGCTAATCATCATACCAGTTTCTGAATAGAAAAGGTCCAAGATTTCTTTATAGCCTTGCCATTCTTCCAGGGTCCCCAGTCCAAACAATATAACAGCATTTACAAATAACAGATGTGTTAAATTCATGCTAGAAGATACCTTGATTCCAGTAATTATCCCTCTTCTCTGAGCATTAATAATGAGTAAACTTAAGCTTTTAATAACCAAGATGAAAAGGAGGGGAGAAAGGGGACAACCCTGTCTGATACCACATGCTGTAAAAAAATTAGTAGGAATCCCATTGATTAAGACAACAAAATTCAAGGAATAGACACACCCCATAATCCAATTGACCCCATCCACAGGTACACCAATCTCTAATAGGACTAGTCTAATAAAAGTCCAGTTAACACGGTCAAATGCTTTAACCAAATCGAGTTTGAGGACAAAAACCTTCTGCTTTTTCAGCTTAATGGAGTGCAGTAGTTCCTGGGTAATGCCAATCGACTCTATAATTTGTCTATTATGGAGAAATCCAAACTGATGGGTTGGAATAGCTTTGTCCAAGTAGGGCTTCAATCTAATGACATCTATCTTAGAAATGGTCTTATAAACCTGGTTGCAAAGAGAAATAGGCCTGAATTCTACAAATGAAAGAGGCTTATCACATTTCGGTATGAGGGAAATGAAGGTAGCATTTAAAGCACCTGAGACCTTACCTTCCAACCGAGATTGTTGCATTGCCCTTAGGAGATCAGAGCCCACAAGTTAAAAGAAACTAAGAAAGAACTCAACAGGCCAAACATCAGGCCCTGGGATTTTATTCTTTTTGAAGCCTTTAAGGACATCTTCAACTTCAGTAAGAGTAATATTTGCACGAAAACTAACCCTTTCTTCCTCCTGGACAAAGGTAGGAAAGAGCCTAATCACTTTAAGTTGATCCACAATATTTGTGTTTCCCTCATCAGTAAACAAGTCAGAGAAGTGTTGAGTTCCCATCAGTTTGAGCTGAGCCTCCTCCTCAACCATAAATCCAGCCTAATTTTTGAGAGCCCAAATAGACTTGGAGTTCCTTCTCGCAGATGCATAAGAGTGAAATAATTTTGTATTCGCGTCACCTTCATTGATCCAATTAATCCTACTCTTGAGTCTCCAAGTTAGGACCTAATGGGCCAATAGAGAATCCTTCCTAATATTCATCTGTGAAAGTTGAGTTGCTTCACCGTCATTCAAAATGCCAGAGAGGATGCCATATAGAGGATGCCACTGAAAAATACATTTACAATGTTTGCTTTCCAAAGTATATGTGAATGTGAAACATAGAAAAATTAACAAATATAATATGGCTTGTTTGACCGGGAAAATAAAATATCGCTCATCCGGGAGGTTACAATTGTTTGATAAAATTCTTGCAAAACAATACTTTGATATTTTCCCTTCACAAGTAGAGAATGGTCCTTGGAGTTTTATTCAAAACAAGCAAGGATTTTCAGAGTTCTTTTGGTGCCCTGGGATATTTGTATTTTACCATTGGATCAAGTAGGAGTGGGCCTCCCCATCATAAAATCTCAAGGAGTTGGTTTTTTTGGTAAAGTATTATGAGCAATGAAGAGGATGACCCTTGACAAGTTTTATTTCATCATTGAATTCAACATGTCGATTAAAGGTATCAAAGGCCCCTTTCAACTATGACATAATCGATAATGATAAGTCGCATCGATGTTGGGTTAAACTCCACTTAAAAGGATGTGTTGCAAGGTAGATAGTATATTGTTTTCACTCATGCCACATGTAAGGTGAAGGCCTATTTGGATGTTCTATGTTAAAAAATCAAAGACAAGAAACAACAAGAAACACCAATACAATGAGCAGTTTAATGTGGTAAAACCCCATAAGGGGAAACATCCACACAGGAAAAGTATTGGATCTCATTAATCAAGAACAAAGAGATTACATGATGGGCCTTCATCCAGCCAGACTACCTCCTTACAATGCGTATCCCAACCATGCACTATATACTTCACAAAATAAGTTACATGAGTAAAATTGTTGTCAGTTATGCCCATTACAAAAAACTTCCTGTAACCAAATTAGTTTAGTTGTCATTATTAACAATCTCCACCTTGACAAAAAAAAAATCTAATACTTTTTCCAAGGCTATTCATCACCTTTTTTTCAAACCAAGAGAAACTACACATCAGCGTAGCTTCTCTAACAATATTGGTTTTGTAAACATATTTGCACAATTTTCTTGAGTATGAACCTTTTTCAGATCTACTCCATCTTCACCAATGGCATGTCTTACAAAATGATACTTTACATCAATATGTTTAGTCTTACTATGATAAACAAGATTTGTAGCCAAATGTATAGCACTTTGATTCTCACAGAAAACATGCACACTGTTATGCAACCTTCCAATTTCTCTAAGCAGACCTTTAATCCAGATCGTCTCTTTGCAAGCATGTGAGGCAATAATATATCCATCCTTTGTAGTGGATAAAGCAATTGTTTCATGAAGCTTTAACATCCAACTTATAGCTCCACCTGCAAGAGTAAAGACATGACATGAAGTAGACCTTCTCTTGTCCAAATCACTTGCGAAATTTGAATCAACAAAACCGCATACATAATCATTGTTATTGTTAAACATGATACAATAGTCACTTGTGCCTATTAGGTATCGAAGAACCCATTTCACTACATTCCAATGTTCTTTTCCCGTATTTTCCATGTATTTACTAACAACACCTACTACATGTGAAATATCAGGTCTATTGCACACCATTGCATACGATTAACATCCTATTGCATTGGCATATGGTACACAAGACATATAATCATTTCCTTCAACACTACTAGGACATAAACCTGAAGAAAGCTTAAAATGGGAAGCCAAAGGAACATTCACAAAATTTGCCTTATTCATTTCGAACCTTACAAGTATTTTCTCAACATACTTCTCCGATGAAAAACTAACCTTACCATTCTTCTGTCTCTGTGTATTTCAATACCCAAAATTTGTTTTACAGCTCCAAGATCCTTCATATCAAAAGTCATATCCATCTGAGTCGTCAACCTATTAATCTCGTCCATGCTTTTACACACAATAAGCATATCATTAACATACAACACTAAGATAATTAATATGGCATTCAACCTTTTGAAGTATAAACAATGTTCATATTCACTTATAACCTTGGTTCACCATGAAAGAATCAAACTTCTTGTACCATTCCCTGGGTAACTGTTTCAGGCCATACAATGATTTCTTGAGCTTGCAAACTAATATTCCTTTATGATGCTGCACAAAACCTTCTAGTTTTTCCATAAAATTCTCTTCATCTAAATCTTCATGTAAGAAAGTTGTTTTAACATCTAGTTGCTCTAACTCCAAATCAAGCAATGCAACTAGGGCTAACACAATGTGAATAGATACAAGTTTGACAACTAGTGAAAAAATCTCATGATAGTCAATACCTTCCATCTTAGAGTACCCTATTTCAACCAATCTAGCTTTGTATCTTTCAACCTTACCATCAACGCCTTTCTTCAATTTGAAGACCCACTTACACCAAACAGTTTTTTTTATCTTTGGGGAGTTCAATCAATTCCCATGTCTTGTTTTTCTCCATAGAATCCATTTCTTCTTTCATTGCCATCTTCCACTTAGCATTGTCAACACAATCAATGGCTTCCTGAAAACAAGAAGGTTCTCCATCATTAGTAAATAAAACATACAAAACAAAATTGGTATAGCTCTTGGGAGGATTTCTCTCCCTTGTTGATCTTCTTGGTGTACGTTGTGGGGTTTCCACATTTTCTTGAATTTCTTCATCTTCTATGACTTCTCTCTCACCATAAAATTCTTCTTGCTTTTTTGAATAATGAGAGGATTGGTTCTCCAATTGAACTAGTTGTTTTGACAGTACTTGTTCTTGTTCCACTTCAACTCTTACATTTTCTTATTTAATTAGAGAAGATTCATCAAAAATTATATCTCTGCTAATGACAATCTTGTGGGAAGTAGGATCCCACAATCTATATCATTTTGTTACATCATCATATCCAACAAAAATGCACTTCTTTGATCTAAGGTCTAACTTAGAACGTTGATTTTTAGGAGTAAGTGCATAAGCTTCACAACCAAATATTTTCAAATTCGAATACGCACAGGGATGACCAATGCATACCTCTTCTGGAATTTTAAAATTTATTTCCATTGATGGTGATCAATTTATTAGATAACCAGCAGTGGAAATTGCTTCTGCCCACAACTCTTGCCCCAAATTAGCATTACTAGCATGCTCCTTGCTCTCTCTAGAAGAGTCCTATACATGCACTCTACAACACCATTTTGTTGAGTGCATGCATTTGTTTTATGTCTTACGATCCCTTCTTCTTTGCAATACTTTTCAAACTCTAACGAAGTAAACTCACCTCCATTATCCGTCCTTAAACGCTTGATTGTCCTGCCAATTCTTTTTTCCACCATAACTCTAAATTGTTTAAACGTGTTAAAGAAATCAATTTTTATTTTTAAGACAAACCCAAACTTTCCTTGAAAAATAATATATAAACAATACATAATATGTTTCTCCCCCATAGGCAATAGTAGGAGACGTACCCCATAAAACAGAATGAATGTAATCGAGAACACATTTACTAACATGGCTACCTACTTTGAATTTTTGTCTACACTGCTTTCCAAATATGCAATGTCTACAAAACATCAAATTCAAAGTTTTCATATTTGGAAGCAGTTTACGGTTCATTAATACCTGAAGTCAGCTCTCACTCATATGACCAAGACGTTGATGCCATAACTGAGTGGATCCTAACACCTCTTCAAATGCTAATGGTGTACCATTAACTTGAATTCTTCCAACCAATTTGTAAATATTTCTTGTTTTTTGTGCCTTTATGACCATTAAAGCACCCTTAGATACCTTTAGTATTCCACTTAAACCTGTAAACTTATGACCACAAGAATCCAACGCTCCCAAAGAAATTTATTTTTTCTTTAATTCAGGCACATGTCTAACATCTGTTAGTGTTCTTATAACTCCATCAAATATTTTAATTTTAACACTTCCAACCCCAACAGTCTTACATGAATGATTGTCTCCTAAAAGAACAATGCCATTATTAACTATTTGATAGAAAGCAAACCAATATTTGTGAGGACAAATATGGTGTGAAGCACCATAATCTAATAGCCATTCTTCATTATATTTACAAACACTACAAATGGACAAAACCTCATCGATCATACCTAAACCAGACTTACCTAAAATTTCCTCAGAATTGGAGTCATCTTTCTTAGATTATTATCTTTTCCAACAGTCCTTATTGAGATGACCAGTCTTGTTACAATACCAGCGTTTTAATTTGTTGTTTTTCCCTTTGATTTAGACCTAGAAGTACCTCTTAACTTTTCTCCTCTTTCTTTGGATCGACCTCTAACAACCAAAGCTTCAGGTGAAGACATTTCAAAACTAGATTTCTTCCACAATTCCTCAAACAACAATGCTCCAACCACATTGTCAAATTCCAAGGTATCAGTTGTACTAAGGCTTATGGAAGAAACTACTTGACCCCAAGATTCAAGTAAGGTACATAAAAGATTGGCTGCCGCATCTTCATCGTCAATTTTAACATCCATACTAGTCAACTAGAAAATAAAAGTATTAAAACATTCAAATGATCTGTTATCTACATACCTTATTTCATTTTCATATAGTACACCCGTCTCTTCAAGTAAATTATATTTGTCAAAGATTTTGTCATATACAGACTTTCTAACTTGCTCCATAGGCTTGTTGCTGACTTTTCTTCAACAATGTTAAACAACACATCATCTGCAAAACATAATCAAATTGTGTTAAGTGCTTTGGCGTCTAACTCCTCCCATTCATCATCTGTCATAGTTAGGGGTCTCTTTCTATTACCATCTAGGGATTTCTGCAACCCTTGTTGTACTAACAGATCCCATATATTTAATTTCCATAACTCAGTTATTTTTACCACTAAACTTCTCAATTTCAAACTTTGTACTAGACATTGTTATGAAACTTGTGAAAAATAATTTAATAATTTAAAAAACAAGTGTATCGTATGCTCTGAGTTTTTTGGCGTCAGCCTTTTATTCTCCTCTCTGCAGCAGTGGCTCTCTCTTCTAATTCACCTCTCCATTGGCTCAATGGTTTAGTGCAGACACGGAATGCACACTGGCGTCTTCACGCAGCGCACCTCCACATCCAACAAGTTCTCACGATATCTCATGGTCCTCTCTTCATAATTTGACTGTCAACGACCCCCTTTTCCACTCGTTGGTATCTTTTCCACTCCATGGTGGCTACAAGCTCCCACTTCACGATCCTTCTCTCCATGATGGGCCTCTTTACTCACGAGATTCCTCTCTTCTCCACACGCAGGCTGGAAATCACTTCTCCAAGATCTAATGACTACTCTCTCCCTCCACATGCAAGCTTCCATGCCCTTCTCCACGCACAAATATCCACTTCCTCCCTTCTCCACGGTGGTTATAGGATTTACGGACGGGCTCTCTACAACGACTGCAAACACACAGGATTTCTTCATAGTCCTTCTTCACCATCCAGCAACAACAATGGTGTCCAGGCGGCTCTCCTTCAGCATCGGTCAGTCACAGTTCTCCACGTCGTCCTTCACATCCAACAGCATCCATGATTCGCGTAGTCGGCGATCCTCTAGCAGTCAATGCCTCTCCTCTACATTCCTCACATTCTAGGAAATGGCAGCCGCTTGCCTCGACAATTCCTCTCTGATATCTCTCTTCCTTTGTGTGGCTCTAATACCACTTTTTAAAAAATCAGAGACCAGAAACAACAAAAAACACCAATACAACCAACAGTTTAATGTGGTAAAACCCTATAAGGGGAAATACCCACGTAGACAAAGTATTGAAGCTCATTAATCAAGAACAAAGAGATTACGTGATGGGCCTTCAGCCACTCAGACAACCACCTTACAATATGTATCCCAACCGTGCACTATATACTTCACAAAATAAGTTACATGAGTAAAGCTGTTGCGGGTTATGCCCATTACATAAACTTCCCATAAACAAATTAATTAGTTGTCATTAGTAACATTCTAGTCTACCAACAGTGAGCATAATCTATCAAATATGTTCATTGGTAAAAGATTGGACATAAACATATTTTCCATTGGAGGGATCTAGATCAGTTAGCACCCACAATTGAATATTTGTGATAGTCTTAACCAAAATGAACTCAAAAGTTATATTGTTCAAACATTGTGTATTAGACCATATGTGAAATGCAACTTCATGTGCCCAGTATGTTTTGGATGGATTGGCAATGGAATAGTGAAAACCCTTCTACCTCTATGCGGCAAGGAACCTTCATGACCCTATCAGAGACACCTTAGATATTGTCTCGCACTTGAACAAAAGGTGAGAGTGATAGACACTGCAGCATCATTGGTTGGGGAGCTGCTAGTGCATTTGGAATAATCACTTACCTCAAGGACAAAGTATGGGAATCACTTACACTTAACAAAACTAGCTATCAAAACCAATATTCATAAAGTTGGTGTTACAAATTTTGCAAGAACAATTTGTGGCAAGGTCAATAGAGTTGACTCAGCATAAGACTTTGTTTTCCTAGAAGTTTCAAATTCAACTCAGGGCTCACAAAAACTCACGAGTCACTACGGCGATGACTCAACGCCATGAAAAATAAAATAAAAAATATAGATTTCCAAAAAAAAAATGTTTTAGATTATAGTTAATACATAGAGAGAATTGTTGAATTTTGACATGTGTATGATTTTTTTTTAAATTGCAGACTGTAATAGAGATAACACTTGAGATATTAATAGTAGTAAAACAAGCATCACACAATTAAACACACAATTTTTCACGGGGAAACCTTTTAAAGACAAAAACCTCAAAGCATTAATAATTAATCCTCTAAATGAGATGATTGAGTTTGTACATGAGCAGAGAAATTTTGTTCACATAACTCTAAGATGAATGTACATAAAAATTTCCAAAACCAAGAGAGCCCTAGCAGACTCACTGTTGTTGCCCTTATGTTGCTGCCACATGGAGTGTTTTAGTGCTACCACGTCAACTGAGGCTGTTGTTGACTCTTGTATGCCTGCTGCCACCTTAGTGAATCATTTGGCAGTTTGTTGCCACCTCACAGATGTTGATGCTATGTTGTATAGGGCTGAGGAGCAATGGAAGACAGCCCTAGTAGGGCTCAGATCCTAGCAGGGCTAGTGGGAACCACCACCGATGGTTGCTATTGTTGTAGCATACCTTCACCATGAGTTGTAGCAGCTATGCTGCTACTAGTCATTACCACCAAAACCACCCTCAGCTGTGAACTGTGAAGTGCCACGAAGGAAAAGACCCAAGCAAGATTAAGATTTGCCACGTTGGAGAAGAAAAGAAAGATACCAACCACCAAAAATTCCTTAGTCAACCACAACTGCGATGAGGATGAAGATATCAATCACGAATTGTTGGAGCAGTCAAGTGATGATAATGATGATGAAATGATTTGCAATTGTTCTTCATTTATAGTCCATCAAACATTTAAGTTGGTTCCACATTATTAGGAAGTTGACATTAGGGCTTCCTTTCTTTTTCATCTTTGACCCTTGACTTTTAATGTTTTGTGGTTCAAAGGTCATTTTGGTGTTTGACTTGTGCCACTTGATTCTTCATTTGATGGTCTCATGGACCAAGACTAGGCTTTCATGGTCCTTCAAGTATTTTTGTGACCACAACAAGTTGTCTCAAGATTTCTCCAGGTTCCTAGTGCTTCATTCATGCCCACTCAAAGTACATATTCATAAATCATGGAGAATTATTAAATGCTTTGTCTTGATCTCCTCTTTGCCACCAAGATCAGGTGCTAGGTTTCTCAACTAGGGGTAGCTAGTCCCTGAAGAAGGTATCATAGCCCATAGACCAAAAAGAAGAATGCATCACTTGCCCAGACCCAGTCTATGTCTTATGGTGATGACCCGGTAACTGACCAGGTGCCTTAGCCCCAAACTGCATCAGATGACTCAATGTCAAATACTTGGTAACTGACCAAGCACCTCCATTCTCCCAGAAAATGACCCTCATCCCTAGGTTGAGGTCCTAGTCCCGGACTAGGTTAAATTCCTGGTAACTGACCAAGTGCCTCCATTCAGTGAATGGACCTCAGCCCCAGGCTAAGGCCCCAGTCCTAGACTGGGTTAATTTCCTAGTAACTGACCAGGTGCCTCCATTCTCCTAGAGAATGGCCCTCAGTTCCAGGTTGAGGCCCCAGTCCCAGACTGGGTTAATTTCCTGGTAATTGACCAGGTGCCTCCATTCTCCCAGAGAATGGCCCTTAGTCTCAGGTTGAGGCCCCAGTCCCAGACTAGGTTGAATTCCTGATAACTGAGCAGGTGCCTCCATTCTCCCAAAGAATGGATCTCGATGCTGCTTAGGAAAAATCAACACTCCCTCTCAGCGAGAGAGGTATTCTTTGTAATGCCAAGCTTGTCACGAAAGTATACGAACTTTGTTGTTGTCAGAGGCTTGGTCAAAATATCTACAATCTGTTCATCGGTATGAATATGCTGAAGCTTCAGGGTACCTCTCTGAACTAAGTCTTTGATGAAGTGGTACTTCATTTCAATGTCTTTTGACCTGTCGTGAAACACAGCGTTCTCTGAAGGCCTTATGAACTCTGATTATCACAATGAATAATGGTTGACACAAGATTTCCACCAAACAAATCAGAGAGAATTTTCCTAAGCCAAACTGCTTCTCTGCAGGCATCACTAGCAACAATATAGCCAGCTTCAGTTGTGCTATGAGCTATGGAACCTTGTGTCCTGCTGGGCTAAGAGATCATTGTTGATCCCATACTGAAGCAGTAACCTAATGTGCTTTTCCGGTCCACTGCACTACCATCCCAATCGGAGTCAGCATATCCGACTAACATTACTCCACTGCTAGAAGTATACCTGAGCCCATACATAATAGTACCTCGCACATATCTGAGCACATGTTTAGCAACTACCTAGTGTATGTGCTTCGGATCGGACATGAACTGACTTAATGCATTCACTATGTAAAAGATATTTGGTCTCACGTGCACTAGATACATCAAGGATCCAATGAGTTGTCAATACTGAGTAAGATCCACATCATTTAAACAAGTGGTTAAGTCACGTAACTTCTTCAAGTTCGTTGTCATGGGTATGCTCATGGACTTGCAGTGATGCATTCCAAATCTTTGTAAGACATCGAGTGCATACTTCCTTGTGTCAGGAAGATCTCATCTGGATTTTTCCAGACCTCTAAGCCAAGAAAGTAGTGCATCAGACCCAGATCCTTCATCTCAAATTCAGAGGTAAGCACCCTCTTACATTGAGCTATCAGTTGTTCCTCCCCAGTAAGGAACAAATCATCCACAGACAGAACTAGGATCAAGTGATGGTTGTGAACAACCTTAAAGTATAGGTTGGAATCAACAGTACTTTTGGAGAACCCCAAGCTATGAAGATATCCATCACTTCTTGCATACCAAACTCTCGAGGCATGTTTGATCCCATACAAGGATTTCTTCAGTTTACACACATGGGACTTCTCCCCATGCGTCACAAAGCCTTTTGGTTGTTCAATGTAGACTCTCTCTTCAATCTTGCCATTAAGAAAAGTTGTATTTACATCCATTTGGTGGAGTTTCCATCCAAACACAACAGCTAGGGAGATGATAGTCTTGATGGTGGTATATCTGGCGACGGGAGAAAAGGTTTCATCATAGTCTATGCCTTCCTTTTGAGTGAAGCCACAAGCTACAAATCTAGCTTTATACTTTTCAATTCTGCCATCAGCGACATGCTTGATTTTGTAAATACATCTAGACGTTACCATAGACTTCCCTGTCGGTCTAGGAACAACTTCCCACACATCATTTTTCATAATTGAATTATATTATTCAATCATGTCATCATTCCATACATGTAGACTTGTTGCTTCTTTGTATGTGGAGGGTTCTGCATCAATGAGCTTGCTCATAAGACCTAAGTACTTATGGGGCTTTATGCTTTATCTGAAAGTTTCGGGAGGAGCTTTATGCTTCTTAGCTTCTTGCAATGATGCTCGGAACCAGTCACGTCTTCTTTTGGAGGGAGGAGCCTCAAGTAGTTCTTCAGATGGTCTTTCTGATTCTACTGGCACATCCGGAATTTGAGGCTCATTTTCTTCTTCCTCCCTTTGAACTTCTGAATCTGGTATTTCGGAAGGAGATTCGTCTATATATTTTGGAAGTTCTTTTGATTGGCGGAACACAGCTTCCTCATGGAATATCACATCTCTACTGACTTCAATGTACCTTTGTCCAAAAACATATATGCAGTAAGCTTTCGAGTTTTCACTGTAACCAACAAATGTGCATATCTTTCCAGAAGGCTCTAGCTTCAATCTATTTTATTTTGGCACATGAATATATACAGGAGTGTCAAAAATCCTCATGTGGTCAACTGCAGCTTTCTTGCCTCTGAATACTTCTTTTAGAGTCTTCTCCCCCAAGATGGCATGAGGGCTTCTATTTTGATTGTACACAACAGTACAGGCAGCCTCATCCCATAGAGATAAAGGAAGATTGAGGTCGCACAACATAGCTTTGGCAGCTTCACATATCGTTCTATTCTTCCTTTCTGCAACCCCGTTCTGTTGAGGGTTGTATGGCATTGTTAGCTCCCTCTTGATTCCTGCTTCTCGACAAAAATCATCAAACTCATTATATTCATATTCACCTTCGTTATCTGACCTCAGGATACGGATGTGTCTTCCTATATGGTTTTCAATTAGAGCCTTGAACTCCTTGAACTTTTCAAAAGTTTCACTTTTAACCTTTAAAAAGTAGATCAAGGACTTGCGAGAGTAATCATCTATGAACAATACATAATACAAGCAACCACTCAAGGAGGGTGAAGGCATATGCCCACATATGTCAGAATGAATCATATCCAAGATCCATTTAGATCTATTGTTGCTTCTAAAAAAGGATTTCTTCGTATTCTTTCCTAGAGCACAACCTTTGCAAACACCACTATGTTAATGAGAAAACTTAGGCATACATGTAACCATCTTTTGAAGACCAGGGAGAGTTGTATAGTGAAGGTGTCCAAACCTTCGACGCCACATTTCACATGGGTCGATTGTGTTGTGAATTAATGCTTGAGTGGAGTGTCTGGATGCTTTGTAAAGACCTACCTCTCAAACTCCAATCAATTCAGTTGAGCTTAACTTCTCATTCTTTGCCCATATAAGTAGGACCTTCTTGTCCATGAAGATAACTTTGTAGCCTTTATCTTCTAAGCCAACAACAAAGATGACGTTCTTTTTCAAACTAGGGGCATATAGTATGTCTTCGATGTGCAAAACAGTACCTGAGTCAAGTTGAAGTGAAGTTGAGCCAACTCCTTCGATTTCGTTGGTGGTGTCATCCCCAAGTTCTACTTGATTAGTGAACTTCTTCTTCCTGTAGCTTGTAAATGCTTCACAAAAACCTGTCATATGTCTAGAAACATCAGTGTCCACTAACCAAGAGTTAGCACTATTGGTGATGGATCCTGAAAGAGCAGAGATTAGGTAGTATTCTTGTCTAAACTCATCTCCTTTTGAAGACTTGGCACTCTTCTTCTTCTTTGGTTCTTCTTCCTTTGTTGTAGACGCTTGGAATCTTATTTTGAATCTTCTTTTTGGTTGTCTACAGTCCCTGGCATACTGTCTCATCTTATGACAATTGAAACATTCTATATTTGATGCATCTAGTTGCTAACTATGTGGCTTCTTTTCTTTCTTCTTCGAAGGGAAGGATTTCTTGAACTTCCTTGTCTTGGTTGTAAGGGCAAGGTTCCCTTCCTTAGCACCATTTGCCCTGCTCTGAATTCTTCCTTCTTCCAAACAATCATTTCAAAGTCTATCAAAGTTTGGTTGAGTTTCACGTCCACTTACAGCTGCCAGAAAGGTTTCCCAAGAATTGGGAAGACCATCGAATACAGTCTATACAAGATCATCAATGATTCATTGGGAGACCAATGGCAGAAAGTTGATCTTTTACCTGAGCATTTTTTGTGAAAAAGGGGGCCACTCCATCCTTATCCATCTTCAATGTGCGAAGTCTCTTCTTTAGTACTCTCTTCTAGCTGGGTGCTTTCTTCTCGTATAAATTTGTCAAGGTGTCAAAGCATTCTTTGGCAGTATTCAGTGGTGTTATGGTAGGCATTAGGGTCTCCTTGACTGAGTCATAGATGATTCTTCTTGCATTGGCTTGCTTCTTCTTGAAGGCTATCCTTCCTGCATTACATGTGGGTTCATCCATAGCATTGATGGCCAATTCATCAAGGTTGTTTTCTTCCAAGGTGGCCATAAACCTTGCTTTCTATGAGTTGTAGTTGACTGACCCTTCAAGTATTTCCTCTGGTATGAAGGTGCTGGAATCCATCTCTGGTCAACAAGTCTTGCTATCTCAATCTACAAGTGTCCCAAGGTCTAGGGAGGTCACAGTGGTCTGCTCAAACACTGTACACTTCATATGCAAAGCTTTGATACCATGTTGAATTTTGACATGTGTATGATATTTTTTTTTTAAATTGCAAACTGTGATAGAGATAGCGCTTGAGATATTAACAACAATAAAACAAGCATCACACAATTGAACACACGATTTTTCACAGGGAAACCTTTTAAGGACAAAAACCCCAAAGCATTAATAATTCATCCTCTAAATGAGATGACTAAGTTTGTACATGAGCAAAGAAATTTTGTTCACAGAACTCTAAGATGAATATACATAAAAATTTCCAAAACCAAGAGAGCCCTAGCAGGCTTACTGCTACTATCCTTTTGTTGTTGCCACATGGACTGTTTTAGTGTTGCCACGTCAACTAAGGTTGTTGTTGACTCCCAGATGCCTTCTGCCACCTCAGTGAATTCTGTAGCAGCTTGCTGCCACCTTACTGATGTTGTTGATGTGGTATATAGGGCTGAGGAGAAATGGAAGACATCCCTAGTAGGGCTCGGATCCTAGCAGGGTTAGTGGGCACCACCACCGAGGGTTGCTACTGTTGTAGCAGACCTTCACCATGAGATGTAGCAGCGTTGTTGCTACTGCTCCTTACCACCGAAACCACCCTCAACTGTGAAGTGTCGTGAAGGAAGAGACCCAAGCAAGCTTAAGCGCTGCCATGTTGGAGAAGAGAAGAAGGATACCAACCACCGAAAATTCCTTAGTCAACCACAACTGCGATGAGTATGAAGATCTTAGTCACGAATTGTTGGAGCAGTCAAGTGATGATGAAATGATTTGCAATTTTTCTTCATTTATAGTCCATTAAACATTTATGTTGGTTCCACATAATTAGAAAGTTGACATTAGGATTTCCTTTCTTTTTCATCTTTGACCTTTGACTTTTAATGTTTTGTGGTTCAAAGGTCTTTTTGGTGTTTGACTTGTGCCACTTGATTCTTCATTTAATGGTCTCATGGACCAAGAGTAGGGTTTCATGGTCCTTCAAGTATTTTTGTGACCACAACAAGTTGTCTCAAGAGTTCTCCAGGGCCCTAGTGGTTCATTCCTGCCCACTCAAAGTACATCTTCATAACTAAGGAGAATTATTAAATGTTTTATCTTGATCTCATCTATAACGCTCCGTATTTTGACTAGGCGTGTTTATCAATCAGACTTATTACACTGTATTTGCTTATTATCTGTTAGACTCAACTAGACTGAGTAAACTATATTTTGGCATGTTAGACCTGATTATATACTGATTATGATGCTATGATGTTATCATGCTAATGTGGATGCTCTGACTATGATGTTATGATGTTATCATATTCATGATGTTATTATGCTTATGTGATTACTATGTTGTAATCACCGTGAGATTCCTTTATTTCATAACAACAATGTATGTTTGATTGTCGTTCTTGATATGATGTGATATGTATAATGTGATACATGGATACCCACCCATGATGTGATCGATTTAATGATTTTATGCGATGAAAGGAAATGATGTTAATAATATGGACCAACTTCTAATTTAATATTGTTATGAATGTGTGTTTGCAATTACTAACCCGCAGGGTACAGGGGCTATGGAATAGTCAGGTACGTGATACGAAGTATGATGTAGTACATATCTTACAGAGAGCCTTAATTACCAAAGCGATGATACGATGACACATTCCAATAATCTCGATAGCAACGTAGTATTGGTTCGATGGAGTATAAACCCAATATGTTGAGAGAGATGGATGTATTGCCCACCCTAAGTCACTATGATTCCTGGGGTCGTGGGAGGGCAGTGCTGAGACATGCGCCCCGAGTTGTTGTGATGACGATGGCCGAATGCCTGCTAGGAGAGGCTAGGTCTGCTAGTTTGTCAACGCTACCGCTCTTAGGTTCTATGTGATCAAGTCAGTATAGATGGCATCCACTTTGTACTAGCTAAGGAAGAAAAGGCAAGATGCGAACGTAGGTTAGGATGGAAGGATATGATAGTATTGTTGAGGGTTGAGTGTTCCCTGATACCAAGTTAGTGATAGTAGGTACCCATCTTGTTTGACCGGTTAAGTTAATAAGAACACAAAGGTAAGATATGAAACCATAAAATAACTGAGAATGTTAAAGCAATTATCTTATATATGTATACTTGTTCTGCTTGCGTGAAAGATTATTAGTGTTAGTTAGTAGTGATGCGTAGGAAAAATGATGTATGTTATAGTACATGTTTGACCTATGCATGCACTGGCCATGCATGCACACCTTGCACATGCACGCTAGTATCAATATACAAATACATAACATGTCGAATAACCGTATAAATTGTAATAAGCAAATAGGATAGTTACACATTGATCAATTCAGATAATGGATGTTTAGTTGTTAGGGCATGTGTAAAAATAAGTTAACAAAACTAATTGTTAATTGTGTAAACATCGTAATAAGCAATTAAGATAAGTGTCGCCAATATGAAATATCATTGATAAACCTTAACCTTGGAAAGTTGTATGGTTAACTATTAATCATGATTAATTAAACCGATAAATATACCTTGTTTATTAAGAAAAATGTACTAAATTAGTACTAGAATACTTAGCAATTAAACAGATAAATGTTGATATTATTAATTGCAATCAATTAATATTATTATTATCATTAATAATTAGTAGTAGTAGTACTATTAATGTTATTAATGACAATAAATAGTAATTGATGATAGTATTATTAGTATTATGTTGCCATTAAGCTTAGGAATTAAAGAGATAAATGTCGATGTTATTAATTGCAATCAATTAATAATAAAATTATTATTAATTATTATTACTATTATTATTAGTAGTAGTAGTAATGTTATTAAATACGATAAATAGTAATTGATATTAGTAAATGATTGTCCATTACACAATCCCTAAATGAATATGTTGAAATATCGGATTGATAGGTTCATGTTATGAAAATGATTTAATCGAAAACCTTGTAAAATATTATTAACTTATTGAATGTACCATATGCGTCAAGATAGGATTCATAAAAATAAATATTAAAAGTACTGCCATATATGACAATGAATTCAAGGTTAGATTTTATAAATTAATTAAACTGCCACTTCAATTTATGAAGAGTCAACCTGACAACTGTTAATCATTAAACTTATTTAACGTATTAAACATAGGATAAGGTTAATAATGTGTCCACCGTCATATATTGGACAGTTCGAGAATACTTAAAGGATGTACATCCCACCTTTAAATAAAACCGAACGAAAATTAATATCACTAATTGCCTGAGAAAGAAGTACAAAATTAACAATATTTTAATATGAATTAGACGGTAAAACAGATGATTGAAATGAATGCTTGGAAGGAAAGGCGGTGGAAGAAGGGGGATGGCACAGGAAGGTGGAAGAAGGTATAAAGGAAGGAATTTAAAAGGGTTTTGGGGATGGATCTTTTGGGAAGTTTACAGGGGAAAGAGAGATAGAAGTGCTATAACAAAGGAGAAAAGAAATCTTGAGGAAGTGCTATAACAAAGGAGAAAAGAAATCTTGAGGAGGGGGTTAACTCAAGGGTTGAGAATTTATTGGAAGGCAAAGAAGTTGCTCTCGAGATTATTGGTATGTGGGCTCAAGGACTAAGAAACCGGTTTCCTAGGGCCAACACGATAGGAGCTGATCGACAAGGTGGTTCATTCGATTTGGTAACAAAGGCTCAGATGGAAAGGGCTACTGGAGCAAGAGGAACTAATTGCAAATTACATCAATCCAAGTATTCTTCTAGTTATATCATGTTTTATTAATTAATTTGTTCCATCGATTAAATGCTTAGAATATTGCAGAAGTAAATATGTTCAATAAATTTGTAGAGGCACATCTAGTGTAAATAGATATTAAAGCTTTGAATTGTTAGTATTTCCCTGTTACAAACTTACATCCTTTTAGATACTAAGCACTGTCAAACTCCTAGAAAAGATTGGGTTGGAATAGAGGTGAATAATCTGATACAAGAACATAGAGCTTTGAATTGTTAGTATTTCCCTGTTACAAACTTACATCCTTTTAGATACTAAGCACTGTCAAACTCCTAGAAAAGATTGGGTTGGAATAGAGGTGAATAATCTGATACAAGAACATAGAAACTCATAGAAACATCAAAAAAATTCTTTCTTTTAATTGAAATTTAAATATACAACTCACTCATTACAGCAAAAAGCTTAAAGACATTTGACTTCTTGCTCTGTCAGATAGGTTGAGCATTACATCCTCGTTGCCACCAAGATCAGGTGTTAGGTCTCTCAACCAAGGGTAGCTAGTCCCTGAAGAAGGTCTCATAACCCATAGATCAAGGAGAGGAATGCATCACTTTCCCAGACCTGGTCTAGGGCTTATGGTGATGACCTGGTAACTGACTAGCTGCCTCAGTCCCAAGCTGCATCAAATGACTCAATGTCAAATACTTGGTAATTGACCAAGCGCCTCCATTTTCCCAGAGAATGCCCCTCAGCCCTAGACTGAGGTCCTAGTCCCAGAACTAGGTTAAATTCTTGATAAATGACCAGGTGCCTCCATTTAGTGAATGGCCCTTAGCCCCAGTCCCAAACAAGGTTAATTTCCTGGTCACTGACAAGGTGCCTCCATTCTCCCAGAGAATGGCCCTCGGCCTCAAGCTGAGGCCCCAGTCCCATACTGGGTTAATTTCCTGGTAACTGACCGGGGGCCTCCATTATCCCAGAGAATGGCTCTCAACCCCAGGCTAAGGCCCCAGTCCCAAACTGGGTTGAATTCCCGGTAACTCACCGGGTGCCTACATTCTCCTAGAGAATGCCTCTTGATGTTGCTTAGGAAAAATCAACAAGAATTACAGTATATCTTACTATAATGCAAAAATAACATAACCAAGTATATCTTACTATCATGATGGATGATCATACCATAATTCATCCATCATATTCAAAATTCCCATGGACCATGGTGTGTAATTATGTTAACATCAACATAAATAAACAAAGGTTCTCAAACAATAAATTGTTCAAAGTCAAGAATCAACTCTAAAATTCAATCTGAAATCATATGGCAGAGCGTTTCTTTGTCAAGTCAACGGTCACTACTAACCCTCCTCCATCCCCCCTGTTGACTCTTTCGTCCCTGCTAAAACTCAATGGGCACTATAATCTCTTCACATAGGACATCTCAAGGTCTTTAAGCAAGAACTGGCTTTTTGCTCACACATACTTGGTCATTACTAAAGACTCATCCAGCCCGGTTGACTCGATAAGCCCTGCTAAGACTCAATGAGTTACGGGAATTTTGGGCAATTATGGGCAAGTGAACCACACTTCAGGTCAGATTCTCTGAGTCAAGGTGAAACCAACCAATATAGAGTGGAAAGTCACGTAGACTCAGTCACACTCACAAGTCCACCCATAGAGCATTGTGACTATGATTTGTAGTCGAAATGAAACAATTGATCATGTCTTTTGGAGATACCCGTATGCCAAGCCTTGTGTGGCTTGCACATGCTTTCAAGCTCATTTAAATAGTTTTCACAGCTCCCCTCTCTTGGAAGGCCTGCTCCTAGGGGACACACTTGGATGATTAGGGACCACTGATCTTTATGGCACACTGTTTGGCTATCCACTATTTGCTTTCTGTGGAAAAGTTAGTGTAAAGTTAAATTTCACGCAGCATTATGCTCTCCTACATTAAGAGCGGCTCAGGGTCTTTAAGCAAGAATTATCTTTTTGGTTGTAACGTCAAATTTAGTTTTTCTCCACAAAGACGTGGAGTCTCTCCCCCTTCAGGGGGGCAAAAGCTCATATACTCGCTTTTTTTTTGTCTTTTCTAGAACGGGAATTTGCTTGTCATCATGTTGTCAAATTGTTGCAACTCTCTTTGTTCCGTAATCTAACTATTTAACACAATGAAGTAATATATGATGCATTTCTCAAAGATAATCAATAATTTTATGCAACATTATGTTTCTATGAGACAAAGACTTGATAAGTCAATTTGTCTATTTACTGAACTTTTTAATACCAATATGTTTTCCTGGATATATAATAAATCTACAGCTAAAAGAGTAGTTTCAGTTTAAGTAACAAGAAACAAAGCTATGACACACTTCTTTTAGTGAGATATAGCTATGACAAGATTCTGAACCATCAACCTGTTGAAGTCTGAAAACTAGCATATAAGACCACGGAACCAAACACTATCTTTAGAAGAAACAGCAAAAACATCACCAACATAAACACTCACTAAGTTGCAGAAAATTAAAAAATGGAGATTAGAAAGTATGAGAAAACCCATGACCTCAAAACCATGAGAAGATGAAGTCCATATTTTACTAAGATGATAAGTTGCAAACTCAAATCTCATCCAGCAAGGAATCCTACAAACTAAAAATCTGCCTACATTTGCTTCCAAATACATTCAAAACATATACATTTTTAAGAGGAATTGTATAGGCTTTCTCACTTGAATCCAACAAGCCATGATTTAGGCATGATGAGTCATTGGATATAACCATCTATTGTCAAAATGCTCAAGATTATATCATCAATACTTGCTGATTGTTATGTGTATGTTATTTCTGTAATTTCTAACTCCCCAGAGTAAGTTTACAAGCAAAGATTGTCTGATGCATGAAAATAGTTGCTAATCATGATTAAAATAGCCAAAAGAACATCTAGCTGCATATCAAGATTCAAACCATATGAAGCCTTTGGGATATGTTTAAAATACAATATAAAACATGACAATGACCTAAGGCAAAACATGACAACGACTCATACAAGGACTGAACATCTACCATTTTAGCAGAAGCATCCAAATGTCCTGAGAAAACCAGCAAAACCATGACATTCTTCTGCTTTGAGGAATGGTTTTGATATATTTCTGATTTAGAAAAGTGAAAGCACCTTCTTTATTTCAGTACACAGCAGAAGCAAGTACGATACAACCAGAGTTGGCTTAGCATCCACCCTTTCTCATATTAGCATAAATGCTAGATAAAGGGAATACTCTCCATCGGAATTACTAATTCTATAATCACATGCAGGTTTGACGTTTTGAAAAATGATCTACTTCCTTTCCTACAAACAAATGATTTTCCCCTGAAGCGGCCATTCTGAGATCTTTAAACCATGATTTTGGCGTATCACAATACAGATGTGCAACAAAGGAAGCTAAATACAGTAGAACACATAACATTCGCAAAGAATCCCAACAAACCCTTACAATTGTATATCCCATTGAAGGATTTGAATATTAACAACAACCGCTTTAGAGGGGGCAATGAATATAATATTAAATCATGTATTTGATAAAGCAATGAAAATTTTCCATTACCTGACTATTGCTGCAACTTTTGTGCAATTTGGTGGCTGCACGTACTATGACCAATGCAGAAACATGAATGTACTACCTGCCCATTCAATTACCTCCCTTGTGGATTCACCAGTTGGGAAAACACAGCACTTGGAGTTACATCATCCAAATCCTCACTTGCCAAACTATGGGCTCCAGTACTTGTCACAGTGCTGGGTCTATCCACAGCATAAGTTTCCAAGTTGTTTGAGCGGTCATAGTCAGGAGCGATTTCCACAAAGTTATTCGTGCTGTCATCAACCAGTTTATTCTCAATTGCAGTTTCCTGGAGCTGCAAAGCAAATTCTAGATTCCAAAGCACATCGCCCATAGCTGGCCTTTCAACCCCTTGCTCAGCAAGACACTTTTCAGCTGCTTCCCCATACTTCTTAAGGGACTCAGGATTAATTTTACCTTTCAAATAAGGATCTATAATTTGTTCCAAAACTCCCTTTCTCTGGTAATGCAGAGCCCATTCAGCAATGCTTACCTGTTCTCTTGGAAGAGAAGGATTAATAGCAGGCCGGGCACACAACACCTCAAACAACACAACACCAAATGAATAAACATCTGACTTTTCAGTGAGCTGCTGCCTACGGTAGTATTCTGGGTCCAGGTATCCAAAGCTGCCTTTGACCACAGTGCTAACATGAGTATGGTCAAGAGTTGGGCCCATTTTTGATAATCCAAAATCTGAAACTTTTGCAACTAGGTTTTCATCAATAAGTATGTTTGTGGTCTTTACATCCCGATGTATGATGGTCTGAGCAGCCCCTGTGTGAAGATAATGAAGGCCTCGAGCAGCCCCAATACAGATATCTAATCTTTGCTTCCATGACAATGGAGTCAAATTGTTGTTACCATACAAGTGTCCTCGCAGTGGTCCCTTGGCCATGTAATCATAAACTAGAATCATCTCACAGTTTTCTTCACAATAACCAATAAGAGACACCAAATGGCGATGCCTGAGCTTAGAAAGCATCTCTATTTCTGTTTGGAATTCATGGATACCTTGTTCTGCTAACGGGTTTCCTCTCTTAACTGCAACCTTGACACCACCATCAATCTCTCCTTCATAAACTTTCCCAAAACCACCAACACCAAGAATCCGCGACTCATCAAAGTTTTGAGTAGCCTCTTGTATCTCTGCAAAAGAAAAATGTCTGCAAAAACTGGAAGGTGCAGATGACACATAGCTACCAGTACCACTCTTTCCAGAAGTAGTAGAAACTTTGCTCCCAATGGTGTGTGAGTTACCCCCGTAAAGTGGTAGGGGAAGCCATCCAGGGTGCTTGTCACCAGCTGACCCACCACGGCGTTGACGAACAAAGCAGCAGACAGCAAGAACAAGAGCTAATACAGCAACCCCTCCAGCAACTCCCCCAATCACAGGACCCTTACCCTTGCTGCTGCTGCTGCTGGAACTTGAAGGAGGAGTCACATCAGTATTACCAGGACCCTGTAAGCAGTGGCAATTATTAGAATTGACTTTTGTTCCCAATAAACCGTTGAAAATATGTTTCCAAATTTATAGCGAGCATTGCCTAAGTATTTAGAAACTAAAATTATTTCCCTTCTAATCAAATTCTGTACTTTCACACATACATATACATAATAAGGAGACATGTACTTCTAAAATGCTACAAACTAGTCAATGGAGGCTTGCCAGGTCAGTGAAAGTGGGGAACTGTTATTTGCCCCCAACAGGGTTTAAGTCTCCCTAGCACTAGCAGCCTGCCCCTTGTGGGACACTTGTGCTACTGCTTATGCTTGCAGTTGGGGCCAGGTGCAAGTCCTGGGCAACTTTCAGAGAACAGATCCCTGATCATGGCTTCATAGCTGAAGGATTTCGGTTTGAGTGTTGTAAGCCAACGACATTAATTGTATTACTCCCAGATTGACGATTGGCATGCTTGGCGCATCATAATTAGAAGAAGCTTGTCAAAAATAGAAAACGACAAAGATTAATTCTGCACTGGTAGCAAAGGATGCGTAACCTTTCTCTGATATTCACAAAAATCAGAAAATTGTAGATTTTTTGTAGTGCAAACAAAATTTGATCAAGCTGCAGCTTGATGTCTCAATGCTTATGATTTTGTTCCAAGTGTTCCATAAAGAGCAAAGGGACCACAACACAGAGACCCATGCATAAATCCGGGAGGCAGTTGGGTTAGATTCCACATGGCAGCTAACGATTGGCAAGGAAGTAGACCCAATTGACATGGTCAACCATGAGGAGCAGATTTCACGGAGGATCAAAGCCTATAAAAGGAATAGACATCTCTATTCAAAGACAGCTTGGAGTGCTCGGGAGATTGGAAGTGCTCTGAGTTTTAGCTTAGGCGGGCCTAGGGACATTATATTTTATGTTTCATGGATATTTTCTCCCATGTCCTTATGTGTAGCTTTAGAGAGGAGATCAAGGCTTAGGGCTGTTTTGGTAGTTAGCCAGCCCTTTTTCAAGCTGTGATAGTGCTTCATATTCACCGAAAAAAGGAAACTCCAGTATCGCTAATTTTTCCATGTTCATATCTTTGATTATTATACAACTGTGACAATTCCAATACTATCAGTTTAACTAAAGGTCTGGATACAATCATGTTAAGACTTGGCTACATAGGAACCATGAAATTAGGCAAAAAAAAGCTGTTTTTGAAGAACTTTGCTCTAGAAGTTTTTCTGGACTCAGAATCCAGTCCATTTTGAAGTATTAGGTGAACATTTTTTCAAAATACCCTTTCTCTTCACTTTTCAAAACATTGGCAATGGCGAATTAGTTCACCCGTGAGGTCAAAGGAGTATGATCTCTCTGTCGGGGTGGAACGCAATCCATTTTCAAGTATTTCAAAGCATGCAATGTGGCATTAGTTCACTTGTGAGGTCAAAAGGAACATGATCTGTCTACCAAGGTTACATTCTGAATGGAGTATTCCTCAAACATTGGATAAAAAAATCCAAAACCGCACCTTTCCTGGCCAATAGTTCTGGCAGAAATCTTGATGACTGACATGGTTCCACAACGCCATAGTTTTGGACTCCATGGACGGGTTTTAAGGGTCTCTCAAACGACCCAGACACTCAAAAACATCTAAAATGCATTGAATCAAGCAGAATTTAAATTTCTGTTTCGCCAGAATTTGGCAAGAAGAGCAATTTCGGGTAGCTTTTGAATATAACCCTTATGATGCTCCGTCTGACTCACCCTTATGACATGAATTTCAATAGGGAGAATGTTATGCCGTCTACAAGGGTTCTATTGCACTGTTGTACCATTGTGACATGAGTTTCAAAGAACAGAGGGTTAAACTATCTACCCGGATTCCACTCTAGCTGTGGTTTGTCGTGTTCCACAAGCTTATAGCATGGATTTCAAAGGCCCGGGTGTTAGAGACTCAGCGCAAAACCCCAGCAAGAGATACGCGTCAGACCTGGTAATAAGACGAATACTTGGAGGCAAAAAATAATTGAAAACAATGAGCCATTACCTGGAAATTCACTTGACATGAATTGACTCACCCTTATGACATGAATTTCAATAGAGAGAATGTTATGCCGTCTACAAGGGTTCTATTGCACTGTTGTACCATTGTGACATGAGTTTCACAGAACAGAAGGTTAAACTATCTACCCGGATTCCACTCTAGCTGTGGTTTGTCGTGTTCCACAAGCTTATAGAATGGATTTTAAAGGCCAGGGTGTTAGAGACTCAGCGCAAAACCCCAGGAAGAGATACGCGTCAGACCTGGTAATAAGACGAATACTTGAGGGCAAAAAATAATTGAAAACAATGAGCCATTACCTGGAAATTCACTTGAGCAGCAGCCACTGGATTCGGCCCTGCCAGATTCCCCGAGCTATCGTTGATTTTGAAAAGTTCCAACCCATTTAAAAGGGCATTAAAATATTGGGCATCAGTGCTGGCGCTTGTATCAGGGTGTAAAGCTACCCAGAAATTACTGTCCCCGGACTGCTGCGGAAGAGTAGAAACATAATCCCTGTAAATAGCAGTGCCGACAGCGGCACCGGTTCCAATAACGTCAAAAGTTTCCTGCGCAGTCTGATTATTGACATAGATATCAAAAGGCCTCTGGTTTGGCTGAGTGTAAATCCACTCGCAGAAATGGAGCCGGACCAGGTATGTGAAACTCGGGTCGACGAGAAACATCCAAGTTAAATTGGATTTCGCGTTCACGCTAGAGTCCGGAGTCATGGATCTGAAGGTGCTGTAGACCGTTGGCGGGGCGGTGTACTCGGGAATTTCCGAGTAATCCACGGTCGAGTCGTTACTTAGGGTTACGCCGGTGCTCGCGCCATAGATATAAGGTGTATCATCATACCAGGTTCGGCTCAGGTTCGAATCTCCGTTGGGACCGATGGCTTGCCCGCCAACATTAAGCCTGTACATGGTCTGCAGCACAAAGGAGGGGCCGATGGGGAACGTCGCCGTGGAGCCAAGCTCGACCAGCGTCGGGTCGCTTCCGGAGAAGAGATCGGGCATCGATTCGACCTCGATGCCATTGACAAAGGCATATGAACTCGCTGTCTGTGGTGAAAACGTTATGTTTAGCCTGTCGGAGGTAACGTTGATAGAGTATTCGCGCAACAGAAAGGCCAGGCTCAGGGCGTCGGCCGTCTGTTTGGTGCTGAAATTGCTTAGAAGCGTGTAGGAATTGGCCACAACGCTGAAGAGCGCGTCGGAGCCCTGGTGGGATCCGTAGTTAGACGGGTAGAAATATAATCTCAGCCAGTGTTGCCCCGGTGCAACGGCGAAGGAATACGTCGCCGGGGCTGTGAAGATCCGGGCGGTCATGTAAGGAACGGTCGAGGGGAGCGCCGGGTCCTGCGACGAGGCCTTCGCTGAAACAGAATTGGATGCCTCGGGCGGGGCGAATTTGGAGCCCTGGTCGGTGACCCAACTCCGCCCGTCGGCATCCTTGTCGTTGCCTGAGGCGCCACAGCTCAAAAGAATGTCCTCTTTGGGGATGAACGAGCTATTGTTCTGCGCGTGCGGGGTCGCCCACAAGAGGGCCATGGCGCCCAGAAACAATGCCAGGCTCGCCACGGGCGAGGGTCGAACCCGAGCCCTGCCCATTGTCGCTGCTCTCAGATCGCCCAACTCTTCAAAAACTCGAAACCCAGGAAGCTCAGATTATGCTTCACAGTCTGATTGTTCTTCAATAATGGCTATGCCTGTGCTGTGCCTGTTGTTCTCTAATGGTGGAACTCTGGTCGGGACGCTCTGCTGGATTCCACCCCACCTCTCTCTCACCCTGTCCGTTGGCTTAATCATCAGACAATCCACCCCAACAGATCGCAGACGTCTCCGTTAGATTCGCCTGACTTGCTCGAAGTTTAACTCTTGTCAAGTCCGTATGAGCTGGTGACAGCAGGCGGATCGGACGGCTGAAATTCCGCCACGTAAACAACAACTTTCTTGTCTTTTATCAGACACAGTAGCCAAGGTAAAATTTAGTTTATGTTGCTATTTAATAAGGCAAGAGCTATTTTTTGAGCTGCAGAATATTTAATGTGGCTGTAGCAAGTTTGATGACCGTTGGATCTCAACAAGCTCAAGATCCAACGATGATCAAGCTTGCTAAAACCTCACTAAATGCTTTGCAGCTTAATGAGTAGCTCTCGCCTTTCAACACCTCCTTCCACGGTCTTCCTTTGACCCCGTGCTTCGTGGCTTATATATGCACCGTCAGAATTCCGACAGTAAATATTGGCCGCCCGTTCCGGCCCCTAGAGTAAATGAAATGTTGGCCGGATAATCGATGCTGGTGGGGCCCGGTTGATACATAAGTCCGCGTCATCACATGGGGCCACGTAGATATATAACGCGCTTTGAACGGGTTTGTCACAGCGTGGATTTTAATTAGCGGTGATGCAGTGAATGTCGCCGCATTTGAAAAAACATTATTAACTTTCAACTATCAATGCAAATGACGGCCATAATTAACGGTAACGGGATGTGAATGTGACGGAAAGAAAAAACGCTTTGTCAAATTACGTTCCTGTCACGACAACTTTGGTTTAGGTTTCATTTTCAGTTTTTGCCTTCAAATCTTGAAAACGATGATTTCTTTTGTGTGTGAGAGACAGCAAGCTATTTCATTTTATTATTGTTGACATTTATGGGCCTTTCATGCTTCTTTTCCCACCATATTAATAATTATTTCCATTTCATATTTTATTTATTTATTTAATGAAACGGTGTTGTCCTTTTTCAGTCCATTATTATTATTTGTTGAGAGTATTATTATTGTTGTTGATGATAAACTCGATATCACATTTTATTATCATGTTTATTTAATGTATGAAAATTTATATGATATTGTTAAGTAAGCATTGTATATAATATTTTAGGATATATATGGTTTTATCTTACATAGGATGTAATAATAATAATATATATTTTAGGATATATTTTATTAGAAGTGTTTTTAGTTAGTTATGAGATTTTCTTTTTTTTGAAGGTAATGCTAAAACCTGCAAAGGGGAAGTTTATCACTTATAAATTATTAACAAATTATTTAGATGATTGAATTTTGTTTACAGAGTGATGAAGCTATACATAAAAATCTTAAAAATTAGAAATAAAACTAGGTTATTAACTTTAAACTTTTTCTCTTTATATGTAGAGACTTTAACCATCATCATCATGAAAAAAAACAAAAAAGAATGTATAAACAACGATAGGTTTTCTTCATAAAAATAATATATTAAGTTATAAACATATATTTTTTAAGAAAAATTAAAAAAACAATCATATTGGAAAACACTAATTCTATAATTCAATATGATAAAGATATTCCACCTACCTAAATAATATGATATATGGTTTTTAAAAAAACATATAAAAATATAGAAAATACTAATTTTACAACTCATTATGATAGAGATGTTCCACCTACCTAAGTAACATGGTATATAGTTTTCTAAAAAAATATATAAAAATATTTTTTATATGTAATAAACAAAATATTTAATATTAATTAGTTTAAGAATATGCCTTTTTTTAACCTAGTATAACTAAGCTTATACGTCTAACACTCTTCATCCAACTCTTCACTTGGCATTAGTTAGTAAATGTTAATATAATTTAGCTTATACGTCTAACACTCTTCATCCAACTCTTCACTTGGCATTAGTTAGTGAATGTTAATATAATTAGAAATTATGTGTTTTTATAGCTTAACACTTANATAATTTTAATAAAAAAATTGACATCACTAACCATTGAATGAGCCAAAGTATGATAGCAAAAGCCAATATGGACAATACCTTATTATGTTCAAAGGTTTAGACCTGCGAGTAGCCCATTTAAAGAAATTAGTTAAAAGATATAATACTAAATTAAAATTATTATATTGGAGAGCCATCAATCGAAGCAAGAGCCAATAGCCAATATGGACAATACCTTGTTATATTCAAAGATTTAGACCTTGGAACAAGCCAATTAAAGAAATTAGTTTTAAAGATATAATATACTAAATTAAAACTATTATGTTCGAGAGCCTAATGCAAAGTAATCATCAAGGTGAAGGGTCGAAATCTTGTGAAGACAAGTAAGCAAGATTAAAATCGTATGGCTTATGGCTTAGTGTTCGAAATCTTAGCCTCCCAACTTAACAAATGTGTATAGAATATCTATAAACCCATAAAGTGATCACACCCACGGCAGAAGCCTTTTGTGTAAGTAATAACCACAAATAATTAAGCCGAAGGCTTTTTTCCGGGGAACGGCGGCTCTAGAGGCTTCGTCGTCAGTGGCGAGCTTCTCGAGAGCCAGCACTTGTCATTATTAATTTAATTTAAATCAAAATTTTAAATAAAGTCAATGGTGTGTGTTGTCGCATAGTGTTGCTACCTGTTTTTTCTTTGGTTGCGGAGGCTAGATCATCTAAGTTTTTTCCAAAAAACTCTGTTGAGGTTTAGGGATAATTTTAGGGGCGAATTTTAGTCCATGGGCTATTTTTAGGGGTTTTTTTCCAAAAAGGATTCACCATTTTGCATTTTTTGAAGCCTCGTTTCGCCCAATTTTAATAGGGTAAACTTTTTTCACCCTAAAAATCGCCAAATTATTATATAAACGATATAAAATACTTGGAAATCAAAACATTTTTTGAAAAATATCACCAAACATTTTATAGTTGGCGTTTTAAGAATCAGTAAGATTCGCCAACATTTATACACTTTTAAATAAGTATGGTTCCTTAAAATCATCTCTAGTGCGGTTCTAATAGATTCACAGAATGATGCGCGAAAATCTGGTTGTTATGGATTTTCGAGCTCGTCTTCCAGATATTGATGTATTTTCTATGTATTAGTCATTCAATTCATCCCACTTTGTAGCTCTGTAATCCCATATTTGTAGGCGTTTGTTTGCCATATGTATACGAAACAATGAACGAGAATAGATTGAAATTTTATTACGATGGTAATCCCTTGCAAACGGCTAAGAAATGTTTACTGTATAAGACATCGAGAAGAAAAGAGAAACTCTAATTTCGTCCTGACATGAAGAAGGATTATAAGGTCCTAATTCTCTCCTTAACATCTCGACAATACGATTAATATTAGGGAAGTTAGATGCTCGACAGAAAGTTTGTTAAGAGCCCAGACATATACTACATTTGATGTAAATGGTAAAGACAAATGAAAAAGTAATTACCTAAAAAGCATACTCTTCATATTCAAAGATTACCATCATCTTAATAATGTTAAAATAAATGTATGGTATGCATATTCAAAGAATACCATCATGGCGTGTGAAAAACATGGACACAATTATGTAAAAGTTTTCATATTAATTATCTACAAGTTTTTTAGCTAGCTTTTTTGGTTAATGTGTGCAAGCAAAAAGACCTCATTTTTAAATTAATTTATAGGAATAAAACTTTATATTGAGCTTAATCATAATGTACATTATATAGTTATATATAATAATGATTAAAGTTTACTGATGCCAATTTTAGTTTATAGGATTTTAAAAAGGTATTAATTTGGTTTAAAATTTTGTTAATGTGTTCAAAAAGTTTTGTAATTTTTTAGTTTCATATATTAAAGCTTACAATTTAGAGGGCCTCCACATTCTATCGTGATGGTTTTGGGATCCATAAGGAGTGAAGGTCACCATGCCTTTGCCTTTACCTGTAGTGAAGAGAAAGCGTAAAAAGAAATTCAATGGAATTACATTACGTTTATCAAAACTTGTGCCCCCTGAGCTACAATATGTGTGTAGAAGGGGGTTGGCTTATGCATCCATCACGTCATGAAAATTGGACAACAAGCTACTAATGGACATCCTGGCTATATACTATCGATATTCAATACGCAAATTGACTTGGGATATTAAAAACTTGAAACAAAATATTTTATTCACCTGTCAACCTTATTTGGCCATTCAATGATCTTCAATACATCAAATTATAAGAGGACCCACGTGAATGGTCAACAGGAAAAATGGTGTCGCTTGTGCAAATTATGATGTGCCTAAATTTTGATGTCTCGCATAGTTCAAGTTTCAATTTCAAAGGTATAGTCTCTCCACGTCCAGGTCAGGTCTGAGATTCAAAGGTATAGTTCCTCCACGTCTAGGGGTTTCGAGGTTCTCTAAAGCTACCTAAAACTTGGGAAAATCCTATAACTATGCCCCTTGGATTTTTGGACTTTTTTGCTTTGTAATATTTCATTGGCATTCAAAGGATTGAGGAAAAAACATTGACTTATTCACCGAATATTTTCAAATTTAAAAATTTTATGTACATAAGCATTTTGGAGGAAACTTATTTTCACTTATGTGGCGATTTAGAAGTTTGATGTAACTTATTTTCACTTATTTTCCTGGACTTTCTTTCATCACATAAACTTATATTATCTACACACACAACTTTCTCTCATTTTTGAAAATCGGCGAAGTTCTCTTTAGTGTTTCATTTCCCTCGCTTTGGGAATTATATGGTCGGAGAGCAAAAGTTCAACGATAAAGGCCTAAGTATGTCAGTGCCAGTGAGATAGAAGGGAGAATGTGAAGTGGGTACAGAATTCAATCCTTCCCACTGCAACAACAAACTCATTGGAGCACGTTATTTTCTCAAAGGATACGAAGTTGAACACGGTCGTATCAATGAAAAAGAGGAATATAGATCTGCTATAGAAGCTTACGTTGATAGCAGTTCTGCCTCCCATAACTCTGGCTCTAACGTTACTCACTCCATCCTCTGAAACAAATGTATGCACTACGGAAGTGTACTTGTCGGTATCACCCAATACCTTTCCAAAAGCATCAGCATTCTTGATGTCAGGATTTCCATAAGGAGATCCTCCCCTCCCCACTACCAAAATTGAATACTTGGTAGACAACATTGCAACTAAGGGTCAGGTCAACATTCATCCTCCAACTACAATGTAATCATATTTTCTAGCAGTCGCGCTCTCACCATCCACAGAGATAAACTTAAATGGAAACTCTGCAAATCATCATAGTCCCACACAAACCATTAATTCAACCATATCATATCATCAAATATATAAAAACACACGATTTCAATATGATCCCATGCTCTTACCCGTGGGTGTTGTGGCTTATTGAGAAGAGTATAAACTCCGATTGCAGCTCAACATCATGAGCAGAAGCAGAAGTCATGCATGAATATTCATTGTAACCATTATGATTGTCATCTTCCTCACAAGTAATTCAACTCCTTCACTCTTTTTTAAGACGAGATTGTGTCTCTTGAGGCTATTTATAAGCTCTTGCCCTTGGATTGCCTATGCATCCCAAGAAAATATTTATCACACCCTACTTGCTCCGTAGTATTCTAGGGATGAATTAAATCTAGCCCACAGAGATTAGTGCATGAAGTCGATGAAATTATGTATTAGTATGGATATATCTTTGACATTATCAAAATGAATCATTGATAATTCATTCCAGTCTTTCTCTCTTCTCTGCGTTATCTTTGATAAATAATTAGAGACTTGTAGTGTTCTCTACTTAGGCTGGATCTAGATCAAAAGCAATGTATCGTGTGTTTTGGAAGAAATCTCTGAGTGTTCTATTCAGCATCTAGGAAACTATGGATGTGTGGAAGTTATGTGACTCAACCGTCTATATTGACAGCGATGTAATTTTTTAACGTCAACTAATGGGATGATATGCGTGTGGGGGATTTACACGAAGAGTGAAGCTGTTGATATTTGTATTGATTCAAGTTAATGAGAAATATAATATACATTATCAGATATTTATTGTATTAATTCAAGTTAAATAAATTAATGAGAAAGATATCAATAAAAGAGAATATTAAGTTTTTAATGATTATATTATCATATAACATGTTAACAACTTCAATTTTTAAAAATGTGTATTTCTAAATTTACATTTACTTATATTGGATCCTTACTTCACAATGAATTTTATAATGAGTATTAGATTAATGTCAATGCCAAAATATAACTACAATTAACATTCCAAACATAAAGCAATTTAGTTATTTAACTTTTTTTTATTTAGAGAAGAACTAAGTTGCCCTACAACAACACTTGTTTGTAAAAATGACTTGTATTACCTTTATACTCAATGCACCCTTATTTATGACTTTGTAAAAATGACATACCTTATATTTATACTCAATGTATAAATTACAAGACAACATTACAAAAGGAAGACAAACAAAAGAAAGAAAAAAAGTAAGAAGTATAAAGTTAAGATACTTGTATAAACTACTTCATAGTATATGGACATGTCCTTATAATGTAATTAAGGGATATTCAAGGGACATGTCCATATAATGTAATTAAAGGATATGCAAATATAATTATGTAAATAAGGTTAGTAATTTGGTAAAAAAAGAAAGACACATTTTACTTTATGGTTGGAACGTATATAAACTATGTAAGGAGGATTGGAGGAACACTTTTATGGTTGGCACATACATAAACAGTGTAAGGAGGACACATTTGAGGTACACTTTACATTATGAGTGAAAGAGATATGATTAATAAAGAGGTGGAAGAAGAAATGAGCACTTTATATTTTATTAACTAAGAAAGAACTTGCTTATTAAAAAAATATATGTGTATGCACGCTGAGGCAAGAGGTTTAATAGAAAACTTAACTTTGTAAATTTAAATATTTACAAACAAACAAACAAAAACCAAAGTTTTTTATGAAGGATTTAATTTCTATTAAATGTGCATGTATTATCATTTGGAGTAGAGTTTGAATTTTAAAATTTTAAATGTAAATTTATATTAAAATATGAAATATTAAGATATTAAATTTTATTTTTGAATAAAGACATTATTATTATTATTATAGTGTTTATTAAATAAATATTTTTTATCACGTGGAATACACAATATATCCTTAAATTTATCAATGTAAATCTACATTATGAAATAGTGACATAAGGATCATGGTATATTGAAACTCCTATTTATGTAAAAATATAAATCTCTTTTTTTCTATAACATAAATATCTCTACCTCTTAAACTCAATTCCACATGGTAACACATTCTTATTTGATAAAAACTAAGTGTTTCATTGAATACATACATCACAAAATCAATTCTACCCATGCTATGAGCATTTTTTAGGAAAATATGTGGAAAGTTAGTAACAATCATTTAACAAGCATATGCACATTGCAACCAATACATCGTGTTGTAACTAGTAGGAAGAACCACTCTTTTGTTATTGCTTTCATTTGAATAATGATCATGGTATATTTAGGCCTTATATGTTTTTATGGACTACTTCTATTAATCAATATAAGATATTAATTTTGTATAGTGAGATTTTGATGTCATTAAAATAATTTGAAGACACATGTTAAGAATATGAAAGGGGAACTATGTCATATTGTAAATCAAAACATTTACAACTATACTCTAGTATACATCTCACACTAAAATACAAAATATATATGTTTACAATCTCGACATTTTCTTGTTTGTCATCATTGGAATCTAATCATGCAATGTTTAATAAAATTGCATTTCTAAATTGATGATGTTGATTTTGATATTTTCATGTTTGTCATCACTAGAATC
This sequence comes from Pseudotsuga menziesii, assembly GCA_001517045.1. Taxonomy (NCBI): domain Eukaryota; kingdom Viridiplantae; phylum Streptophyta; class Pinopsida; order Pinales; family Pinaceae; genus Pseudotsuga; species Pseudotsuga menziesii. The sequence goes on along the minus strand of LPNX010312310.1, from coordinate 664,795 downwards.
CAATTTGCAACTCATGGGAAATCTTGCAAACAATAATAACAAATACATGCTCCAAGCATTGGCTATGCCTATTGCATGATCTTTCAAAAATTTCACCATTGGTTCAAATGAACAATAAGATGATGACCATCAACTAGAAAAACAAATATTCTTATATGTACGGGATAGAGTAATGTTATCCTACAAATTATGGGTCTAATCAAGATTAGTAAATGGTGCATGCAGAGTGGTCATGCAAATTATATACACACTTGGATCTATCTCTCCTAAGTTACTACCTTATGTTGTCCCCACATTTGATAATTACATTGGGCCTCCATGGGACCAATCTCAACCAAAGCACATACTAATTCCACCCATAAATTTCAGTAAAAAGAAACACATCCCCCTCAATATCGCTTGGGAATTGACTATCCATAAAAACCAAGACATTAACAAGGTCAACCATTGAAATTGGTAACAATGAATTCCAAGGATTGGCCTTCATAGCAATGCCATGCACTACAACATTAGAAGGAATGTGAATTGCACTATGGTTCTCCTTAGAATGCTATGCAAAGATGAAAAACACTTCATATGCATGGCTTCAAAAAACAGAAGAAGCACACCTTCATTCTTTGTCCCTTTCACACTTAAAATTGCAACCCTCAATCCATGCACCCCCTCTACCAAAGTAAACTACCAATGTTGATTTCCAATATAGAGTGAGACTTGATCACTACCTATCATTTTATTATTTTACTCGCATATGTATACTTTCTCATATAACAAATTAATGTGCATTTAATTTTACTTGCTATCGATTACATGGGTTTCTATTTATTGCTTATTGGTATTGTTAATAGAGTTTTTTTTCAATTTCATCTACTATTATGCTTAACATAAATTAGCTAAACTTACTTTCAACACATGATATTATATTATATACATACACACAACTTTCTCTTATTTTGCAACATATTAAAGTTCTCTTCAGCTTTTCATTTCTCCTACTTCGAGAGTATGCTAGTGTTTACTTTTCTTTACATGTTTCCGTTAATATGATGTAAGAATTTTTATGTACCAATCTTTAATAAATAGATTGAAAATTTTACACAGCTAATAATTATAAGTTTCAGTATAACGAAAATTTTGCAATGTGGAGGAATGCATGTCCAAGCATAAGTTTGGTTCATCGTGTAATGCTAAACCATGACCTCTTGTTTATGCTTGGTTCATTGTGTAATGCTAAACCATGACCTCTTGTTTTGGTTTTGTGTTCAAACGATCATGTTTACCAAGTAAAGGAGCTTGCAACCTCAATCCTAGTTGTATGTTGAATCTCTTCTCAAGCATGAGGACAATATCTCCTATCACTTAGGAATATTTGAGAAGGGTAAGGTTAACCAACAACGTTGTGATATTTTTAGGCTCTTCAAGTTCATGTTTGTTGCTATGTGGGGGTGCTTCTTTCTTCTTGGCTCGATCTAGGACTTCCAGATTGGGGACTCTCCATAATGTGACAACAAGCATGGAGTCGTCAAGGGGGCACAAGGAAACGACTAATGGAGGCTCGGTTTAACAAGGAAATCCCCTAACATATCCTGTATGAACTAGATCAAGCGGAGGTGGCTCTTATGATGAGTTTTCAGCTTCAATCGGGCAAGGTCACGGAGGCCTAACTAGAAGGCATCTCTAGAACTGAGACCCCAATAATAGGGGCTATCACTTATCAAATCCCTATTGGTTTGTGAAGTTTCTTATGGGTTGGGCATTCTTGGAGCGCCACCAAACTCAGTTTGGAATTCTTATGGTTATCACTGCTATTTGGGAAGACATCAACCCCATACACAACAAATTGTACATTATCGTAGACGACAAATACTCTACTCTAAGTGTGCATGTAGAAACACGACGGGCTTGCTTCCACTCCTCCTTTAGTAGCTGCAGATGATAGTCATAGGTAGCTCTCTCAATTTTCTAGTTATTCACTCTAAGCAAGAATGAAAAGATATGTTTTGTATTTAACAATTCTTTTTGTAAAATTTTGGGCTCTCTAAATTATATGGGTTTTGAAAAAAACAAGCTTTGGTTTCCCAATTACTTTGGACAAGCCTTACCTCTACTTGTAAAGTTTTGAGCTCTATAAATTATATGGATTTTGAAAAAAACAAACTTTGGGAAATGGGTTTTGAACCAAAAAAACACAAACTTTGGTTTCCCAATTACTTTGCACAAGCCTTATCTCTACAAACAATTTCATTATTGTATGGTTGTTAAAATTGATTCCTAATTTACTTTTAGCTTTATTAGCTAACGTATTTTCCCAATGACAAGTTAACCATTACCATAATCTCCATTTAACTTATAAAAATACTATATTCATATTCATATTCATATTCATCTGGATTTTGAGTTTAATTTATTTTAAATTTTTTTTATAATATAAATATAGATAATAATAATAATTATAAATATATATTTATATTTAGTTAAATTTTAAATTCCAAATGAAACTACAACAATTTTAAATTCATTACACCGAAGGTGTTATTTAAGGGGTTCCTTCTCTGTAGGTTTCGTCGTCTGTCGACAGCCTGTAAGAAGCCTGTAGGTTGCATAAACTTTCTTTATGATCAAGAAAGTTTATGCAACTTTTTTTTAAAGTAAAAGTTTATGTGATTTAATTAGTTTAAAATGGAAGCTTAAGCATGTTGAGGAAATGTGAACCTCAGCACGCTTCATATATGAATTTATAATTGGCTTTATTTTTTGTTATCATGTTTTGATATTTATTTTATTTTTATCAAGCCTACTAATTTTTTGGCATATTCAAATTATTTTCTTTTATTTTTTAATCTTATTTGAGTCAACTATAAGCCGATTATAAACACCAAAGGAGTTACACATCCTCCCCCTACTGGGTTGTAGAATGCGTGTCTCGACGCAATAAAACAAATATTAAACTTAAAGAACAATATTATATTTAAAAACTTGGTTTAATATTATTTTTTAAACTTAGCACTATAAGCGTTTTCTATGGTTTAAAAGAAAGTAAAACGAAATTATGGTTGATGCTAATTTTTTTTGCTAAATAATTAATAAGAACATCATTGAATAGATTGTAATTGTAATAGTAAAGATTTAGTTTGAGTTAATATTTAATTTTTAATTTGAGAAATAAAGTTTATGCATTTTTTTAAAGAGAAGTTAAATTATGTGATTTAAATAGTTTTAAAATAAAACGTTAAGCGTGTTGAGGAAATGTGAACCTCAAGGGACTTCATATATGAATTTAATTATTGGTTCTATTTTTTTATTATGTTTTGATATTTATTTTATTTTTATCAAGTCTACCCATTTTTTAGTATATTCAAATTATTTTCTTTTATTTTTTATTTTGGGTATATAAAAATATATTTTTATATAAAAAAAAAATTAATATTTATTAGTTTAAGAATATGCTTTTTTTATTAGTTTATTAGCTTATACATTTGAGGCACAAATCCAACCCTTCACTTGTTGTTAGTTGATATATCACATGTTGTTCTTTGTCCCATATTATTTGGATTTACAATACACATAGTGAATATGGGATAGTTATATATGGTCAAAAACAAATGAAACTTCACTAGTAAACACTCTGCAATGGTCAACCTCTTCCCAAGCGCTGTTTGTTTTGCTGTGGGCTTTAGCTCCTGATCGTTACTGCCTGGTGCGACGACCGTTCTTACGGCGACGATTTCTCCGGGGCCTTGCTTGGACATTGACAGCGGCAACTTTTTGGTTTTTTTGGCAGTGGTCAGCGCTCGTGGGTGGGTTGTGCCCATGCTGCCCATTGCTCTTTCGGCAGTAGCTCTTGTGGGCACATCTTTCATTTGATTTGGATCTGCTTGTTTAGGGCAGTTTCTAGTTCTCTTTTGGCTGCGAGATGTTGGGGTTTTCTCCATGTGTTTACTTTTTTGTACTTGCCCCCAGTGCCTCTTTGGCTGGGGTTTGGTTCTTCTTTGGCTGAGGTTTGGTTCTAGGTAGGTGCTCAGGTTGTCGAGCACTATTTGTGGTTTGTTTTCTTTGGCTGGGTGCCTTGCCCTAGTTGTTTGTGGGTATTGAGTATTGTATGAGGGTTTTTAACTCTGTATAGGGGTTATGATTGGATATGATACCTAGTATCATATATGTGTATCTTGTTACCTTTGATTCTAATGAATATCAAGGAACTGCTATTTTATTCTGGAAAAAACCTTTTTCCATAAATTGATTGTCTAATTGGTGAATAAATAAAAAATTTGATATATTAAACTTTGGAAATGACCTGTACATCCTAGCACTACTTAAATGTTGACCTCTTCCCGTGAATTGATTGTATAATTGGTGAGTGAATAAAGGATTTGATATATTAAACTTTGGAAATGACATGTACATCCTATACCATGATCCGATGTAACACTACTTAAATGTTGACTTGGCATTAGTGGTTAAGCGTTATATAATTAGAAATTATGTGTTTTTATAACTAAACACTTTAAATGTTGACTTGGCATTAGTTATTAAATGTTGACTTGGCATTAGTTATTAAGTGTTATATAATTAGAAATTATGTGTTTTTATAACTCAACGCTTGAGTTTATATATACAAACTTGTAGTTGATTGTTTAAATGATTTGTATCATACATTAAACATAAAATATCAATTTTAAAATGCATTGAATTTTGCATGGTTCTAGTCAGAATTTAACATTACTAACCATTGAGTGAGCTAAAGTATAATCAACTCAAGCAAGAGCCAATATGGACAATATCTTATTATGTTCAAAGATTTAGACTTGTGAGTAGGCCAATTAAAGAAATTAGTTAAAAGATATAATACTAAATTAAAATTATTATAATTGAGAGACATCAATCGAAGCAAGAGCCAATATGGACAATACTTTGTTATATCCAAAGATGTAGACCTTTGAACAAGCTAATTAAAGCTCTTTTAGAGCATTGTGCTGGAGTTTACTTTCTTTTTTTTTTTCGCATCTCTTTGAGATCTTTTAGTATGAGGGGTGGGTATCTCTGGATCAGTTCTTTGGGCTCTCCTTGTGCTCTTGGTTTCGACTTCATTTGTATGTCCTCAACAAAAACTGTGTTTCACTTGGTAGTTTCTCTTTAGATCTTTTTAAGAACAGATATTTTGTATATATTGATATGTTTTGGTACAGGCTCATATCTTCAATTATTGTTTGGTAACTTCTGTAACTGCTCACTAATGGGAAGCTCATTTTGATGCCCTTTAATTCTATCTTGAATATCAAGGTCGGGATTTAAAAAAAATTAATAACTTCACAACAAATAATGTTAACTTTTCTTTACATTTTCCCGTTATAATATTATTTATGAATTTTTGTGTATCAATCTTTATTAAATAGATTGAAAATTTTACTGGTCTATCTGAGACTATGCTCCTTTTTACTACTGTTACAAATATTTTTAAATAGAATATTGCCTTTTTTTTGGAGGAAAAAGTAGATTGAAAATTATACAGTGAATAATTATAAGTTTCGGTATAAAGCGAAATTTAGCAATTGAAAACTTTATTATATATAAAATAATTAATATATTAATTGAATCTACTAAGTAGTTGTATTGCAGTGTTGTCATCTATGTTAAGAAAATTACAAAGTTATGATTAAAGGTTTTAGTATAAGTGAAATTCCGTTTATAAAATATTTTATTTTATTTTATATATAAAATTTAATATGGTAATTGAGTCTAAGTAATAAGTAATTGCATCTTAGTGTTATTCACAATTAGTATAATGTTTTTCAGATTTCGGAGAGGTAGATGGTTAATATGAATAGCGTAGATGAATGTCAGGTATGGTAGTCACAACAACTACATTTAAGTTTGGATAATTATGTTGTAGGCATTTTCACAATGAAAGAAGTTGTCTCAAAAGATTCTTCGTCTTTTTGGCCACTAACCTTTCGACATGTGTCGCCTGGTAATTGGTGATTTTAGGTACAACACGTCGTGGTTAAATTTCCCGGTTCTTATATCCCGTGATCCGGCAGGGGCTGAACAGGGAGGCATGGAGTTGATCGATTAAGTACATGTTCTGAAAACGCTCATGCTCTATTTCTTCCTCCCCCAACTCCATCCTTATTTTAAACATGTGAGTTATTTCTGATGGTTATGCCTCTAAATTTGTCGGAGATTGTGACCTCTAAATAGGTATGCTGATCAATTGTTGTTTTTACTTTAATGCACTTCAGTTGGGACCGAACAGGGTGGCATGGAGTTGATCGGTTAAGTACACGTTTTGAAAACGCTCAGGATTTCTTTTACAGAGTAACTATTTAAGATTTTGGTAGATAAAACACGCCCAGCGTTAAAATTTATAGGCATTATATCCCATGATCCGACAGGAACCGAAGAAGGAAAAATGGAGTTGATCGGTTAAATGGATGTTGTGAAAGGACATCATTGCCATGCGCACCAAATGCCCACCTGTTACAACTATTACTGCTCATGATTGATTGATTGTCCTTAACTTTTTTTTCATGCATGTATGTTGATCAATTTTTTATTTTTTTTAATGCACTTTAGTTGGGTCTCTGATTCTGGGTCCTTCTTCCTAGTTCGTGTTTTTTCGACAAGTGGCTTGCGTGTTTTCACTCCTCCACCACCGGTTCAAGAATTTTTTCTTTTTTACAGGCTTTCGTTGTAAAAATATCAGAAATAGGAAGTCGGAACATGAGCAGTTTCTGATTTGAACAAATACAATATTCGGAATCTGAATTGTTGGAAATCGATAATGCGCAAATCGAAAATTGGAATATTGGTGCTCCTTATTCCAAAACACAGTATTTTCTAGAATCCGACATGTCGAAAATCGGATTAATGAAATATATTTATGAGAATACATTTATAGTGATATATGTTAATGAATAAGAACAACCAGAGTAATGAAATGTGTTAATGCGAATTATTTTGTTTTTTATATATCCAAGAAAAAATAACAATCGCGATATAGAGACTATGGTAACTGAAGATTGTATTTCACTATTGCTACATTGTGCTGTCAACCTTTGCTCGTTGGTACATGTCTCTTCATTAAAATAAGTGAGCTCATTCAACCCATCATTAGGCCAAAATCTAAGCCAAATTTTGAGGCCGAGCGATTAAACATAACGCAAAGCGAGTTTAAAATAAGGATGGACTTAGAGGAGAAATAAGTTATGTGAAAAGAATACGAACAGTTAAAATAAAACCTCAAAATCCAGGCTTTGCAGTTTTGGATACCCCAACGTCGAAAGTCGAAAATACTATCTTCAACATTTATTTATTTGAAAATAGAAAACTTTCGAGATCGAAAATGTCTCAAATCGGATCTTGCAGAATTTAAAATTGGACCATATGGTGTTTCTTAATGGAAAACATAGGACATAGGATTTTTAGAATCCCAAATGTTGGAAATCGGAAGTCGGAACATGCGTAGTTTCTGATTTGAACACATATAATATTCGAAATCCTAATTGTTGGAAATCGAAAATGTGTAAATCGAAAATTGGAGTATTGGTGTTCCTTATTCCAAAACATAGTAATTTCTGGAATCCGACATGCCCAAAATTGAATTAATGAAATATATTTATAGTGATATATGTTAATGAATAACCACAACTAGATGCGAATTATTTTGTTTTTTATATATCCAAGAAAAAATAACAATCACGATATAGAGACTATGGTAACTGAAGATTGTATTTCACTATTGCTACATGATGTTGTCAACCTTTTCTCGCTGGTACAGGTCTCTTCATTAAAACAAGTGAAATCATTCAACCCATCATATATTCGGTTCCGAATCTCTATCTCAGACGGCTTTCACAAGCATGAACTATTGCTTCCGATTATATACAGCGATCTTGTAGAAAATGGACAACGAAAACAAGGAACTATAATCAAAATTACCCAATGTATATGCAACATTGTACATAATGCGGTACAACTACACTCCAAATATACTCCAACTACAATGTACATAATGCGGTACAACTACACTCCAAATATCGGAAATTGAAAGTCAGAACATGCACAATTTCTGATTTGAACACATACAATATTCAGAATCCGAATTGTCGAAAATAAAAAATGCGCAAATCGGAAATTGGAATATTGATGTTCCTTATTCCAAAACATAGTATTTTCCGGAATCTGACATGTCAAAAATCGGATTAATGAAATATATTTATAGTGATATATGTTAATGAATAACAACAAGCAAAGTAATGAAATATGTTAATGTGAATTATTTTGTTTTTTATACGAACACTCAAAACAAAGCTTGAAAATCAAAGTTTTCCGGTTTTCGATAAATGGGCGTCTCAATACAGAAATAGGAACTTCGACATTTCTTTATTTGAAAATAGAAAACTTCTGAGATCGAAAATGTCGGAAATAGGAAACTAGGACATGCGTAGTTCTTTATTTGAACACTTAGCATTTTCGAATTCCAAAATGTCGGAAATTAGAAATCCACATCCTAAATCTAGCAAATTGGAACAATTGGTGTTCCTTATTGCAAAGCATAGGACATAGATTTCCAAATTCAGAATTGTCAAATTCTCGATTCTTAATTTATTTCTTGATGATTTGCGGTTTCCTCATGCAATTTCAAAACGTTTATATTTCAAATAGATACAGACCAGAATAATGAAATATGTAATTTGGATAATTGAAAAATACATAGGTAAAAGGAGTTTCTTTCTTAACAAACAAATACGCAAGCTAACATCAGTCTCCACAAATTTTAACAATTTAGAGGCCAAAATCTACACCAAATTTTGAGCCAGAGCGGTTAAACATAGCACAGAGCAAGTTTAAAATAAGAATGGACTTAGCGGAGAAATAAGTTATGCGAAAAGAATATGAGCAGTTAAAATAAAACCTCAAAATCGAGGTTTTTTTATTTCAAATACCCCAACGTCGAAAGTCGGAAATACTATCTTCGACATTTCTTTATTTGAAAATACCTAACTTCTGAGATCGGAAATGTCCCAAATCGGTAATTTGGCTAATTGAAAAATACATAGGTAAAAGGGGTTTCTTTCTTAACATACAAATATGCAGACTAACATCAGTCTCCACAAATTGTAACAATCTAGAGGCCAAATATTGAACAAACATCAGTTCTCCAGAAGTGGTTTAATGGTAATTTGGATAATTGAAAAATACATAGGTAAAAGGGGTTTCTTTCTTAAATCGAGTCTTGCGAAATAAAAAATCGAAACATATGGTGTTCCTTAATGGAAAACATAGGACATAGAATTTCCAGAATCCCAAATATCGGAAATCGGAAGTCGAAACATGTGCAGTTTCTGATTTGAACACATACAATATTTGGAATCCGAATTGTCGGAAATAAAAAATGCGTAAATTGGAAATTGGAATATTGATGTTCCTTATTCCAAAACATAGTATTTTCCAGAATCCGACATGTCGAAGATCATATTAATGAAATATATTTATGAGAATATATTTATAGTGATATATGTTAATGAATAACAACAAGCAGAGTAATGAAATATGTTAGTGCGAATTATTTTGTTTTTTATATATCTATTTTAGTCTGCTCACATGATTATGTTACATTGCAAAAAAAAAATCATGCCCTGTTTCATTCCACATGAAAAAATAACAATCACGATATCGATATTATGGTAATTAAAGATTGTATTTCACTATTTCTATGCGGTGTTGTCAGCCTTTTCCCGCTAATACAGGTCTCTTCATTAAAACAAGTGAACTCATTCAACTAATCATCTATTCGATTTTGAATCTCTATCTCAGACGGCTTTCACAAGCATGAGCTACTGCTTCCAACTATATACAATGATCTTGTAGAAAATGTACAACTAAAACAACAAACTATAATCAAAATTATCCAATGTACATGCAACATTGTACATAATGTAATGTACGTTTAATTTTTGATTAATGAAATAAATTTATGAGAATATATTTATAGTGATATATGTTAATGAATAACAACAACTAGATTAATTTCAGATTTATGAAATATATTTATCAGAATATATTTATATTGATATATGTTAATGAATAACAACAACTAGAGTAATGAAATATGTTAATGCAAATTATTTTGTTTTTTATATATCTAGGAAAAAATAACAATCACGATATAGAGACTATGGTAACTGGAGATTGTATTTCATTATTGCTACACGATGTTGTCAACCTTTGCCTGCTGGTATAGGTCTCTTCATTAAAACGAGTGAACTGATTCAACTCATCATCTATTCGGTTCTGAATCTCTATCTTTGACGGTTTTCACAAGCACGAGCTACTGCTTCCAATTATATACAATGATCTTGTAGAAAATGGACAACTATAACAAGGAACTATAATCAAAATTACCCAATGTACATGCAACATTGTACATAATGTGGTACAACTGCACTCCTCAGGTGGCTTGCGTGTTTTCACTACACTCCACCACCGGTTAAAATAAGGATGGACTTGGTCGAGGAATAAGTTATGTGAAAATAATACGAACACTCAAAATAAAGCTCAAAATCGAAGTTTTCCAGTTTCCGATAAACGGGCGTCTCAATACAGAAATAGTAACTTCGACATTTCTTTATTTGAAAATAAAAAACTTCCAAGATCGAAAATGTCAGAAATAGGTTATCGGGACATGCGCAGTTCTTTATTTGAACACTTAACATTTCCGAATTCCGAAATGTCGAAAATCAGAAATCTGCATCCTAAATGTGGCAAATCGGAACAATTGGTGTTCCTTATTGCAAAACATACGACATAGATTTCCGAATTCAGAAATGTTGGATTCTTGATTCTTAATTTGTTTCTTGATGACTTGCGGTTTCCTCACGCAATTTCGAAATGTTTATTTTTCAAATAGATACAAACCAGACTTATGAAATATGTAATTTGGATAATTGAAAAATACATAGGTAAAAGGGGTTTCTTTCTTAGCATACAAATATGTAGGCTAACATTAGTCTCCACAAATTATAAAAATTTAGAGGCCAAAATCTGCGCCAAATTTTGAGGCAAAGCGATTCAACATAACGCAGAGCAAGTTTAAAATAAGAATGGACGTAGTGAAGAAATAAGTTATGCGAAAAGAATACAAACTGTTAAAATAGAACCTCAAAATCAAGGTTTTTCGATTTCGGATACCCCAGCATCAAAAGTCGAAAATACTATCTTCGACATTTATTTATTTGAAAATAGCTAACTTTCGAGATCTGAAATGTCCCAAATCGGTAATTTGGATAATTGAAAAATACATAGGTAAAAGGGGTTTCTTTCCTAACATACAAATATGCAGACTAACATCAATCTCCACAAATTGTAACAATCTAGAGGCCAAATATTGAACAAACATAAGTTCTCCAGAAATGGCTTAATGGTAATTTGGATAATTGAAAAATAAATAGGTAAAACGGGTTTCCTTCTTAAATCAGATCTTGGGGAATTGAAAATCGAAACATATGGTGTCCCTTAATGGAAAACATAGAACACAGAATTTTCAGAATCCCAAATATCATAAATTAGAAGTCGAAACATGCGCAGTTTCTCATTTGACCACATACAATATTCGGAATCCAAATTGTCGAAAATAAAAAATGTGCAAATCGAAAATTGGAATATTGATGTTCCTTATTCCAAAACATAGTATTTTCCAGAATCCGACATGTCAAAAATCAGATTAATGAAATATATTTATGAGAATATATTTATAGTGATATATGTTAATCAATAACAACAAGCATAGTAATGAAATATGTCAATGCGAATTATTTTATTTTTTATATATCCATTTTAGTCTGCTCACGTGATTATGTTACATTGCAATTTTTTTTCATGCCCTGTTTGATTCCATGGGAAAAAATAACAATCACAATATAGAGATTATGGTAACTGAAGATTATATTTCACTATTGCTACACTGTGATGTCAACCTTTTCCCGCTGGTACAGGTCTCTTCATTAAAACAAGTGAACTCATTCAACCCATCATCTATTCTATTCTGAATCTCTATCTCAGATGGCTTTCACAAGCATGAGCTATTGCTTCCAATTATATACAATGATCTTGTAGAAAATGGAAAACTAAAACAAGGAACTATAATCAAAATTACCCAATGTGCATGCAACATTGTACATAATGTAACATACGTTTAATTTTTGAGTTGTTTTTTTCTCACTTAATCATTTTCGCACTGTTCATTTATCCAATGTTTTTCTCTCCCATTGAACTTTAACATACTTCATCTCACAGGACTATCGTATTGCTTTCACTCAAGGTTGTCATAGTGGATGCAACAATTATTGTAGATCCTGCACCTTACCACTTTCATGTACCTTCTCCCTCAGAAAGTAGTTTCTCCATTCCAGTCAACACTAGCTCAATCGACTATGCCATTCACATCACTCTCCTCTTCTAACAAAGTTTGGAACATTCAAGGTCGAGTAACTACCAAGACAAACATATATGAATATGGCAACCAACGAGGATCTGGAAAAGTATTTGGATTTGACCTTGTTAATGCTTCACACGTTGAAATACATATATTTGCATTCAATGAATTGGCACTCTCTTTGTATGACCAAATACAAATATGAATAGTGTACATTGTATCAAATGACACAATCAAAGCATCTAATCCAATTTTCAACCATTTAAAAAGCCATTATGAGCTTTTTCTAGGTTCCTCCTCAACCATCCAACCATGCGTAGATGAATACCCCTTAATACCTTTATATTGCTTTAACTTTAAAACTATTAAGGAGATTCAAACTATGCACATAAATTCCATGGTTGAGCTTGTTGGAATTCTCATTTCAGTTTCACCTACATCCACAATACGAAAACCGCAAAATAGGAACTTCCACATTTCTTTATTTGAAAATACAAAACTTTCGAGTTTCGAAATGTCCGAAATAGGAATCTTGGGCAGCCATGAGGGAAAATAATGATGCTCACGAGTCCAGTTTTTGTGCATATAAAAATCCATAGATGAGGTCCAAATGATATTTAATGACTAAATCTTACAAAATGTTATTATGAGTTCGGGATTTTCATGATGTAGTACTATATCTATAATGAATTTTCATGATTAATATCATTTGTATATAATTTCCTTATCTCTTGGACAAAGCGAAAGGTCACTTGAACATACTGAAATATTATTACGTCATCATATTAATCGCAGAAGTGACTGTTACCCTCACTTGTTGTCAGCCTTAAGCTATCCCATAGTGTGTAAACTTGACATGTGTCACCTTATCGATGCCTTCTTATGATGGTATACATATTTCCTTGTTGCTTAATCATTAAATATATGAAATACTTGCTTAATCATTATATCATCATCAATATCACGCGCTCCAAACACCAAATCTTTCAAATCCAATATATTTCACATCTTGGATTCTCCTCCCATTCCGGGCTTTCATATCACCGTTTAAGTGACCTTTCACGTACTCCAAGAGATAAGGGAATTATATACAGATCACATTAATCCCATGTTATAGATATATACTACTTCATGAAAATCCCAAACTCATAATAACATTTGTAAGATTTAGTGAATAAATAGAGCCTCCTATTGAGGCAAATATCACTTGGACCTAATTTATGGTTTTTTATATGCACAAAAACTGGACTCCTAAGCGTCATTACTTCCCATCTCATGGCTGTCGAAGAAAAAATTGCCAACATGGTGATACCAAAGCCTGGAATGGGAGGAGATGGGAAGAAAAGTTGGGAGTCCTACTGCCGACGAAGGGGCTATAGAGGAAAGAAAGTGCAAAAACATATGGAAACGGTTGCACCTTAGCTAGCAAAACGTATGGAAATGGGTGAGCATTGTAGCACAGATGAATGTCCAACACATCACTTTGTACCATTATGCTTTGGTGTTTACTACCTTATTTGTATTATGAATATAATTATTATTGATGCATTTTGTTCTTTTTTAGCTTCTTCAACATTGTCATTGTGTATAAAACACCTTTTTGTAACATCAATGAGCAAAATTCCATTTTCATTCATCTTAAACCTTTTTTTCCAACAACATCGTCAGATAGATAAATGTTGTTCTTCATAGATTTATATATAATTCCAGTTTAGCAATGAAGTTTTAAATGAAATAATCCAATGTGATATTATAATGTAATGAAAATATTAATCGAAAATAGGAATTCATGGAAACAGAAATCAGAATATACAGTGTCAATAGGAAAAAAGATGTATTCCTGTAATTGTGCTTCAAAAAGGTATTTCCCAATTCCAAAATGTCGGATTCTCAATTCTTAATTCCGAAATGTCTCGATTCCAAAATGCCCAATTTCGATACGGTTTTAGTTCAAATATTTTTTTCCCAATTTCCGCTTTCAGAAAATTCTTATTAAACAATGTTTTAAAATAAATGAACAATAAATCCATTCAGTGATATTGATGTCGGATTATCTTTAAACTTCATATTTTTAAACATAAATAATTGTTATTCGATCTTTAAATAAATTTCATATACCCAAATCAAGCTACTCACATATATTACATCTTTAAATTGTAGGTTTACTAAGAGAAATAATATATTTAGATATATTAGATCTTTAAACTTCATGTTAATTTTCCGCATTCTTTTTGTTGAAATTAATATTCCTAGTGATTCTGAAACTAAAATAAAAATAAATAAATAAAAACCAAAACAACCATAATATAATTTACATGACATCAATTGTTATTCTCTGCTAATATTCCATACAGACACTGCCACTACCTCCATCACCCAAGAAGTCAAATCCCAGATGTAATTTTTTCCACATGGCCATGACATTTCTATGCGTTATGACCATATCTAATTCCAAATGAAACCAAGTTTACAGGCCAAAACTCCTCCAAATTTAGAGGAGAGTAATCAGTTCTATGAAAATCGGAAATAAGAACTTCGAAATGTCGCAAATTGGATCTTGGGGAATACATATGGTGTTCATTATTGGAAAACATAGGACATAAGATTTTTGCAAAAATATCTTAATAAAAATTAAAAATAGACATTATTATGCAAAACTCGAAATCTATTGAGTGGACAGACTTCGTAAATTCGAATCTTAAGAAACCCAACTCAAACAACCAAAAGACTCTAGATCATATATATCGTATGCATAAACAAAAATTAACAAAATTTACTTTTCGTTTTCGGCATTCAACAGTCAGGAAACAAACATTCAGTCCAAAAAAGTGTGGTATTTCCCATTTCCAATATCAGGATTATTAGAAATCGAGAATCTAGAAACTAGACAATTCCACTTTCCATTATGATAATTTTTTTTATTTTTTTAATAAATAGAAAATAACTATCTAACATCCATATTATAAAAAGTTTCCCCATTTTCTTAAAAAAAAACAAATTCAAAATCAATCTCAATAAATCTTATTAACTATAACCATTGTTCCCACGAATAACACTTATACACACACACACACATATATAGGTATTGGGTTTATCATACAAATAGTTATATATAAGAGTAACTAATACTTAATTAGAAATCAAGCTAGCACACCATAATAATCCTACTGATGTTCTCGAGCACAAATTTCATGAACTTGCATAAATTGCATTTTACTATTTTCAATTGCCCAATTTCCAATTTTTGACAATTCCGATTCCAGAAATCCTATGTCCTATGTTTTCCAACAAGATACACCCTATGTTCCAATTTTTGATTTCCCAATTCCAGTTTGCGACATTTTCAATCTCGAAAGTTTGGTCTTTTCAAATAAACAAAAGCCGAAGTTCCTATTTCCGATTTTCCACCGGAAACTGGTAAAACTTCAGTTTTGTTAGTCGTTTGGTCTTTAAAGTTTTATTTTGTCTGTTCATATTCTTTTCTCTTTCCTATGTGTTCAAATACGAACGTTGATGTTTCTATTTCTAAATTTTGACATTTCGGAATACTGAAATTTATGTCCTATGTTTTCCAATAAGGAATACCATATGTTCCGATTTTCAATTCCCCAATTTATGATTTGCGAATAAGGAACACCATATTTTTCGATTTTGCGACATTTTGAATTGCAGAAATCCTATGTCCTATGTCTTCTAATAACCGACATTTCGAATTCTAGAAATATTACGTGTAAAAATAACGAACATGTTATGTCCCAATTTTCGATTTTGTGACATATACAGAAATCCTATGTGTTCAAGTACGAATCCCAATTTCGGCCTTCACAAATCTTGATCTCAAATCGTCTTCAAACTTGAAATTTATTAACATAAATAATTGTCATTGGATATTTAAATAAACTTCATATACCCAAATCAAGCTATTCATGTATATTAACTTTAGCTTTATTAAGAGAAATAATATATTTACATATATTAGATCTTTAAACTTCATATTAATTTTTTTTGTAAGTCTGCATTGCTATTAATCAACTATACAAAATATTACAGAAAATCGAGAATTCTGATCAAAAGAAAAAAACTCTACAATTGAAGTGTACTGAGCATAAAAACCATACAGATAATGAACACTGCTGGCTAACTAAAGTTTATATAACAGAATGAAACCAATTTTAGAGACCAAATGTCCACCAAATTTACACGCAAATTGATGAAAAATAACAGAGAGAAAATTTAAAATAGTCATGAACTTAGCGAAGGAATAAGTTATGCGAAAATAATATGAACAATGAAAATAAAACATGAAAATCGAGGTTTTTGATTTCTGATACTCGAACATCGAAAATTGGAAATAGGAACTTCAACATTTCTTTATTTGAAAATATATAGGACATAGTTATCGTTCTCCAGTACTAGTTAGTATTCCAGTTTTTTTACAGTTATTTGTTGTCTCCGCGATTTTCAATTTATGATATTTCGAATATCGAAAACCTGATATTCACGTTTTTGTTAAAATAATTTGCTGCCTTCGTGATTCTGATTCTCGATCTTTCGGATATTACAAACCCAAAAAATATGTCCTTCGCTATTCCTATTTAGTATATATATGTACTCAGATATGTGGATATATATAAAATTATAAGCATTGATTATAAGTTCAAAATTTTCATGATGTAGTATATATCTATATCTTGGGATCAATGTCATCTATATATAATTCCCTTATCTCTTGGACGACGCAAAAAATCATTTAAACGTACTGAAATATCTTAAGGTCGTAATAATGCCACCCCTTTCTCCCATAATTTCATCATATTAATCGCAGAGTTGACTGTCACCCTCAGTTGTTATCATAACATCAACACAACAACGCCCCTTTCTGTGAGAACGTCATCATATTAATCACAGAAGTGACTATCACTCTCACTTGTTATGAGCTTCAAGTCATCTCATAATGTGCAAAGTTGACTTTTGTCACCTCATCGATTCATACTGGGTATACATTTGTCACATCATCGATCCATTTGTCACATTTGTCACCTCATACGATCTTATTATCGTATGCATATTTTCTTGTTTCGAGTACCCTTACTTCCGTACCATACTGCCTATAAACCCTATGCTAATCTTCTCTTGCTTAGTCATTAAGTGAAAATCATTATCACGTGTTGCAAACATCAAATCTTTCAAATCCAAGATATTTTAGTACATTTAACTGACCTTTCGCGTACTCCAAGAGATGAATGAATTATATACATATCACATTAATCCCAAGTTATAAATATATACTACATCATGAAAATCGCGAAGTCATAACAACATTTCAGAAGATTTAGTCAATAAATAGAGCCACCTACTGAGGAAAATATTATCTGGACCTCATTTATGGTTTTTTATATGCACAAAAATTGCACTCATAAGCGTCATTATTTCCCCTCTCATTATTTCCCCTCTCATGGTTGTCAAAGAGAAAAACCACAGCATGGTGATATCAAAGCCCGTAATGGGAATAGATGGGAAGATAAGTTGCAGTGCTACTTCCAACGAAGGGCCTATAGTCTCTGGAGAGACATGGGATCGGAGAATATTAGGCATTGTCTTCTATTTCTCTACTCACTGCGAGTTACGTAAGGTATCATTATTTGTTTACCCTTCTTCTCAATTGTCTTCCATCATCATGAGTAACGAAACTGCAACAAGTTTATTCTTGAGGCTTCCAGATATGCTACTATGCTATATCATTTTAAACAGGCTATCAAATGCTTTGTTCTTTCTCATAGATGGAGATTTCTCTACACCCAAATTCCCCAACTCACCATCTTTCCCCCACGAATCTTTTTTGATGATCATAATGAAGAGGAGGCCGACATCAAGTCTTTTAGAATGAATTTGGTTGTAAATGCAAGATTAGAGAATATAATATCCAACATTTTGCTAAAGCAATCTTCAGACTTGGAAGCTTTTCACCTTTACGATGATTGCAAATTTAGCTACCAAAACGTATGGAAATGGTTCCACCTTTTAGCTTGTCCAACATTTTCATTGTGTATTAAGAACTTTTGTCTAACATCAATGAGAAAAATTGCATTTCCATTTATCTTAAACCTTTATTTCCAACAGCATCACCAGATATATAAATCTTGTTGTTAATAAATTCATATATAAATAAATGAATGTAACGTATATAAAAAACAAATTAATTTGCATTAACATATTTCATTACTCTGGTTGTTGATATTTTCGATTTCCGATTTTCAATATTTGGGATTCCGAAACATGTTTGGATTTAACATTTTGTTCTTTTCAACTTCCACTAATGTTGTTCTTTGCAAATTTATTTTTGTCCACTTTCCAAACAGTGCCACTGCAGATATTTTAAATTGTTAACATCTCTTTCGTTATTTCCATACACATTGAAATACTTTATTTAAGTGTAGTTGTAATTTTTCATTTAAAAATGTTTAGACTAAACAATTTAAGAAATTTCTTAAGACTTTTTAAAATAACCGTGTTTAAATATGTGCCATTTGATACCATGTACACTATTCCTATTTGTATTTGGTCATACAAAGAAAGTACCAATTCATTGAATGCAAATATATGTATTTCAAAAGCGTCGTTGGTTGCCATATTAATGTATGTTTGTCTTGGCAATAACTTGGCCTTGAATGTTCCAAACTTTGCTATAACATTGAATGCATCAACAACGGAAAATTGAATGAGAGAAAAAGAACAAAGAAATTAAATGTATGTTACATTATGTACAATGTTGCATGAACATTGGGTAATTTTGATTATAGTTCCTTCTATTAGTTGTCAATTTTCTACAAGATCACTATATACAACTGCAAGTAGTAGCTCATACTTATGAAAGTCGTCCGAGATAGAGATTCGAAACGAAATACATGATGAGTTGACTGAGTTCACTTGGTTTAATGCGTGAGGTAATACTAATTGAGAAATTAGTATTATAAATCAATAACCATTTATGAGTTGTAATAAAATAGTATGTAAATTGAATAAACACATTTTTTCAATGTACATTTCATATGTCAAGCATGTAATGGAAAATAATTATATAAATCGACACATTTTATCCATTGATTTCCCATTTTTGACATTTCGCATTCCGCAAATCATATGTTTTGCATTAAAGAATACCCAATTTTCCAATTTGCAAATGGACAATTTTCAATTGCCAACATTTCGAATTCCGGAAATCCTATGTTCTATGTTTTCTAACAAGAAACACCCTATGTTCCAATTTCCAATTCCCCAATTTCCAGGTTGCGACATTTCCAATATCATAAATTTTATTTTTTCAAATAAAAAAATGTCAAAGTTCCTATTTGCAATTTTTGACCTCCATGTACCACAAATCGAAAAACTTCAATTAGGTGATCTATATAAAATCATGCTTTAGTTTGGATAATTTAGACTTTTCCGATTTCAAGTTATATTTTTTTTCTCTTTGCCACTAATATTTATGGTAGATCTAGCTCTCCAATTGGAGCCTATATCTTATTTCCCAATTTCGACTTTAAAAAAAAATCTTATTAAACAATGTTTTAAAATAAATGAACAATAAATGCATTCAGTCATCTCAATGTCAGATCATTTTCTAACTTCATATTTATTAACATAAATAATTGTCGTTGGTTCTTTAAATAAATTTCATATACCCAAATCAAGCTATTCATGAATAATACATCTTTAAACTTTAGGTTTATTAAGAGAAATAATATATTTAGATATATTAGATCTTTAAACTTCATATTGTTTTTTGTAAGCCTACGTTGCTATTAATAAACTATACAAAAAATTACAAAATATCGAGAATTCTGGTCAACCAAAAGCATTGGTCTAACAACCACCCTTATTTGTGAGGAGCAAACAAATCTACAGTTCTAGTGTAAAGAGCATAAAAACAATACATAAAATGGAATATGTTGCCTAAGTAAAGTTTAAACAAAATTACAGAGATATTCATAAGAGCCACAATAACCCATGTGATACATGGGGGGCTACGTACAAAATTACTATGAAGGAAAGTTTATCAAGACACCTGGAAAACTAAAAACGAGCATAAACTTAAATGTAAACAAAAGGAAGCGAAATAGACAAAAACAAAACAAAAACAAGCTCATGGATTAACACCGTTGATAGTGACAACAGGATCTTGCGTGTCCTGCATTTTCTCAACTATACGACAAGGCCCAAAGAATTCCTTGTCTGAAGATAATAGACTGGGCTTCAAGGCCATGACATCCGCTTTCCCCACAGAAGTATCAGATTCACGATCTCATTTGGAAAGCTGACTAATCGTTCTAGGAATCTGAACAGGCACTGTAAATGCAGCAGGCACGGTAGGTTCGACATTCATTGAAGCATATGGAGAGATAGAGACACTGACACTACCTCCATCACCCAAGGAATCAAATCTCTGAGCTAATTTTTTCCAAATGGCCATAACATTTCTTTGCATTATGACCATATCTAATTCCACCATTTTGGTTGTAGCCTGTGAAATAGCCAACTTAGTATGGTTCCATCTAGCTAGCATTTCCTCCATGAGCATGCCCATCATATTTTTGACGATCCAATAGTGATTCGGGCTACCACCATCAGTATCATGAGCAAGGTTCTCCTTTACAAGCCTGATTTCCCAGTCATCTATTATTGACTGAACTTGCAGAGGAATTTCGTTGTTATAACCATCTACCTTTGTCACATGCGCCACTCATTGCGGAGGACTGCCACTACTCCTAGAACGAAAAGACAGTCCATGCTGCTTGGACATAGTATGATGTTTCATATGTAGAAGAAAACCCAACAAAGGTAGACACAAAAGTTTTTGCAAGAAAATCTGGAAAAAACAAAAGTGCCACAAGACCCAAGTAACCAACCAAGAAATAGCTGAACGAAATGACGGAGAAAGACTCATAAACACGCTAAAACCAACACGAGGGATGATAGCTATTAATGGCGAGAAAAGATTGATGTACCACTTCCAGTCCCTCACTAAGCCATATTGCACTGTAACGAGATAACGAAATGACAAGTGAGTCAAATCGTGGCTTAGCCGAGTACCAACAGAACTCCATCGACAAGGACTAATTTATGTCGTATCAGACGAAATGGAAAAGGACAAAGAGGATTATCCATACCAGTCATCGTGCGTATACAAAAATTGTTATAAAACTGAGGGAGAAACAAGTTATATAGAAATAATACCAACAAAAACAATCAACTCTTTTTTCACAATGTCTATTTAACCGATCAACTATGATGCCGCCTTTTTGGGTCCTGCCCAATCATGAGATATAATAACCAGAAAATTTAATCATCGTTGTGTTTTACCTAAAATCACGAATTGAACCTGCTGTAGTAGTGGAAGCGCCACTCTTCATGATGGATGTGACTACGAATCAACTGTAATCATAACATTAAAACTCAACTGATGACCAAGTTGGCCAGCTTGGAAAACAAGACTCGCTTCATTAATGCGTAATGACTATAGAATAGGAAAACAAGACCCGCTTCATTAATACGTAATTTATGCAGAATAGGTGGAAATGTGATCAGATGAAAAGCCTAATGTGGTCCTGCCACAATAGCCCCAACAACTATCCATTGATCTGCAAAGCATTTAATGCGAATGCAACAGGCCTGATAACCGTTGGATCTCAAGCAGCTCAAGATCCAACAATAATCAAGCTTGTTGCAGCCGCATTAAATGCTCTGCAGCTCAATAGATAGCTCTTGTCATCCATTCCATCCTTGTCAATTTGACTCTCATCATCCACATCCAAAGTTAAGCTTCATATTTATCAATAGATTATTCAATCTATAAACTTCATATACCATAAGAAAAATATAAATGCAATACAATTACAAAAAATTGTTTCTTAAAAATTTACTGTGTAAATTAAACATTATTATTCTTTAAAATTATTAAAATTTCATGACTTTTTAACTCATATCTCTAAATTAAATAAAATCATATAATTTCCAACATATATAAACAAATTCCCATTTTTTAACATGATACCCGATTTTTGAAATTCAATATTGAGAACGGGAAATTCCAGTTCTTGTTAGGGTTATTTGCGGTATGCGTGATTTACTATATTATCCAATAAGGAACATCATATGTTCTGATATGCCTTTCTGCAATTTTCGACACTGTGAAATTCGGAAATCCTATTGTTTCAAATCAGGAACATCTCCATGTTCTGATTTGCGATATTCGACATTTTAGAATCCAGAAATATTCTGTTTTCCAAGAAGCAACACCATATGTTTTAATTTCCGACATTTCGGATTTTGAAAATGCTATGTGTGAAAATCTAGAAATCCTATGTGTTCAAATACAAACATGTCCATGTTCCTATTTTCGATCCCCGACATTTCGGAATTTGGAAATCTATGTCCTATGTTTTCCAATAAGGAACATGGTATGTTCTGATTTCCAATTTTGCAACATATCCAAAAATCTTGTTCAAATACAAACATGTCCATGTTCCTATTTCCAATTTTCGACATTTCGGAATCTTGAAATCTATCTCCTATGTTTTCCCATAAGGAACACCATATGTTTCGATTTTCAATTCCCCAATTTAGGATTTGCGAATAAGGAACATCCAATGTTCCAATTTCCAATTTTGCAATAAAGAACACCATATGTATTCCCCAAGATCTGATTTCTGGTTTCAAATAAAGAAATGTTGAAGTTCCTATTTTTTATTATCGACGTTCGGGTATGGGAAACATGAAAATGTTGATTTTCAGGTTTTATTTTCACTGTTCGTATTTTTTTCGCAGAAGTTATTCCTCCACTAAGTCCATCCTTATTTTAAACTCGCTCTGCATTATTTTTCATTGGTCTACCTCTAAAAAGTTAACATACAATTTTTGAAATCCGAAATGTCAAAAATCAGAAATTTGACACTTAATTTGTTTCTTCCTGACCCCCACTTTTCGCTTAAAATAAATTGAAAGCAATAACTACTACTATAACACAAATTACTACTAACTAACTGTATAAGGACACTTAAACAAACTGAGTAATGATTTCAAGATAAAAGTACCGCAGGATATAACAGATAAAGAAAAAAACAAGTAATGTGCACGCTTGCAAATCAAGATTATTTCTTCCAACTTACTTTAGAGCAACTTAACAAAATGAAATTGCAAAGAACAATATCCAAAGTGTTTAAAACACACAAATTGCAAGTACCCAATAACACAATGTCTATTTGTCTTTAAATAAGATTACAAAGTTACGAGTATAGTTTCTATGTTTCTGTAAGGGCATAACACCACTTGCCAAATAGCTGCAAAATCTCATCGACTTCTTGAGAATGAGCATTCCTCAACTGAATTTCGGTCTTAAAAAATTTGGAGGAAATATCCTCCTCTCTCATTTTCTTCCATTGTTTAATGAACACCTTTATCCGAACTATTGAAGCATGGGGAGATTTCATAGGGAATCATCAAACTCCTTTTGAACTTTTTCCAAATGAAGTTGGTGTGAAGGTGTCTCATTGATAAGATCCAAAAAAGGGAAACTCAAATAGGTTAGTGTTGAGGCCTGAAAATTCGCAGGCAACAACAGTAAAGGATTCTCCCCAGTCAACATTCCCAACTAGCCCGTGACTGTTTGGTATAGGGAATCCGTCCAGTTTTGCGGTCCGGCTACCATAGGTCAAAGAACAAAAACAAAGGCTTTTATCGGTTACGACCCGGTCCACCGAGTTTTTGGTATTTTTTTTTACTGAATATATGAAATGCAAGTGCCTAATTAACAATGCAGGATGATAAAGATGCAGGGAGGAGTCACAATGTGATGCGCAAGTTCTTACCTATCGTCTTAGCATCCACGAGCATCAAAATCACATAGACAACAAGAAATTAAAACTAACTACCTATCGCTAGCGAGCAAGGTTATCATTCATCGGTGAGTAATATATTTTGTTCATGCATTATGAAAAGTTATAGATAGCTGACACTTCTTTCAAGACACATGAACAGTTACAGATATTTGGGCAACCAGATAGCTAATTTCTTATGAACAACATCCATTACTCACAGTGGAAAACATCATAAAATATACTGAAGAGCATTCATCAAGAACATAGGTTCAATAAATTAGAACAATCTCACAGCTAATGAGACACAGCTGAAAATGAAATAGTTCCCCTTCAACATTGCTCATTTAATTACATTTGATGCATTCCATATCGTACTTTCTCCACCAGGCAAAATTACAGTCTCCGATTGTAAAACGAAATAGTTCCTCTTACAAGCAAATTGTTTACAAGTTTTTCCAGGGAAAAATCCCCTTCTAAGTCCTATCTTTACAATATTTAAACTATTCAGCAGATCGTTTGGGCTGCCCCCAAACGTGTGACCTTCCAGTCCCCCGAGAGTTTCAGATCCTTCTTTTCTATCTTTTCTGCGCACACCCACCATCGGGTGAGTAACCGACGGACCTTTCAGGTTTGAGTCCCTGTCGTTACCCCTTCTGTCTTCTCCTTCATTTGTATTATTGGTTTCGGCTCTACCACTATCAAATGGTTCATCTTCCTTCATGCCGCAGCAGTTTGACCGATCTCCGGAGCTTACCTGCAATCAAACCACAAGCATCATTCATTGGAAACACATTTAAACCATAACAACAAATTATACCGAAAGAAACGGCTAATCCACAGGAAATGATCGGGTGCACCACCGTTATTTTACAGATGCAGACGCTACTACCTCGTTCTCCTATAGGCTTGGATTAAAAACGCCAATGACGGAAATCAAGAGGATACCAACATCGGAAGCAAAGGCACTTCCCAGCTGCAACGGTGGAAGAATAAAGGCTTCAGGCATACGACGGGAGGGTAGGAAAAACTTTAAATCAGAAGTCGGAAGGTATTAACATCGGAGGACAAATGGCTTTCCCAGCCGCAACGACGGAAGAGAAAAGACTAAGGCACGTGGCCTTCGGGTGGGAAAATTCCCAATCAAAAATTGGAGCAATTTGACATCGGAAGCCAAATGGCTTTCCCAGCCGCAACGGCAGAAGAGAAAAGACTAAGACATGCGACCTTCGGGCGGGAAAATTCCCAATTGGAAATCAGAGCAATTTGACATCGGAAGCCAAATGGATTTCCCAGCCGCAACGGCAGAAGAATAAAGGCTACGGGCGAGTGATTAAAGACCGATACACATCGACAGTTGGAGCGATTCATACTTCGAATGGCTAAATGCTTTGGGAGCCGCAACGGCGGAAAGGAAACAGCTATCATCCGCCGATAAAAATAATTTGGCTCCTGAATTATGAAACATTTAAAGGTTTCGGTCAGCCCAAAAGAATCAACAAAAGTAAAACCCGTTGTACTTCTGAAACCGCGGCCTTACAAAACAAACATCTGTGACCCAACACGAAATTCAAACATGGCAATCTTAAAACAGGCTGACAATCAACCTTCAAAGTCACTCGAAAACAAAGCACGCCCAAAAGGCTCAGGGGTTCAACGATTAAAACAACTCTAAATTATGAGGAGGGACCCAAAATTTAAGGAATTTGGGGAGCACAGTTGCAGCCACAACAATTGGTGATTACCTGGTGAACCTAGATCTCTGAGTGATTATCCTTTGAGTGGCAGACTGTTCCACAACAAATGCATCTGTTGAATTCTTCCAGCCATATGGATTTCTCAAATGACAGAAGTGTGTACCTTTAATCATTAATGATAGTCCAATTCGGGAGAGTGGAAACCAAGATTTTCAAGTACGAATAACTTTGTTGAGGCCGGAAGATGAGTTTCATTATTAATTTTGTCTTCAGGTGGCTGATAGCTCGGACACCACAAGATTGTAGCATATGGTAAACAGAAATATTCATTTGTTCCACATTCCCATGCCACTTTGGCACTTTCTTGTGCTTTTGGACTTTTGTCCCTTTTCATATGAGTCCTCCTGCATGCCTTTCTTTCTGAATTTTAATTCAGGCTCCTCTATCCCATAGTGTCCTTTTGTGTGAGTGGTGTATTTCAAGCTCCAACTCACGGACGGAGAGAAACTTCGGCAATTTAGTATTTATTATTCAGCATTTGCTTTGATGTATGATTCTTCATAGGAGTTTTTGACTCTTATTTGCCTTTTGGTATTCATTTCTCAGCATGGGATCATTTATATTTAATATAATTTTCACCCTGCTCCTTTCCATGGGTCCTCTGCTGTCGCCCCTTAGAACATTTTAAGTGTGAAGTGGATGGAGCCTCAACATAGTATTCTGGACTATTTGAATCCGATTTATTTTACAGAGGTTAAGCAGGACTTCAATGCACACAGAGCTATTTGAGAAAACTGCTAAACTAGAAGAAATCCAAACAACAACACACAGTCTGATACTCAAACATGTTTATCATTCCCAAAAACTTCGATGTCCCCATACAATCGCAGGTTCGTTCCCTTTATTGAAATCAAGAAAAGCTCAAACTAAAACAGACAGAAAACATGACTCAAAAGATAGCCAAACAACTTATTTATATACAAGATAGAAGAACTCAAAGAAACTCAAGAAAATTAAGGCTTGAGAACCAAACCATTTACGGGCAAGTTCTCTTCCCAACCCTGTAAATTTTGCAGCTTATAAGTAGAAGGACCAAGCTTTGCTGCGACCTGAAAAGGGCCTACCCACAACTGCTGGAATTTAGTATGCCTCCCTTTCTCATCATGGGGGTGATCCCATTTAAGGACTAGGTCTCCTACTTCAAAGTCTTTTGTTCCAGCTTTATGTTTGTCAAACCACCTTTTTATTACCTCCTGTTGTTGCTTAAAGCATTCTCTGGCTTTGGATCTAGCCTCTTCTGCTTTCAACAGATTGCATATCCTCATCCGCAAAACTTCGTCATCCGACCCCCTAGACTCTTGATCCATTATGGAAGATGGTAGCATGATATTGGGGGGAAGAATGGCTTCTTTACCATACACAAGGGTATAGGGTGACACTCCTATTGCAGACTTGGGGGTGACTCTGTCAGCCCAAAGGGCATTTGGTAGGGCTGAGTGCCAACTCCTCTGGTTTTCTATTACAGTCTTCTTTAGAATTCTAATCAGATTTTTATTCGTGGATTCAGCCAGGCCATTTCCTTGTGGGTAGTAATTAGCAGAATAATGCAATTTAATCCCTTTATCATGAGCAAAAGTAGTTAATTTAATTGATGAAAAGTATGTAGCATTATCAAAAACTAACGAAATTGGAACTCCAAACCTGGTCATGATGTGGTCCTGTAGGAAGTTGATGACTTCGTCCCGATTTATTTTGCGCAGCGGTACTGCTTCGACCCAGCGAGTGAAATAATCCGTCGCGGTCAGAATGTACTTGTGTTGTAGCGAGGAATTTGGTTTTATTTCTCCGATGATGTCCAACCCCCATTGCTCGAATGGCTCCATGATCATCATAGGCTTTAGGGGTGTTGCTGCTTTAGGTTGTCTTCCACTACACCTTTGGCAAATATCACACTTCCTGACATGTGCATGTGCATCTTTGAAGAGCGTAGGCCAGTAGTAACCAACTCTGAGGATTTTGTGGGCTGTCGTATCCCTTGAATAATGTCCCCCAGCAGGACCGTCATGCAATTCTGACATCACTTTCTTTGCATTTTCTTTCTCTAAGCATCTAAGAAGAACTCCGTCATAATTTTTTCTGAATAATACTCCTTCAATGATTTGATAGGAAGCCGATTTAAGATGCAACACCCTTCTTTGCTTAGAGTTCCAATGTTCCGGCAACAACCCTGCCTGTAGGTAGTGTACAAGGTCCCTATACCAAGACTCGGGAGCTGTAAACAAAGGACAAACATCTGTTAAATGTAATTCGGCTTCATCTTCCCAGGCGTGTTCTTCATTTCTTCCATTTTCAGCCATCAGTTTGCATAACCCTTGTCCTTTAACTATAGAGACTGGCCTGAATTCAAGGTCGTACTCTTGAAGGGCTGTTACCCAATTGCCCCTCCTTTCTCCTAACTCCTTCTGTACGAGAAGGGATCTTACAGCTGGGTAGGGGACGATCACTTTGGTCCGATTCTTTAAAATATAAGGCGTGAATTGCTTCACGACCTTGAATACAATGTAAGCCTATTTATCAATGGCCGGGTAATTTAATTCGGCCCCTTGTAGACCTGTGCTCATGAAGGATATTGGGAATTCATCCCCCCCATCCTCCTTTTGCGTCAGCACAGCTGCTAGCGAATCATCGGAGGAAAAGGTATACAGTATAAAGTCTTTATCGAAGTCTGGGCTTTTTAAGGAGGGCGCGTGTGCAACAACAGTTTTAATTTTTCCGAATGCATTCTTTTCAATCTCAGTCCACTTGAATTGTGCATTTTGCTTGACCATTTGCTGCAGCGGTTTGACAGTCTGAGCAAAATCAGGTACAAACCTTCGTACGAAATTTATGGTTCCCATGAATGATTGCATCCCCTTCTTATTATGGGGCAAGGGGATTTGTTCAATAGCCTTAATTCTTTCTGGATCAATGGAGATACCTTGCTTTGACACTATGTGACCCAACAACTTGCCCTCTGTGACAACGAACACACACTTCTTAGGATTGAGCGAAATGCCATACTTTCGACAGCGTTCAAAAATCTGCCTTAAGTGAAATGTGTGCTCTTCTCTTTTCTTCGAGAATATCGTAATATCGTCAAGGTATACTACAGCGCTTCGACCAATCAATCCACGGAAAGCTATGTCTATAGCTCTCCGAAACGTTGCTCCTGCATTTATAAGCCCAAAGGGCATCCTTCTGTAGGCAAAGGTTCCCCATTTGGTCCTGAACATTGTCTTCAATCTGTCTTCCTTGGCTACTAATACTTGATTGTAGCCAGAGAAACCGTCCAATAAAGAAAACAGTTTAGAACCTGTGACCATTTGGAGCAATTGCTCCATGGGTGGCACCAGGTAGTTATCTTTATCAAAAGCACGGTTCAGATTTCTGAAATCAACGCATAATCTGATTTCACCATATTTTTTCCTGAATGGTACCAAATTTGATACCCACTTAGAGTGTCTGACTTTAAAGATGATTCTAGCATCCAATAATTTCTTCATTTCACTCTGAATCAACGGTTCCAACTTTGGATGCATCTTTCTTAAAGGTTGCTGATACGGCTTGACGCCAGCTTTGATGGGGATGACATGCTTGATGATGCTGGTGTCATATGTTTTCAGATCTTCGTACGTCCAGGCGAAAACATCTTTATATTGTTTAAACAGACCGACGAACTTATCTCTTTCTGTTGGTGAACAACATTTGCCGAGATTCACAAATTTAGGATTCGTCTTAGTCCCTAAATTTATCAGCTCGAACTGTAGAGAAGAGCTGTGAGTCTTCACGTTGGCTGGTCTCCTGAATTTTTCATTTAAATCAAACATTTTCTCTAGCGTTCTGACTCCTTCAGGGATGAAATTATCATACTTCATCTCGGCCTGATGTTCTTCATCATCTATAATTACTCCTTTGAATACCTCGTCATTCGTTAAACATTCTATAATCTGCTGGTCATCATCGAACACTCGCAGGTTGGTGATCATATCAGGTACTAAAGGCCTGAAAAGCAATTCAACAGTACATCGATCATTAGTAGGTACTAGCCTAGCGGCTGATGTGGCTAACAAGTCAGCTGCTGAGTTTTTTGGTCTTGGAATTGAAATAATATTGAATGCATCAAAATATTTAAGTAGGTCCCATACCTCATTTTGGTAAGCTTTCAAATGGGGAGAAACATAATGTATTTGATTTCTGATTTGCTTTACAATTATTTCTGAATCTCCAAATACTTTTAAATTACTTACCTTTAATTCAATCGCTTTCTTTAAGCCCTGCACTAGTGCTTCATACTCAACTGTATTGTTCGTACATTCAAATTCTAATCTACATGCAAGAAAGTGTTTATTCTTTTGAGGACCGACCAGGACACAGCCGGCCCCTGACCCTTCTAATGTCTTAGAGCCATAAAAAAACAGAGTCCAAAAATCACTAACTACTGAATGCGAATCTATTCCTACAACTAAATCTACTATTTTACAATCAATTTCATCAGCCTGCAAAAATCGAAGGAGATCAGGCTGGGTGTCTGAAGTGTTGTTGGCTTCTTCTACTTGGTAATTTCCAGGTTCCAACTCAATAAAATACTTTCCCAAGACAGAATCCACTGGTTCATTTTTTCCCTCCAATTGAGTGACATTGTGTTTCATGTGAGGTTCTATTAAAATATTAATCTGGTTCGGACTTCCTTTGTATGGCAGCCACAGATGCGACCAATCCGAGGCAAAATATCCATTTAGTTTGGCCGACC
Source organism: Pseudotsuga menziesii (assembly GCA_001517045.1). NCBI lineage: Eukaryota > Viridiplantae > Streptophyta > Pinopsida > Pinales > Pinaceae > Pseudotsuga > Pseudotsuga menziesii. The sequence goes on along the minus strand of LPNX010312310.1, from coordinate 634,009 downwards.
AATCTCTACTTAGGACAAGGCCATACGCGTCTAGTATGTCAGCCACCACGATATTAATGACCTGGCATACTTTATTATTTGACGCCAGATGGATTAGGACATCTTCCATCTCCCCAATTACCTTTACATCCATCTTGTCCAACTGAACAACTCTCCATGTGGAAGGCTTAGGCTGCCCATTGATCTTTTTACAAACTGATATCGGCATGACATTAACAGTCGCCCTTGAGTCTACCAAGCAATTATGTACATTGTGATTAAAGATTTCAAACGTAAGGAGGAAAGGTGGATGCTTTTTCTTAGACTTACCTCCACTGCTGCTTTCTCCAATTTCTTCTTCTTCTTCTGGTTGATTGTTAGTGGGCGTCCTCTCTTCCGATGCTTCAAGTGCTTTCAACAGTCTTCCTTTTTGTTGCGGCACTTTACACATTTCGAATAGTGAAACGTTTGCCTTTACCTTCTTTAAATCCTCCACGACATCATAATCCATTTGCTGTTCCGTGGGATGAGGTCTATCAGCATTCACCTTATCTTCATCTGGCTTGGCCATTGTATCATTTTGTTTAGGCGCTTGGCTGGTAATAGTGAACTCTGGAATTTTATCAGCTGAGGATTTATTTTGAAATTTCTTCTTAACATTTCTCTGTAGCCTCTTGATTTTTGGGAGTATAAGAATATCTTCTTGAACCGCCCCTTTGCTCCTTGTTGTTACGTTGGTTTCCATGATGTCCTTGTACCCTTGAGTCTTCTCCTCTTCAGCATCAAATAAGGAAACAGAATTCCACAAAGCCATAGTTTCCTCTTCTGGTTCCTTAGTAGAAGTAGAAGCAGAATTCTCTTTTCTTTCTTCATCTCCCTCTTCTGTTAATCTAGAATCCAACAGTTGATTCATGACCAATGTCATCGAGTTTATCCATTGAGGACAATTCTTCTCAGAATGTGGCTGTTGGTGGAAAGTGAAAAAATTTTCCATTCCTACCTCTGTCAGATTCATAGATGCTGTATTGTGCGGAGGAGGTTGGGACTGATTGTTATCCTCCCTTTTCTTATAATAGGGCATATAGAACTTTTGTGCTTCTTTTTCTTTCTCCAAGTCTATGATTTTGTTGGAAATCTTTTGCATCATTTTTGCCATATTTTCATAATCTGGTGATTTCTCCTCCTTAGGCTTCGCAAACAATAAGGCCTTCCTTCCCGCACCTTTCTCTACTGACTGTTCGGGATAATCTTCAACACTTTCTCTTTCATCCTCCACTACTTCTGCCTCTTCATAGGTTTCTGCCAACGTAGGCTTGGCCCTACCCTTTGCAAACATGGCCAACTCAGGGCCCAAAGCTGATGTATAATATTCAATCAGGAACTTGTCTGAAGGTTTGTCAGCAACAAAAATATTCTTAAGGTATGCTGCAAATCTTTGAGTAAAACTGTGCACCTTCTCCTTCCTTTCTTTCTTCAAGGTGCATAGTCCTTTCATGGGAGCTGCATGAGTCTTTTGAACCGCATACTTACTTCTGAAAATTATCTCAAAAGTATCCCAATCAATGATAGAATTAGCAGGCAACCCAAAATACCATGATGCAGCAGCTCCTTTGAGGGTATGCGGGAATAGTCTGCACACTACATCTTCATATTCCCCAGCTCTCAACCCTTCTATTGCTAGGTAGAAACTTTGCAGGTGATCATCTACTAGGATTTTCTCATTTGGATTGAATTTAGGCAACATCTTGTCAAAGGCTTGAGGTAGGTCATGTAAAGGAGGGGTCAGGTTTAGAGGTGATCTGGCTCTCCATGCAGGTGGTGGATTTGGTGGATTAGGAGGAGGTTGGTTGGCATTGACGCCTGCCATAAGTAGGGGTGGAGAGTGAGGAGGTGAACCAACATGAGTATGAGCAGGGGAACTGTGAGGGGTCTCTAGGCCTTCTTGATTCAACGATAGTACAACTTGTTGTAAGGCTGTTTCCACAAGTTCTTCCCAGTCTCCAACTAGCACTGAGTCTTCTACTATAGGACGATCTTTCTTTTTATACTCTCTTCTGGGAAATTCAGGTATAATCGACAATCCTCCAATCTTCTTTACATATTCCCTGGTGTGTCTTCTTAGGTCATTTACAACTTCGTTGCCAACAGAATATAGATGCTCTCTATGAAGTTCACTGCTTTCAAAACTGTCACCAGTGGTAAAGTCTCGGAAAAATGGGTTTCCTCGGCCAGCCATGCACTTGCGACCCTCCTTCTAACGCCAAAACTGTTGAGGCCTGAAAATTCACAGGAAACAACAGTAAAGGATTCTCCCCAGTCAACGTTCCCAACTAGCCCGTGACTGTTTGGTATAGGGAATCCGTCCGGTTTTGCGGTCCGACTACCGTAGGTTAAAGAACAAAAACAAAGGCTTTTACCAGTTACGGCTCGGTCCACCGAGTTTTTTGTATTTTTTTTGACTGAATATATGAAATGAAAGTGCCTAATTAACAATGCAGGATGATAAAGATGCAGGGAGCAGTCACAATGTGATGCGCAGGTTCTTACCTATTGTCTTAGCATCCACGAGCATCAAAATCACATAGACAACAAGAAATTAAAATTAACTACCTATCGCTAGCGAGCAAGGTTATCATTCATCGATGAGTAATATATATTGTGCATGCATTATGAAAAGTTACAGATAGCTGACACTTCTTTCAAGACACATGAACAGTTACAGATATTTGGGCAACCAGATAGCTAATTGCTTATGAACAACATCCATTACTCACAGTGGAAAACATCATAAAATATACTAAAGAGCATTCAGCAAGAACATAGGTTCAATAAATTAGAACAATCTCACAGCTAATGAGACACAGCTGAAAATGAAATAGTTCCCCTTCAACATTGCTCATTTAATTACATTTGATGCATTCCATATCGTACTTTCTCCACCAGGAAAAATTGCAGTCTCCGATTGTAAAACGAAATAGTTCCTCTTACAAGAAAATTGTTTACAAGTTTTTCCAGGGAAAAAGCCCCTTCTAAGTCCTATCTTTACAATATTTAAACTATTCAGCAGATCGTTTGGGCTGCCCCCAAACGTGTGACCTTCCAGTCCCCCAAGAGTTTCAGATCCTTCTTTTCCGCGCGCACCCACCATCGGGTGAGTAACCGACGGACCTTTCAGGTCTGAGTCCCTGTCGTTACCCCTTCTGTCTTCTCCTTCGTTTGTCTTATTGGTTTCGGCTCTACCACTATCAAACGGTTCATCTTCCTTTGTGCCGCAGCAGTTTGACCGATCTCCGGAGCTTACGTGCAATCAAACCACAAGCATCATTCGTTGGAAACGCATTTAAACCATAACAGCAAATTATACTGAAAGAAATGGCTAATCCACAGAAAATGATTGGGTGCACCATCGTTATTTTACACATGCAGACACTACTACCTCATTCTCCTATAGGCTTGGATGAAAAATGCCAACGACGGAAATCGGGAGGATACCGACATCGGAAGCAAAGGCACTTCCCAGCCGCAACGGCGGAAGAGTAAAGGCTTCAGGCATGCGACAGGAGGGCAGGAAAAACTTTAAATCGGAAGTCGGAAGGTATTAACATCAGAGGACAAATGGCTTTCCTAGCCGCAACGGCAGAAGAGAAAAGACTAAGGTACGCGGCCTTCGGGCAGGAAAATTCCCAATCGAAAATCGGAGCAATTTGACATTGGAAGCCAAATGGCTTTCCCAGCCGCAACGACGGAAGAGAAAAGACTAAGACACGTGACCTTCGGGTGGGAAAATTCCCAATCGGAAATTAGAGCAATTTGACATCGGAAGCCAAATGGATTTCCCAGCCGCAACGGCGGAAGAGTAAAGGCTACGGGAGAGTGATTAAAGACCAATACACATCGGCAGCCGGATCGATTCATACTTTGGATGGCTAAATGCTTTGGGAGCCGCAACGTCGGAAAGGAAACAACTATCAGCCGTCGATCAAAATAATTTGACGCCTGAATTATGAAACATTTAAAGGTTTCGGTCAGCCCAAAAGAATCAGCAAAAGTAAAACCCATTGTACTTCCGAAACCGCGGCCTTATAGAACAAACATCCATGACCCAACACGAAATTCAAACATGGCAATCTTAAAATAGGCTGACTATCAACCTTCAAAGTCACTTGAAAATAAAGCACGCCCAAAAGGCTCAGGGGTTCAACGACTAAAACAAATATAAATTATGAGGAGGGGCCCAAAATTTAAGAAATTTGGGGAGCACAGTTGCAGCCGCAACAGTTAGCAAATTATTTGAATCTGACCACCTTTGTTCACAACCATTTGTCCTGCAATGATTAAACCTTCAACTGAATCACAGATACCCTCCCATGTCTCAATGGAAACTTTAGTTGTTTTTAGCTGTAACTTGTCTAAGATTGGCAAGCCATCAAGTCTCCCTAATATGCTTTTGCCAACTTGTTACTTGATCTAAAGCAGAAGATGCTTTTCTTATCCGATCATGGTGATCCTCAACAGTTTCAAAATGCTTGCTAAACTTGTCATACAACCCTTGCATCTCATAAAAAGAAGTATACAAATCTATCACAGCTTGTCAGAACTCTTCCTGCAATTTACATAGTACTTGTTTGAAATTCTCAGGTGTCATATCTAGAAAACACGAGGCTTTCGAAGCTAGTTGAGCATATTTCACCTGCTGATTGACAATAACAATTTTCTCTCCTCGTTGCTGATTCACAACCTCTGCATTCTCAAGCCGGTGCTTCAATTCTTCAGCTTTCATATTCCACTGCTCCACTCCGTCTTCATGTTCTCATTTCAACTTGCCAATTTCTTGTTCATGCCTCTTTTGTGCCTCTGCTAAGTCCTATTTCAACTTCTCCAATTCCTTCTCTTTTCACCAAAATCCAAACTTAATTGTGAAACTGAGTTAAAATTAGCTCTAGCAAAAACTCCCAAGGTAGCCGATGCGTCCACTACTCCTTATTGAGGATCACTTGTTTCTACCTTCCAAATTACTTGACCAAGGGCAAGCACATGTTTTCCTGATCCTTGTCTCGCTTTCTTCGCTCCCCTTTTAACCACAGCTTTATCCCTTTTTACTCCAATAATATTTGCCCATGGATACCACTACATATTCTCCAAAATCTGCTATCACTTATGATGATGAATTGATCTCGTGTTGGATGGTAACCAAGGAATCAGTTTGCATTTGATTTATAGGAATGTCTATGCCGAGTGGGGAAATATCCATAGGACCTGAGGCAGAGGTAAAGGTGAGTGATGTAAAAGAATTAGACATAGACAAATATTCCTTTTCAGAAATACTGATAGAGACAAAAGGAATGTTGTCCTCAAACAACTGGGGAATTGGCGATGTAGGAGAAGTATCAATGAGTGAATTAACTGAAAAAGTGGGCATGCTAATAGTAGCTCCCATTATTGATGACAAATTTACCTCGAAAAAGTTATGCTGGGAAGATGATGAACCTAACATACTTGGAAAGGTTTGCATATTCGACATAGTTATAACAACCTTAGGGTCTTGTTCCACATTCGTATCATAAATCTCAATCTGACCTGAAGATAAAGAGATTACCTTTTGTGCAGAAGCGTCTTGGACATGAGTCTAATCCTTCTTGGAAATTGAGATTGAAGGCATGAGCTTTTCTTTTGTCAGTGCTTCTACCAATTGAGCCTGTTCATAACCTACTTTAGTGAGATCTTGTTCTGGCCCTTTTTGTAGTGTATCTTCCATTGTGCCAATACAGAAGCTGGATGAGCCTTCAAGGACACGTTTTCCTTTGTCCTTGGGTTGAGCAACAAGAGCAACAACATAACTTTCTCCATCCTCTCTCGCTTCTTGTTCTATCTTCTCATTTTGAAGATCTTCTTTTATTTTTAGTTTATCTCCTCTTTCTCAAACAATTATTGTCTTAAGATCCTTTTGATACTAGTACATATGCAACTTGGTCTCTGGATCAGTAATCTTATCCATTGCTTCTTGAAAACTGGTAGCTCCTCAAAACATGGAATCATCAAGATAATTTTCATGAACGTATTGGAATTTCACGTGCTCATGAGCAAAGAGACCAGCCAAATATGCCATTGAGTCATGCATTCTTTTGAATGCCTCCCCCAAGTTCATAACATAAATCTCCTTTCCCACCAAAAACGCATGAGCAGGACTCTGTAGCATAAGGTTTCCAAGTTTCACGGGAAATTTTGGCCAGCCCTTCTTCTTATGTTTGGTTAACTTGGGTAAAACCCCATCAATAATAGTCTGATACGTGAATTCTTGAAGCACCATTCAGTCTGAAAATATTCTAGGAAGCAAGTCGACTATATTACTGCCCCAAATCCTTATGTAAGAGAAATATTCTCCTACCTACCAGTCGCCAAACATTGAAATCGTTTCCCTAGCACTTTTAGAGAATGCAGGATCATCAGCTTCAAAAATATTGTAGCACATTGATCGGAGAAATAGGTCACAGAGTTCATAAATGCGAGGGATGGAATTTTCATCCCACATATCAGCACAATATATATGAACCAATGGAGATTGGTCAGTCCAATTCCAATTTAGAACTAGGAAAGCAGTCAATGCACATAATGCATCCATTACAAACCCTGACATATAGAAAGATGGTTTACGATTCTTGGGGGTTTCCTCATATTTTTCAATTTTCTCATGCAAATTAAACAACATAATTTGTGCCCAGTTGAACGGATGACCTGTAAGCAAGATATGGTTCGCCATAGGAACTCACTTCGCTTTGAATCATCGAACAATTCAGTAAACTATATAACCTGCAAAACATAGCGGACAACAAGGAAAAGGGTTCCCTGAACTAAGACACTGGATATGCTGGAAGTGAAATAGGAATGTCAAGTGTTGGGTCTTCCAGCCAAGATTTCATCACTTGTTCGTAATTGAATTTGGCATGACTTTTGTCGAAAAATTTCGACGAGAGAAGTTGCTTGGGGGTTGGCAAAGCATAAGCCCTAAAAATATATATATATGGACGGAACGAAGCAATAACAACATTATGGATATCACGAAATATTCATTCCTTAGGGTCTACATGGTCAAATGCCCACTTAACAGGGTCCATGTAATGCATAAATGGGGTTTTGGAAGCAACACCATGGAGTTGAGAATTGCGTATCTGAAGGTATGCAGGTTGGTCATGATCAACAGAGGAAAATTCATCATTGTCAAAAATAGAATAAATTCTAGAACACTCTATATATAAGCTCTCAGACACATAACCACTGGTGCCAGTGAAAAGATCGGCACTGGGATCTTTGTTTTTCTTCTCTTGAAGAGTCGTTTTAGATCTAGTATACCTGGTGGTGGCAGATGCCTTCTCTAATTGAATTTTAGCAACCATGATTAAAAATAACCTAAGTTCAAAATTACCAGAAAAAAAACAATCACATGGCGAAAACTTACAGGTGGAGACGCTCAGAAAGTTACAACTCCAACTGCTGTGATGCAGAGGATATGCACTGTAAAAAAACCGCAAGTAGAGTGAAAAAGCATCAATAACAATGGAAAAACCCTAAATTTGAATCTTAAAAAAGCGAACTCAAACGACAAAAAATGAAAATTAGAAACATAAATTAATCCTAATTTCGTATGCATAAACAGAAATTGACAAAATTTACTTTTGATTTTTGATTTGTGGAATCCCGAATCGGCAATCGAGAAACAAAATTCCAGTGGAAAATAGAGTCATGTTTCCCATTTTTGATATTTCGAATATCAGAAATCAGAAATCGGGAAAACAGAGAAACCTAGATATTAGATATCAGAAATCGAGAACAAGACCTTCAATTTTATCTGAAGCAAAAGTTCCAATTTTCGATACTCCGAAAACGCCAAAACATATACAAAATAAATCAAAATTCCGATATCCGATAAGCGAATAGTCGAAAATTGAAAATCGGAAAATCACAATTCGAGAAAGGACATTTCCTTGTTGAAAATTATAAGATTTCGTGATCTAAACATAAAACAAACTTCGACGAGGAGGGGGATAGGGAGAGAGAGGGGGAAGAGAGAGAGAGAGGGGGGGGGAGAGAGGGGGAGAGCGCGGAGGAGAAAGAAAAGTTGATCCTTCGATCGGGGATTCCATTGATGTATTTATTCATGAATGTTTTGAGGTAAAACCTCAATTGTAAGTCAGGTCAGTATTACCCACAAAAGTATTATTAAAATGTAATTTTCGCTTCCCAATTTCGGAAATCGAAAATCGCAAAAAAAAATAGCTTGGAAAAAAAGTTAACATTTATTTCGAAAATCAAATTTAGTCATAAATGTCTTGAGGTAAAATCTCAAAAATAACTATTATTAAATAGTAATTTGCAGTCTCCGAAGCTAGGTTAAAAAGGTTCAGTTATAAAAAGATACAATATTTTTACCCTCTCGACGTTTCTTTGCACCTCTTGATGCAAATGCTAGTGTAAATATGATGGTATCATTGTTGAATTTTTCTAGATTGATTACTCCCAACCGATGGATGATTCAGACAATAAAATCAATAACAAAATAATATAACCATAAATATCAAGACCGTCAAATCATTTTGATGGTATAAATGCTTACATTGTAAGTAGAGCCAAGGCATAGGTGGATATCTATAACGTTAAACACGTGGACTGTGTACATTTTTTTGTTAAGTACCTCGCTAGTCGATAACATTGTACAATGGCCATAATTACAACATAAAGTGTCAACCAATTAGGTAATGGATAATTTTAATTATTTTATATTATAAAAATATGAATTTAGGTTCATAATGTTTAATTAATTTAGAATAGTTTAGATAAATTTTTGGTCAAACCATGATTAATACAAGATTAATTGCAGTATCCATTGCAATATAACCTTACCTAAGGGATAATAAAAGATAAAAAGAGAGATACAAAAATTCTTGAATTAATAAAAGTAATGTAAATATTATATTTATATAAAAACAAGTGAAATTAGCAGTAAAGCTGCTTATACCTGCCTTAAGAAATGGTTTAATTTAATAATTTAAAAATGTTTTAATTTAATAGTTTTACATATCTAGGTTTAATTTATTAATTTAAAAATGTTTTAATTTAATATTTATAACCCAAATTTAAGCTTATAATTTAGAAATCCTTTGATCTAATAGTTATATATAGGTCAAAGTTAAAGTTAAAGTTTGAATTGAAAATAATTGGATAATAAATAAGAAGTCATAAGAAAATGTCATTGTCATTTAGAAAAATTCAAATTGTACAGAGATTTTATAAAATTTGCATTTCTTTATTAACAAAATTTTACCAAAATAAAATATATATTTTTCTATTAACAATAAAATGGATAAATAAATTATTAAACTTTAATAAATCTCTAGTATAATGTCAACTAATTAAAATATTAATAACCATATATTTGTTTGAATAAACCAATAATTTTTTTTTAAATATAAAAAAAAATATTTAGTTTCATTAATATGTTAATTTATGAAATGTGAAAAATACTTAATTGAATATTAAAATAAATATTTGAAAATTTTAGTTTAAAAATTTTATTCAATAAATTTATATAAAAAATATTATAATGTGTTAAAGCTTTTATATATATATTTAGAAAAATATTATATCTAAATAAAAGTTCTATATAGTGATATAGCTATGTTGATTCATTATGATGTGGTTGTCACATCTATCAAGATTAGTCATTATGGGTATTTTAATAAATAAGACACTTGCATTATTAGATTTTATTTCTAATTTTTTATATAAAAAAAATTAATATATTAATGTGTATATATATATTTAAAAAAAACCTTATTATTGCATCTAGAGAAGTGAGGTGCTCTCGAGCCGAGTATGGGGGAGATCATGTCACGTTAATCACTTTATGGTAGCCAACATAAATAAAAAATAAAAAATATAAATTACATATTTACTTAAATAAAATATAAAAATAAAAAATAAACTAGCATAGATCCATTTTAAACCCAAATCTATCAAGTACTGAGAGGGATCTAAATGGTATAAAAATGTACACCTCAAGAAATTGGATTCCTCTCGGTGCTTAATAGATCCGGGTTTAAAATGGATCCATGCTAGTATTTAAATAAAAGTTGTATATAGTGATATAGTTATAATCAATCATTGTGATGTGATTGTCACATTTATTAAGATTAGTCATCATTATTATTTTAATAAACAAGACACTTGTCATTTTTATATATTTTTAAATATTTTATATAGTTAACAATTGTATTTGCACACTATAGGAAATGAGTCAAATCATTAAAATGAACCAATCATAAAATGAAAAAATAGATTTTAAAAAATAAAAAAATATAATTTTATTTTGAAAATATTAATTTAATATATAAATTTTATAAACATTATGTAAAACTTTTAAAAAAGTATATAAATTAATTAAAGTCAAAACTATTGTTTGAGTCGTTATTGTTTGAGTCGTTTGACTCAATGATAGCTATATACCTGCCTTGGCAGGTATAATAAGATTATGATGCAAATATAAATGTCTTCACAATAACCGAAATTATATTTGCATTTTTTTAATGGGGTGAGAAAGGAAGCGTACTATACCTCTCTCGCTTGGTTCATGGTGGTAGCATATGGTATTGGTGGAAGAGGATATGTAGCGAAGAATGAAATCAACGTAATGAGGAAGGGCATGTCCAAGCATAAGTTTGGTTCATTGTACAATGCTAAACCATGATCCCTTGTTTTGGCTTCGTGCTCGAACGATCATGGTTATCAAGTAGAGGAGCTTGCAACCTCAATCTTAGATGTATGTTGAATCTCTTCTTAAGTACGAGGACATTATCTCCTAACACTCATAAATATTCGAGAAGGGTAAGGCTAACCAACAACATTATGATATTTTTAGGCTCTTCAAGTTCATGTTTGTTGCTATGTGGGGTGGCTTCTTTCATCTTGGCTCTATCTCGATCTTCTAGATTGGGGACTCTCCATAATGTGACAACAAGCATGGAGTCGTTAAAGGGGCACAAGGAAACGATTAATGGAGTCTCGATTTAACAAGGAAATCCCCTAGCATATCCAATATGAACTAGATCAAGCGGAGGTGGCTCTTATGACGAGTTTTCAGCCTCAATCGAGCAATGTTACAAAGGCCCAACCAGAAGGCATCTTCAAAACTGAAACCCCAATAATAGGGGCTATCACATGTCAAATCCCTATTGGTTTGTGAAGTTTCTTCTGGGTTGGGCATTCTTGGAGCACCACCAAACTCATTCTGGAATTCGTATGGTTACCATTGCTATTTGGGAAGACATCAACCCCATACACAACAAATTGGATATTCTCGTAGACTGCAAATACTCCACTCTAAGTGTGCACCTAGAAACACGATGGGCTTGCTTCCACTCCTCCTTTAGTAGCCACAAATGATAATCATAAGTAGCTCTCTCAAATTTCAAGTTATTCACTCTAAGCAACAATGAAATATATGTTTTTTGTTTAAAAATTCATTTTATATAATTTTGGGCTCTATAAATTGTATGGGCTTTGAAAAAAACAAGCTTTGGTTTCCCAATTACTTTTTGGCAAGCTTTACCTCTACAAACAATTTCATTATTGTATAGTTGTTAAAACTAATTCATATTTTACTTTTAGCTTTATTAGCTAACCTAGTTTTCCATGACGAGTTAACCATTACCTTAATTTCCATTAACTTATAAAAATATTATATTTATATATTTCAATATTCATATTTATTTAACTTTTTGGATTTTGAATTTAATTTATATAAAAAAGCTATTATAATATAAATATAAATATCTCATAATAATAATAACTATAAACAAATACTCATATTTGGCTAAATTTTAAAGGAGTAAACTTTCTACCGGTCGGTAGAAAGTTTACTCCAATTTTAAATTCCTAATGAAACTACAACAATTTTATATTCATTTTAAATCATTAAAATAAAACTAAAACTAAAACCGAGTATCCATTTGAAACTCGATGACTTGTAAAGTGATAGTTCAGTAAAAGGTTCATGTGGAATGAAGTTCTTATCAATGTGTGTAACTGTAAAAAGCAAGTTTGTTTCGTTCATGTCACCGTCATCTACGTTTGTTTTTTCTCGCGCATAATTGCTTACTGTCAAATTTGTGTCTTAAGCGGTAACTATCCTTTTCAGATATTTATGATGGTATGAAAGCGACAGACCAATAGATCTCCGCGTTGAAAAAAATAGGATCGTGCGAGTTGGTTCTATTTGATTTTCAGTGACAATTCCCTCTTTTGCGTGTTAAGATTTTGTCTTTTTGGTTTTTCAGTTTGATAGGGAGATGTCTAATCATTTGAGATTTGATTTGGATTCTTATATTTATATTTATA
>LPNX010312310.1:490492-621335 GCA_001517045.1 Pseudotsuga menziesii | reverse complement strand
TCTAGGTCGTCTTATTAATTTAATGTTGTTTGGTTTTGAGATTAATGAGTATGTTTGCTAGGTTTACTTCTCCTCCTTTGTGGGATGTGTTATATAGGTGTATGTGTGTGAAAAAAAAAAACATTGGTTCATGTGAACTCCTCTAGTCCTTTGAGGTTTTGGGAGGTCAAGGCTTTAAGACTAAAGCTTGTTAAACCAATGATAAATGTGGAGTGGCATGTAGGTTTATCAATGAAATGTACATTGATAAACCTTGTGGTAGTGAGCTTGTCACTTCATTATTCTCAATTAGATTGAAAAATTAGTCCCAAAGTTTAATGATAGAGTGGATACTTAAGATGTAATCTAAATATTTTACGTTTTTCAACATTTTTTGAGTGTATGTTTGGTCTTGTTTTGTTTAGAGTTGTATTGGAAATCTGTAAAAAAATATTAAAATCACATGTCTTATTTATGGAAATTGTATAATCTAGGTGCCATGAGGGTAGTTGAGGGTGTTGAATATATTTATGGATTCAAAAACACAATTTGAACACTTCCAAATTTGGTTTTTACAACAAAAAAAAACATGGGATTTCGACCAAAACCCACTCATAAGTCTAAAACTTAGAATAAATAGACAACTTCTACACCTAATAGTCATTGTACACAAACAAAATAACAAATAACAAAAAATGGAACACATTGTTGCACCGAGAGGAGCTAAAGTGCTTTACAACTCAATATGGGGGAGAACGTAACGTTACATTACCAAAAACAAAAAGTAATTAAAAAACTTCATGTTGGCTCTTAAAATAAAAAGTTATGAAAAATAATTTAAAAAATCCATGTCTGCTCATAAAATAAAATAAAAATGATGAAAAGTAATTAAAAAATCCACGTCCCTCTATAAAGTTAAAAAAAAAAACTAAAACTTAACCATGATCTATCAAGCTAGAGAGAGAACAAATTTCTTGAGTTTAAGATATATATAAAAAATTACACATCAAGAGATTGGATCTCTCTCGCTCGGTGCTTGATAGATCTGGATTTAAGATGGATCTATGATGTAATTTTACATCTTAAAACAAGTGAGTATGCCACATAGTGACTAGTCCTTGTCAAATACAAACACCAAGAAAGTAGAGAAGTTCTAGGTTGAATGGGTTCCTCTTGTAGGTTGGGTGGTTGGGGTAGTAGGCTATCAAAACCCATGACCATCTTGACATGATAACTCTAAAAGTTTATAGGCCTTGTCACATCAATAAGTAATTAAAAGTTGAAAATTGGTTACATCAAAATCAAAACATCATATGGAAAGTACCAACAACTTTTTTAATAAATAAAATTAACAATGTCATGTAAAAGTTGTCAAATATTTTTTTTTTAAATTTATATTAAGTGTTTTTCATTTTATTTTTATTTATTTTTAAATATAACCATACTATTAGATATTGACACAAGTAGAAAATAAAATGAACTAATTTTTTTTTATTAATTCTCAAAAATATAATTTAATAATTTTTTGTTAAATTTTTTATAAATATTTTTAACCTAAATTAATTATAATATTTAAAAAAAGGAATAACCTATCGACCCGACCATTTGCACCAATTTGACGCCCAACAAAGCACCGTTGCCGCCTAAATGGAGCCTTGGTCGTCCGATTGGTGCAAATGGTCAGGTCGATAAGTTATTCCTTTAAAAAAATACTTATAAATAAAAAAAGTGAACTTTTATTATGTTAAAATATTCTCTCCTCTCTCCATATACCACAAAATTTTATAATTAATAAAAAAACTTTTACAAACAACAAATCACCTTTAGAGTTACTATACATACATACAAAAACTAATGTAGTTCCAAATGCTATAGAACATTTTACACTATTTATGAGCGTCCATATTGTACTCCAAGTTTGAAATTAAAATTTGGATCAATTTTCATTTCAATTATAAATATACTAGCATACTTCGATATGTTGCAAAAATGAGAGAAATTTGTGTGTAGATAATATAAGTTTATGTGATGAAAGCAAGTCTAGTGAATCTATGATAAGCATAGTAGTCAATCAATTTAAAGGAAAACTCTAGTGCAAGTACTAATAAGCAATAAATAGAAACTCATGTAATTCATGGCAAGTAAAGCAATAAAGGGCTAGGTAGTTATCAAGTTTGACTCTATTATATTGGTAATCAACATTGGTATTCCATTTAGTAGGGGGAGTTCAGGAGTTAAGGGTTGCAATTTTAAGTGTGAAAGGGACATAGAATGAAGGTGTGCCTCTTCCTTTTTTTCAAAGTGTGACATATGAAGTGTTTTTCGTCTTTGCATAGCTGTCGAAGGAGAACGATGGTGCAATTTGCATTCCTTCTAATGTTGTAATGTATGACATTGCCATGAATGTTAATGAACAATACAAAATTATAGATTGAAAATAAACAAAATCAATATACAAAAGTGTAAACATATATTTCTTCAAACAATAATAATAAAGTGATAAAAGAAACTCATTTTTTCTTTGAATATTTGTAAATGTGAAAGAAAGGATATCAAATCTTATAATACATGAAATAAGTACAAGTCTATTCATGGGGTGAAAAATATTAGTTAGGTTCATTCCTCGTATATTTGTTAATTAGGTGTGATATTGAAAGAAGGAAATATTGACAAAATTATTTGAAAATTAAAGAACAAACTTAACATGTATGATTTCTAATAATATCACTCATCTTCTATTTGCAGATGATATCCTCCTCTTCTGCAATGGCTCAATCCAAGAAGCAGAAAAAATCTCAATAATTTTGCAAACTTTTTGCAAAGCCATAGGCATGATACTAAGTGAACATAAATCCACTATTACCACCTTCAATCTGGAAGAGGACACAATAAGGAGGCTCCTGGAACTCTTCCCATTCGTTGCCACCATTTTAGATGATTGACTGAAATACATGGGCTTTAGGCTAAAACCAAACTGCTACAAGAAAGAATACTGGAATTGGTTGCTGGCAAAACTAGAACGAAGGGTAAATATTTGGTGCAACAGATGGCTCTCGAGAGCAGGAAGGCTAATTCTGGTAAATCTGTCCTCGAAGCCATTCCTGTGTATTGGATGTCTTTAGCATAGATCCTGAATTCCATCCTGGAAAAGTCTCAGAAAATATGCTCAAAATTTCTATGGAGAGGAAAGAAGGAACAAAAAGTCCTTCCCTAGGTAAAATGGGATCAAATTGCTAGACCCAATTCTCTAGGAGGGTGGGGGCTAAAAAACATTGTATTGTTTGCAAAAGCTCTGGTAGCTAAAGAAGGCTGGAGGCTTATCACAGCGAAAAGTTTGTGGACATAGGTGGTGTATCACAAATATATAATCCCAGTACTCCTATGGGATTGGATTATGAACTCAGACTTTACCTCTCCTATGTATGGCTCAATTATTTGGAAGGAAATATGCAATGCCTTCTCACTCATCCACAATGGTCTATCCCAGAAGGTTGGAAATGGGACAAGAGTCAGAATAGGATAAAACCCCTGGTCTAGCAGTCAACTCAACCACCTTCTTCCTCATTAGCTCATTCAATTTCTTCAGCACAAAGGCCTCTTCCACTTAAATCAGATCGTTGACCCTGCTTCTACAAACCTATGGAAACAAGGGCGGTTGGGCTGCAGGGAACCTGAGATCCCTTCCCAATGGACTCAAACATGCAATAGGTTTATTTCAACCCTTCACCAATCTCATATCATACTCACAGACATTGTGGGAACATGCTGCTCATCGAAGCTACATCCCAAAAACTGGGTACCAGCAGCTCTATCTCACCACTTTCCAAACTGAATCGAAATGGTGGCAACCAGGAATTTGGAAACTTAAGTACCCACTGAAGGAAAAAGTGCTCATGTGGTGCACTCTTGAGAATAAAAATCCAACCTGGGATAGAATGAAAAGAAGATCTTTGGAAGGACCAGGTTGGTGCACCCTTTGCAAAAATAATTAGGAAACTGTCAACCATTTCTTCCTCAATTGTTCCTTTTCATCCTAGGTCTAGTTACACTCGCAAACTTTGTTGAACCAAAGATTTAGTTGGAACGACCAGTCCTTTGAAGATGCATGGAAAAATTGGTCCACCTCTCCATAGCTAGCTCATCTAAAAGATTTACCCCTAGTTCATTCTTGGGGCATCTGGATAGATCAAAACAAGGCAATTTTCCAAGACAAAGCATCTTCACCTGAAGCAATAGAAAAACATGGCCGAGACATCATCTCTTACTTTCCTCAATCAAAGGGTGCATCTTTGGTAAGAGTTGTCACAGAGGAACAGATCGACCCTTCGATGCCTTGGGATTTTTTTTATGGAGCCTCACAAAATCATACATGCGGGGGTGGTGCCACTCTCTTCTTAAACCAAAACCATCACTTTCAGATCCAAATAGGTCTTAGATCAGGCACAAACAACTATGCCGAGCTCATGGCTCTGAAAATCCTTCTCCACTTTGTTATAGAAAAAGGATGTAGAAAACTACAAATTTTTGGAGACTCAATTATAATTATCAATTGGGTGAACAGAGTTCAGCATTGTAGGAATCTTGCTCTCACTTCACTTTATGAAGAGGTAAACAGAATATGGACAAATTTGGAATACATTTTATGCCGACATGTTTACAGGGAACGAAACTCAGTTGCAGACTGCCTCTCCAAAGAAGGGGTGATGATGGAATACAGTAGTGGGAAATTTTTTGAAAGAGGGAAGAGGAAGTTTATGAGTTCTATCACAAGCCATTCATAGAAGCACTTCCTGCAGTCACTACCACTTGAACTTTGGACTTCTCCAACTTTTTTTGCAACCTACATGTCTTCTAGTCACAATGCAGCGTCACAAGCAGTTTATGTTACACAATCAACTCTCTGACATGCACAAAGGGAAGTTATCTCCTTGACATATTTTCAGCTCAGTATTGACATAAGGACAGTTAAATGACCCAGGCCTATGGTCTGAAGTTTTTTGGAGACATTTTTTGTTTTTGTTTCCGGATGTTCATAGTAGTATGTGCATCATACTGACTATGTAAAGACTCTTACTTTGAATGAATATAAATACAAGCTTTTTTTCTTTGGAAAAAAATGTGTATGATTTCTAATGACATTGAGTGATCTAAGTGGATTTATGAGCTATAAAATAAGATGCACAATGGTTTATATGATTGATGGTGGGTCCCTCGTTAGAGGTGGTCAGTTAAATGTCCATTGTAAGTCTACCATCCAACTTGGGATGTGTAAGGGTGGCTTCATAAGTCTTCAAATTCCAAATTTGAGTAGCATTGTTAAATATTACTCTATTATGTTTCCATCAATCCAACAAGATTAAATTAAAGAGTATCTTTCATTTTGCTTTCATAAATATCTTAAAAATAGCAAGAAACATTACATACCTATAGATTAAACATAAAGTAAATCAATATACAAAATCGTAAACATATATTTCTTCAAATAATAATTAAGTAAATTTGTTTCCTTTGGATATTTGAAATATTAAATAATAAAATTATATATAATACATGAAATAGTTGCAAAGACTATTTTTCTACCTAATCTTCTCATCATGCCTCCTTTCCGACGTTTGAAAGGTTTCGTTTATGCCCTAGTTTTGCAATCAAGTATTTCTTTATGTTTACACAACTATGACAATTTGGCCTCCAATGTATGATCTCATTAACCTATTTATGTGTATGTGCATTTTAAACTTAAGAATTCATAATGATATGATGATGTGAAAATGTTATGATAATGGCCATGCATTTTTTTAGTACGTATTACTAATGTTTCGATTGAATATCAGAGAATCATGGTTGGTGAATATTCATGGAGAAGACAAGTTGGTGGTTACTAAGCTTTGACAGTGAAGCACACATTACATATGAAATTATTGATAGTGCTTATAATAAAGATTTAATAGATTGAGCATACCAAGAGGAGATGATAGTCATGTATATTTCCTATCCAAAGTCGTATTTTAAAAAGTCACTTGATGGCGAAAGTGAAAAATATTGCATGCCTAGGCTCCAAGACTTGGAATTGTACCACACACAAATATTGGATGTGATATTATTTGGCGACGGTGTTTTCCCCAACCTTCAACGTCTCCTCCTCTACTCTTGTAACCCCTTTTACTCTTGTAATCATCTGTTGGGACATGAAACATTTCCAAATGCATTCGTAAAACTAAAATTGATTGATTGTCGTCAATCGAGGAAAATAGAAGGGTTATGCAGTCTTATAAATATTCAAGAGCTATAAATTAAAGATTGCATAGAGGTGGAGAAGTTGTTATGTTTTGATACCTTAGCATCATTGGAGTTCTTGCATGAACATAAATCCATGAAACTGAAGAGTATACAGGGATCAATAGAGCTTACAAATCTTTGCAGTATAAGAGTTAGTGTTTTCTTTGACTTGGAAGAGTTGCGGGGCTTTGATGATTTGAGGTCACTGGAGATACTTGAAGTTGAGGTATATAATTGTGTGAAATTGAAGTGCATACTAGGGTTGATGGGATGGCAGAGCTTTGAAAACTTTATGTTTTTTACTCCTTTGACTTAGAAGACATGTCAGGTGTTGAAAATTTGAGGTCTTTGGAGGGGCTTCATGCGGGTAGATGTGTGAATATGAAGAGCATATAGGAATTGATTAAGCTTACAAAGCTTAGAACACTATATGTTGATGATTTCTCTCACTTTGGAAGGCTCCCCGAGAGATTATTGTGTGAGAGATAGAGAAACTAAAGTTTATAAAGCTTTCCTATAGACTTGGGAATCGAACCCAACATCATGTTATTATTTAGGTAGAGATCCGCGAGGCTCGACAACTTACCCCATGAAGAAGGAATGGGGTTTTCGATCATGCTTCCCATCATCGTGATGTGCTGCAGATTGACCAGACCTCACATATTAGATGGCGAAGCTCCGCTCAATTCATTCTACTCAAAAAGAAGAAATGTCAGAGACGTGATATCCCCTATTGACGTCGGGATCTTGCCGATGAGATTGTTTGAATAGAGGTACAGGATGGAAACATTCGTTAACATACAAATATAATTCAGTATGCTTCCTGTGAGCCTATTCTTAGACATATCCAACGTCTGCAGAGAACATAATTTCCCAATAGATGAAGGAATGGAGCCGTTGAGAATGTTGTCATGGATATCGAGAGTAGTGAGCTTGCCAAGAAAGATTATAGAGCTGGGAACTTGACTCATCAACTTGTTATTGAAGAGATCCAAAACACTTAGATACTTGAGACATCCAAAAATATCTAGAATGCTTCCACTAAGCTCGTTATTCGACAGATGCAATGCTTGGAGATTGTGGAGATTTCCCAAAGACGAAGGGATCGAACCACTATGATTGTTACTATTGAGAATGAGTTGCTTCAACCATTGGAGCTTACCAAGTGATGCACAAATGAATCCCGTGATTTTTTCAAGTCCTACATGTTCAAAATTTTCAGAAACTCGATATCTCCCAAGGATTTCGACAATGTTCCCTTCATATAGACATCGAATATGGAGTCATCCCGGGTGTAAATCCCGGGAAACAGGAGTCCCAAAACATGCCCAATCTGATTATTGCAGGATACTCCTTCCCACTAGCAGCAGTTGGAGATGTTCCATGAGCGCAAACCCCTGGACTGGTCACCGATAATCCCAACCCTAAAGCGTATCAGCGCCTTCTGGTCTCCTCCCCCACATTGGGGTGGCCCAGATGTAATAGGCAAGCCACATTAAATGAGAGTCATGAATACAGTGGTAGTGGAGATAATAAACAAAGTGCACTGAATCTATGATGAACCTGACATTTTGGATGGTAGTGGAAGAGCAACAAAATAATTGAATGCAAAGAAGTAGATAATACATATATTGGAGTGCTCGAAGGTGTTTTTAAAGCCCAAAGGAGAAGGAAATACCCGACGCATTTTCTGGAAAATAAGGAAAGAGCCAGGAGAGCCCATGCAATGCGTGCAAAATTTTGGGATGTGGACCGAGTCTCTAGACAATATACAAAGACACAGGAAGGCTCCTCGTGGGGCGTCGACAGATGATGAAACCTACAGAGAAACATGCCCCTTAAATAACACCTTTGGTGTAATTATACTTGAAATATATATATATATATATATATATAGACACACACACACACACACAAGAGCTTTGTGGTGGCAATGTCCTTGACATTGCCACATGTCATTGCAAGTTAATGACATTAAGCTAAGCAATTTGTAGTAGCAAGGATTTTCAACCGATCACTTTACTGACATGAAGATTTCAACATTCAAGAAGTTTCACAAATACTGAGGGAAATATGCTATTCTTTTCCTTTCCATTGATTTGTGTATATAGTTCGAAGTGGAATGCACCCCTAGAAATTAGCATACGCGATTCTTTTTTTTATATGCACTTTGGTTGCAAAGAAATATTTATTTATAACTAGCAGTAAACAACAAGGACAAGTAATGGTCACAAGTTTGCTTTGTTCTTTACCACCATGCCCCTAATATCATATAATATTAAATTATATTAAGTACAACAATTTATAAAACTCCAAAAAAAATATAAATATAAATTTAATTAAAGTTAAACCATTTACATCTAGCTATAAGCTATAGGGTTTGTTAGAGCATTATTACATACATTTAAAATAAAATTGTGGATGGGAATTCAGTATCTAAACATGGGTATATATGACATTCTTACATACATTTTAAGATTTATCTATATCGAAACACCTATTTTTGTCTTATCTGTCCTCCACCATAAATCACAGTCAAGGTTTTATTGATAGCTTGGCTTTTCCAACTTTTATTACACCTTGTCGAGTTTTACCTAAATTAGCTATTAAGAGATAGTAAATTAAGTCATATCGCCACCCATACCTGTCATGTTGTACATCAAGTCTCCAATTCCAACTTTGTCTTTAACTCCAATAATTTATTATGATCGCTAACACAAAGGAAAAATAGAAAATGAGAATTGTTCCACATGAACCCATGCAGAGGGATGCTTGTATATTTGTTTCCCATATTAATGAGTTGTTCAAGTTTTAATTGTTGGATAAAAATTTGTTGGCAACAACAATTATGAACAACTTGTATAATTAAACCCTCAAATTGAAACTAAACATATAGCAATTCAAACTAGGAATAAATCCACTATCAAATATCTGCAAGATAATTTATTTTTGTTTTAAGTTCATTAAATGGATTGTATAAATTACATCCATGGACAAGAAATAAACGACTAAAATTAAGAATTCCAAGGATTAAATTTCCCAAAAATCATTTGAGTTTATAAGATTGCATTGAGGATTAAGGCAAGTTAGTAATTGTTGTTGGGTATTAAATTTCCCAAATTTTGTTTGAGTTTATAAGATTTCGTTGAGTATTAAGCCAGATAGTAATTGATGTTGTAAGTATGGAACATGCATATAATTTTGAATCATAATCTCATGGAGCACGTTGTAGAATGCACCAATCTCCTACAGAGCAATGTCTCGTTGGAGAGTAAAATATTGAAATTGTATTATTTAGGTTTTAAGAGTTTGGTGATTGAGAATAACAAGGGCGAGGAGATATTTATTGTACTTTTTGAGTGTTGCTGGTCTCATAATGTAAGATCGGGTGTTTAAGCATCTTCTTAAGGAAACACATATGTGGCGTGTAAGCATAACAGGGCAAGTAACCTTGATAAAGTTGTTAAAGTCCTGAGCAATCATTAAATTCCATTGGCATAAATAAATTGGAAATTGAGTGCCAATTGTATGTGTGATGTACTCTGAATTGAGGTATCCTGACGTCCCTTTAATAGTAGTGGTAGTATGAGTAGCCTCCCCATCAACTATCATCCTTGAAATACTAAAATATGCCATTTTTCCATTGAAATTATTATCTAAAAGGATGTTTCTTACCTTGACGTCCTTACGAGTCCTTCATACAAAAAATAAAAAACTTGATCTCAAACTTCCCAAGTTTACAAATGAATTTGTATCTACATCAAAGTGCTTAAAATAAGAGACAACGTGATTAAAAGAATAATTAAAAGTGCTTATACAAAGAGACGAAGTGCTTAAAAGAATAGTTACCTTGAGCCGCATCTAAAACTATTTTAACTCTTTTTCTCCAGTTTAGTTGGGAAATCCTTACACTATCACTTGAAAATATAAAATATGAGGCAAATATTCTTCTTTTATCCACTAAATAAACATATTTTAAAATGGCATATTTACCGTAAAGATGATCTTTAAAGCATCCTCTAGTTCGCATGTCCTCATAAATGAGCATAAGTTTTCTAGATTCATTACAATATCTAAGTAGTGACACCAAGTTTCTATGATGAATTCTTGAAAGAAGATCAACCTATCAACAATTCAATCCACTCTCATAAATATTGTTTATTTATGTAGATTTTTTTTCATATTAAAAAGTGAACATACCAAGTTTCATATCCGGAAGACATTAATCCCCTTGGGGTTGACCCATCTATAAATTCTTTCGGGTAAGAAAAAATTCTAAAACTAAATTTAAAATAAAAAATAAATAAATACATTTTATACCTAAAAGATTTTTAAAATAAAACCACATCCAACCGTATTACATTGTTTTAAAACATAAAAATTACTTTAAAATAAAATTGAAACCAGCCATCTTAAATTGATTTAAAACATCACATTTACCTCATTAAAAATTCAGTAACTCCTTGTGTCAAGAACATTGACAACACTTTAACAATGATTTCTTTTCCTTCCGATAGTTGACCCAAAAACACCCATCCAAAACCCCCTCGTCCGATCTTCTTGCTGAAGTTTTTTGTGGCAGCCAAAATGTCATCTCGAGTGAAGACACGGGACTTTGTTGGATTGGGCACCATAATCATTGAATAGTCTATATCCATTCATCCAAGTAAAGTTACTAAACCTAAAAACAAAAAGCCAACCACTTTCATTGTCATGTTCCACTTGTCTATCATATTATCGTATTTCTAAAATTTACCTAGGTCCATGACACTGGTAGGGACACCCTCCTTTTTCCTGAATTTCTCGCGATAAAAAACAATACCCACTATAAACTCTAGAGCAATGATCAAAATTCTGCTAAGAGTTATTCTTAAGACAAATCCCACTTTGCTCTTCTTAGAACTTGACAAAGGCTTAGTCTTCTTAGAATTCAGCAAAGACTGAAATAACTAAAGGTTCCCAAAGTATCTGCAACAAATTCAAATTCCCATGAATGCAGGGCAGTAAAATCATAAAATTCAGATGTGTGTCAAATGTGTGTGGGGATGTAGTATAGAAAGAATATAAAATAAAATATGACTACTTTAGTTTCGATGAATTATTGAGAAATTTATTGATTCCATAAAAGTAATTCTTGGGGCAAGGTCCTCTCCTAACAACAGCCAGTAATCAAATCCCTGGCTTCTGGCGACTTGGAAGGTTTATGTGTCTTGGGATGGCTATGGTAATCATTATCGTGTGAGGAATCGTACATCCTGGGAGGAATCATAATCAAAAGCAGGATAAGGAGCGGCGGGTTCATATTCTTATGCTACCCCTTCTTATCTCGGACAGGGTTCATTTTCGCACCAGTCAAAACCAGGGTTGATTTTAAGAACACCACCGAAATTTATATGTATAATAACTGGGCGAATCTCCCTAATATGTAGGAAAAATTGAAGGCTATTTTACAATAATATAATATGTATATATAATTTTTTGGCTAAACTTTATTCTATTATAGAATATTGCAAAATCTTGGCAAATCTTTCACTAAACTATAATATATTGTAAAAGCTTGGAAAATATTTCAATGAATTATAAAGTATTGTAAAAACTTGGAAAATATTCCATGAAATTATAAAATCTTGTAATGTCTTGGTGAATCTTTTGCTAGGAATACTCAGCTTTTGACTCTTCAGATTACTAAGGTAGTGCAATAAAAGAGCATATACCTTAGCTCGAATCTCTCAACTCCTAGACCCTCAAATGAACAAATGCATGAATGAGGAGAGGAGAGATTTATTTATACATTTCACAAGAAGTATTGGGTCACTCACAGCTGGAGGTGTTGGTGAAACACAACTACACTAACTAGATTCAAGGAAAGTGGGGACTCCACTTTTTATCTCGTCACTTAATAGTCCAACGGACATGTGGGGACCTATACCTTGAAATATCGACAAATTGATAAAATTGAACCCTTTACACTATTGAGTCATTATGACATCCAAAAACCATTATTACAACATGGAGTATTATTGAGACCCACAACCTTAATCTAGTGTATGAATTCTTAATTAGCTTATTTTCAAAATCTCTCATTTTAAGCTATCCTTTAATAAAAAAATAAGCTACCTATTTGTTTATAGATACAAATTACACTTTTTCCTTTCTTTTGTTGACAATCAAAATATGAATTATGTCACTTGATTTAAAAATTTTATAGTTAGTTAGAAAGTTGCAATGGTTATTAGAAATAAGAACATACACTAACAAGAATATAAATCACATTGATGCATCATCATGCATATAATTAGAACTATTGTGTTAAATACTATTTTTTCTCAAATAAACTAAGGAGGTGTTTGTATCCATGTCCTTGAAAATTTTGGAAGCATGCAAAATGTGGTAATTTTTTTTATCACCCTCGTTGAATGCAAAAGAATAGATATCAAATAGCATAATGTCTACATCTTAGATCAAACATGTGTTGTACATATTATATAAAATCATGATGGAAATGAAGTATCATGTTTTAGCAAAACCATATATTTATCATTGATAACTAGATCCATTTATGGATGAAGATAACAATTACACATCAAAACAAATCACCAATATTTTTTTGTTTTTTGTTTTTATCTTTTGAATGGGCCTTACAAAAAAAAATATATTTTAAAACACGCATTGACCCAACAAATTTAGGTCACAAATAAAATTGACGAACTTTGAATTACGAATAAGAAATCTACTAGTCACGAACTTCTTAATACAAATAAAAGAATCTACAAGTGCGCTTTGGACAACTCTAAAAGAAGACAACCAAAATAATGGTCATTCCACTGTAACCCCGCCATTATACTTAGTGTGCATTCATTTATATTACAAACATCCCAAACATCAACAATAACAGACATAAAATATGAATATATACACTCTCCTTAACACCTTAGATCCAGTAATAATTGCAGAGCAAGATCCTAATAAAAACACATTTTAAACAATTGGGTTAAATTCAGTTTGAATATACAAAAACCATGCGGCGTCTCTCCATCAAGAATAACATCCACTAACAACATATAAATGGCAGTCGATAGTTTAAACACGACAAGGAATCAAATAAAACATATATTTTGAGCTCTATAACACTTTCATTGAACCAATACTCCTAGGATAAAATAAAACCCTCATAACATCGAATGAGCCCTAAGAATCAAAAGTTCCCTAGACTTCAACAAGCCTTAAAAAATATCCATTATAAAAGGTAAATTTACAATATAATAATCTATTGTAACTGTGGATAAAAAACATAAAAAGTGTGATAAAAGCCATACCATGTTAGTTATTGGATGAAAATCGTGATGTGAGTTTGTATTCTTTGACAAATTGCATGTGTGGCATGCCCCTTCAGGACTTCAGATTTCATCAATGGAGATGTTATGCAAAGATTAAAATGTCAAGAAAACTAATACTGAAAAGTGGAATCACATCAACCAAAACCTTCAACCTGCAAGCTTAATATGATGTGGGTGAACCATGAATCACTGTATCCTTTAAATAGAAAATAATAGCCCTTAATATTCCCTCCAATATTGGAAATCAAGGGTTGAAAGAAGGTATCACATGAAATTGAGTAAAAATACAGGAAAATACAACAATATGCCTAAATGACAAGGATAATAGAGGGAGAAATAACCCTTGGGAGCCTCCATTGCTGAAAATTGGGGGTGAAAGAGTGATTTCACTAAATTTTCTTTAGAAATTAAAGGTGAAAGATAGATTGGAGGGAGATTTTGCTAGGGTGAAAATAATTTTCTTCATTTTCCTAATTAATATACGGGAGGGTATTCAATTTGGATTTTTTTTCTAATAAATATTAGGTGAAAATATTTTAGTTGAAAAAAACCCTTTCCACAGAAGAAAATATCCCACTAAATTTTTGTAACCCCCTTAATATATCCAATAGAATATATATAGCCCCTAAAATTATCCATAGTTAAAGCAAACTCTTTTAATACTCATGGTTCATAGTTGATGGAATAACCAAAGAAACCTGAGCTCTTAAGCAATTATTTCTCCCCCGAAACGACCAAAAAGAGATGAGGCCCTATACCCAATAGAGATACTTATTTCCCTAAGAAATGCGATCAAACATGAAGCGATCTCGCTCTGTATCTACGATAAAACCCATACACATCGGATTCATACCAAGCGATGACTTACAATCTGGGATTGTCTTATAAATAAGCAATCGTCCATCACAAGAATATATAGATAACGGGCATCGATTAATAGACATGTATAAATCAAGAATATCCCGGGTCTCCATGTTCATTCGGTGCTTTTGTTTTGCCATAATCAATTGGGCATATCCACATGTCATACTAAAAAACAAAAGTTTGATCCTGGATCAGAATAAACGCTAGCTATATGCTTAACAATACAAATGAATTCATAGGCATCATCATTGCTTCACCAAAACTATGATATAATAGGTTTCATGAGAATTTGGAAACATGCCGAAACAAAGAGTGAATAATTATTTAGCTTAGACTGGAACCTGTCAATCAACATAAAGTCTCCCACTTCCTACTAAGCAAGATAATAATGTCAAATGAAGATACGTTCAATCCTTAGGAGGCATGCTGCAAAATCAACAGTGGGTGTAGGAGCTAAGGTATTTAGCAAAACAAATAGATTGTGCCAACCTCCCCCTCCAGTTTGAACCAAGAATGAAAGGAAGGTAAGGTTAGGAAATCACAAGATAGAATACTGAAAAGATATGAAAGTATTTTCCATATACTTTGATTCATAGAAGGCCTCTGTAGAGTGGGTGTCTGAAACTTATGCTATCTCTAGTTACATTAGAGTGTATATAGAGGCATCTTGAGATTCATCCCTTCTGACTGGAGGGAGGACGGACATATGAAGTATGAAGGATATTAAGTCATGTATAGATTCCAACCAAGTGAAGGATATCAAGTCGGGACCGATAGAGACCTGGAAAAGAGCGGCCATGGAGGAGATATTCTGCGTTTGAGACTTGCTTTGTTGCTCTACTTAAAAAGGTGGCTTATATGAATAAGGTAAATTGGACAAAAGACATTGCTGCAAGATCTTATTGGTTAATCCTTTTAATTGAAACGACTACTATAAAAGTAATGACATTCTATAAAACCAAAGAGCATTGTAGGAAGATGTTATGATTAATTCTTTTAATAGTTGTGAAACAATAACAATAATAATGAGAGAGAGTGGAAAATAATAATGGAAGAGAGTGGAACATACAACTCTTAAGGTTTTTGTGTTTAAATAGCTTTGACATGATATGATCAGTGACCTATTGGGCATGTGAGAGTGGTCTTAATTATTTAATGAGCTTTTGTAATTCCATGATTTTAATAAATGCATGATGATCTCATCCCACCCCCATGTCTTGGGAACCATTTTACGAGGTTGCGATCATCGTTATGAACCAAACGCATTTAAGAAAAATGGTAGATAAAATAATATAAAAATTACAAACTATAGTGGTGACCTTAGAAATACATAAAAATCACTTCCACTGACATGAATAATACCACCTTCATGAAAAACTTCATTGTCCCCTGTATTGGACATAATAAATAGTGTTTGTTGAATTAATATTTTAAATTGTTTTCTTTAATTTGTTAGGAGTGAGAAGGACAAATAAAATAAAAGGAGTGAGGAGGACAAGCAAACACAAAATGTTTAGCAGATAGGTGTGGCTACATGTACGGATAAGATAGTGTGTCATTGTCAACATGTAAGGATAGGATAGTGGGTCATTGTCAAAATGAGAAGGAAGAAGGAAATTGATGTATTGGTTGTATTCAGGGTAGGAATTTGCAAAAGGTTTCACCTTTTAAAAAAGATGGTTTTGACCATATAAACTAATGTTCCACATGTTTTCTTTGTTTTAATTGATGGGAAGATTGAACACATGTCATTTCCCCCATCAAAATCCAACCTTAGACAAGAAGGTATTGGTTCCATAATCGTCATTGATAAAGGATGGCTCTTCATTAATGGTTGTCATGACTATCAATATTAAATGGAAAGGATATGACATGCATTCCCAAGTTTATCACCATAGGGAAGGTTAGTATGCTAGGAATCCATTTGGTTATTAATAGATATGTTGTTTTGTGTAGGGATTTGACTCTCTTAGCAATGCTAGACTATGGTATAAAATTAAAATATAACAAATTCTAGTGAGTCTATGAAGCTTTGAAGGCTAAAGGAAATGGTAAGCATAGAGGTAGAATTTCCAAAGTCATTGATAGAAACTAGAAAGGCAGTAAAGCTTCTAGGAAATATCAAAACGTTTTGAATACAAATGTTATTGTTTAAACCTATAAAACTCATTTCCCTAAGGCTACCAAGAAAGAATCAAAGAGTTTAGAAAACAAGGTTAGGATGAAAAAAGACACATGAGAAAGGCCCTGGTACTAAAGTTGGACTTGATGAAATCATATGATAGGGTTGAATGGACCTTTTGTGAGATTGGTATTGCTTTATATTGGTCTTCCCCTGGAGGTCACAAATTAGATAATGGTTGAAATGTCCCCTTCACCCAATCCGACCAACAGGAGGGGACATTAACTAACTATGGGCTTCCAAATGTTTCCCCATAGCCATATTACGAATTCCATAACATATATAATAAGTGTGCAAATGTATAATAGACATACACAATAGAAATAAAATTGTTCCACACACACAATTCATGCATATACAAGCATAATCAAATACATACATCAAATAGAAACATTGCAATTGAAATAAAAAAGAATACTTATCTTTATCCAACGCAAAGCCACACAACTCATTGTGTAAGAGCGATTTGCCACCCAACCATAGGCACTATGTCCAACATATACTCTTTCTACTAAGAGGCCACCAAGGAGAAGGAAACACCTACAAATTTCTCTCTTAGCCCACAACTTTTTCTACTCTATATGCATATCCAAATTCTCACATCGAGATCTACAAGGATCTCATTCAACCACCACAACATTGGGTTCCACAATACCTACCCCACACAACACCCTTCTCAGCTCAGGCATCCCCTTCACCGATCCACAGTTCTCTTGGGTGATCCATCTTCCCAGGTGCTTCTAGTGTGTGTATAGAAGAATACCAATATGCTATATGTTATTAGAGAACCACCTATAGACTCAGTTTGTGGCTTCTTAAGAATGAAAAAGAAACAAAACTTAAGGGGTAAATGTTCCTAGCTTTCCCAACCTCTGCACTCACCTACAACCATCTATTTCCCTTCCAAATCTGTATTCCACTCTGAAAAATTTGAATTTATGGGTTATGCAATCTGGTAAAATGGTCATGAACAACAATGGAGAGTTATGTATAGTGTAGATCTGCATGAAAGAATGAGAGAATGAGGGTTGACTCCAAGGGATATGAGATAATGGTGAAAATACAATCGACATAACTTTTGACCATAGAAGAAAGGACTCCTAATGGATACAGAGTAACTTATGGAAGTTGATAGAACTTTCACAAAAGTGTAGTCAGCCCCATGCTTCAATAAATCCACGAGGTTACTTTTCCCACCAACCTCACACATGCATTCAATGATTGGGTTCAATAGTCAAAAGGAGGTAATTGGCCTACTTAAATCATGTGGAAGAATTTGGGTGAATTATAAGGCTGACACTTGGCAAAAAAATATTTAGTCGCACATAGTCCCCCTTTCGACTCCCCTTTGGTGGAATCATAACCCATGTGTTGCTCTTTACACAACCATCTTAAACCATTTTATTATTATTTATGCACATAATATTTACATATATTTTGAGTTAGCGTGACAAGCCAACCATATGGTCCAAATAGAAATATATACATCTTACATGGCTAGCCATTCACTAGTTGAGCCTTGGACTTGGGTTCCACACTAGGAATCCATACTAGTTTATTTACATCACTTTCATAATCTAATTGAATACATTACAAGGGTCAAACTGGGGGTATTACAATGACATGTGTTTCCTCGACAAATTTTGTTGTGTTATTAAATGGCACCCCTTATGTTGTGAGGGAAATATACCTTATGACTTGGGGCACTAGGGTCACCAACATACTAGGGTGTGACTTGCAGACATCTAGGGTTTAGAGATATATATAAAAGAAATAGAATTAATAGGACATGCACCTTTTTACTAACGGTTGGTCCAAGCTTTAACTCTCCTCCTGAGATGCTCTTCTAGCCTTTTGATATTCTATACCTGCAACCGAGATTGATATTCCTCCACAATATCTCTTATTGTTATATAAAGAGACATGAATAGATTACAATTGAATTTATAAATAAATAACAATATATATCATGATTCATAACAAAAAAAGTATGCACTAAGACAAATATCGAATAAAGACACTCTTTATTAAAGAAGTTCAGGAAACATTACATCTCTGTCTGAGACAAACATCTTTTGCAGACCAATAACTGAGTCCTCCTTGCTCCTCTCTCCAATGGATTCCTCAAGCATAACCTTTCTCTCAAAATTGCTTCCCCTATCCTCTACCCCTCCCCTCTCTTTATAATTGTTGGCGAGGAGAAGATTCAAGGCCTAGGATGGTTAGGGGAGTTAGGGAAGTTACCAATCTGAACTGAAATTCCCCTAAACTAATCATATTTTTATTTTTAAATTTGTTTTAATGGAACTCACGGATATATATAAGGAAACTTATATAAGGAAACTTGCGAGTGACTCACGAATTTCCTTAAAGGAAGTCGCGATTACAACTTTTTAGAGATGGATGGCGAGTTTCATATCGGCTTACTCGCTAGTGACACACGAGTTTCTATGATAAGACCCATGAGTGCAAGGCAAAATCATTCTTAAAAAGTGGCAAAGCTGAAGGAGAAAACATGTATCAAGGCCTTGATCCATCTATAAGGTTATGGTCACTACAAACCATAGTGTCCTTTTATGCAATGACGGGATGGAGTCGTTACTTGGATATAGAAGTGGCATTTCATGGTATAACAAATGCCCCCTAATGTCTGAGGTCAGAGGGTAGAGATGGCCGAAATACATTACAATATTTTAACTTGGAGGACTCACAATCAAGGTCATAGAGAAGTACCTAAAACAGACAAATCAAGGTCATTTACAAAATCATCATTGAGGATGCCATGTTGAATAATGTGGAACACTATCTCCTTTACAAGATTCAATTACATCATATAGTACGAGAAACATGGCCACACATGTTTTACAAAGGTGGATCAAAGCCACAATAATACAATGATATATCTTCAATAGCCAGAAATAGTGTCACAAAGCATAGCACAATCTTGTGCAACTTAGGTTATATAGGTTGTAACCCAATGTCTTCATCTAAATCCATAGAAACCAGTACGGATCTTGCCATGTGAATACATGAGTTGAAGTCGAGCATGGAAGGATTCCATCGTAGTGTTAGTTAGAGAGTTGTACTGAAAACCAATGCAGAGGAGTCCACCAATATGAGTAGTGGATCCTAAGGTACTCTCTTTAAAACTCCAGGTCTTCTACTGCAGGAGAAACTGATCGAAAGCCATTTTGTGAAGAGGAAGGTATTGAATCCTTCAACATGTCACATGAGTAACTGGTACACTAGATAAGTGAAGGTATACGTAAGATGATCTTAGATATGGAAATGATAGGGATCAGGATGAACAGACAGGGGGTAAATATACATGAACAGTGAGCATGACACAGAGATGACCCAAGGAAACTTTCAAACTTTCAATTGGAACACCTAGAATTATCTTCCATGTAGGATACATGCACAGATTCCCCATGTATTTAAGACAAGTGGAGGAGTAATGACTCAAAGTGGTAGTTGAACTGAGAAGTGAAAAACTGAGACATGAGTATCGAGAGTCTCAAACTAATGCTTTGTTCAAGGATGACTTGCTGCCAACAAAATTATAACCAAAGAGTGTATTTCCTTCCTTTCCTTTCTTGTTAAATTTTAACGAGTCCAAGAAATTCAACTCGAGTATTTTTTCATTTTTGAGCAAGGTTGAAGAAAAGAGAGAATAGTGCTTGATATAACACTAATCCATGGATTTTACGAGCCCGAATTAGTGAATGCTTGCCAGTTTTTTCATAGCTTTGAGAGTCTGAAAACTCCAAAGAAAACTCTAGAGGGGTGCTTTTTCGTAAATTTAGTCTCCTGAGTCCGAAAAAGTATAAAACAATCCAAAGGAACACTCTCTTAGCTTCCGAAGAAATAAGGTATAACTTTTTCATACATAGTTGGTAAGGTCCGAAAAAGGGGTAAACTATCACCAAACTGACGCTCCTTCAAAAGAAAGCATGTAGCCTTAGTTTAACGAGTGTGAAGGAAGGAAATATCACTCAAATGTTAGAATAATCAACCCATAGTTAGCTACCTTAGACATTAATTAACCCATTTTTGTCTTATTTGCCTAGTTTCCAATATTCCACTCTATGCAAGTTGTCTTCCACATGTCCTAGAAGTCAAACTTGCTAAAACTGAGTCATGGAGGGCTTGGGAAACCTCCTGGAATCCATATTTAGCATATCTGCTTTATTCCAAATCCTCCCTAGCGCATGTCTACTTTTTCTGCTTTATTGTCTACTTTACTGAGTTTTATGGCAAAAGGGAAAGTAAGACTAGGTGCAGTTGACTTGTTTTTTTCCCTCATCATCCTCCATTGATTTCTCCTAATAAAAGCATGTATGAGTTGTCTTTCCATCACCTATTAGCTTTCCTACTTGACTTTGCCAATTTGTGAGCTCCTAGGCAGATTTGGGAACTGCTTTATGCACCTATGGGGGATTTGACTAGATTTAGTAAGCATGCTTTTGACTATTTTGAATGACATCATTATGCATTTGAATCTCTCATGTAATTATTTATTGCAGTAGCCTATGAATTCACAAGGTTGGCTATTGTACACTTATTCAATACATATTAGTGTTATGCTCCAATTTCAGTCTCCTTTGTGTGTAAATTTGCATGTTTGATTAGTAATTTTGTGAGTGCAATTGATCTATCACCTGGGTTCAATTTCCACATGGTATTAGAGCCTTTGTAGATCGATTTCTCTCCTTCCATATTGCTATTGCAGGTTCGACATCTTGACTGGGAGCTATTCTACTGACTGAAGGGACAATTTCTAAGCTATGGATCAATCTCAGAAGATCATGTTGAATCCATTTAATTTGTTTGAATGGAAAGCAGAGATGGAGATACTGTTGAGAGAGAAAGGTCTCTATAGGGTGAATATGGCAACTGAAGCAAATCCCAATGCAGCTGTAGAGAAAATTAAATGGCACAACAATAGGGATGAGGCTTATGGTCTCTTTTGTCTGAGCATATCCATAGACCTCCTCTTCCATCTTGATGGATTGACATCACAAAATGAAGTATGGGAGAATCTTGTAGATCTTTTTGGTAATACAGATGAGATGAGAGGACATCAAATTGATAATGAATTGATCTCCTTGAGTCCCAGCAGCTTCGAGTCCTTGCAACTCTACTTTTCCAAGTTTAAAGCCCTTGTTTTGCAGCTAAAACAGTGTGGAATTGAAAAGAAGGAGGAGGAACTAGTTTTGGCCATACTCTCAAAGCTTGGCCCTGACTATTTAGTGTTTGTTTCAACCTTCCATGCCACCAAGTTGACAACTCGAGCCTGGAAGATGCCTAAGCTTGCAGAGTTCATGGAATCCCTCACACAAGAACAAGATAAACTGGTGATGATGGGCACCATCAAACCTTCCAAAGACCAAGCTCTGGTTGCTGGAGATTCGAGGGTGGATTCAAAAGGCAAGAAGAAAGCTAAGAAGCCACCTGAGCAGAATAGAGACAAGAACAAGTCTCAGGAGGAGCCCCAAGGCTCCAAGAATAACTTCCAGAAGAAGAAGAACAAAGGAGAAATGAGCAAGTGCGCATACTGCAGTAAGGGCTTTCATCCTGAAAGCTCCTGCATGAAGAAGCAAATTGACATGCTGACCCAACTCCTAGAGAAGAATAACATCTTCCTTCCTGATAGCTCAAAGAAGAGGGAAGGAGGATCAAATTCAGAAGACAGATAGAGAGTTCATGCATTGGTTCCTGACACATCAAGCTCACCTAGTTTCATCATAGACTCTAGAGCTTCAAGACATATGGTTTCGACTAAGGAGGCATTCTCCTCTCTTGACATGTCGAAAGGTCCACCAATAGTGCTGGGATATGACTCTCTCACTAACAGTTTGGGCAAAGGAAGGATTGATCTTGACCATGGTAAGTTCAACAATGTATTGTATGTTCCAGGTCTTGCCTCTAACCTCTTGTCAGTGTATCAGATGACCCACACAGGGTCTCCAAAGAAGGTCATATTCTCCCCTAATGATGTTGAGATCATGGAGATCTCGAGTGGTAAAGTCATTGCAAAAGGAGTTGTAGATCACACTTCAAAGGTATACTGGTTTTCACATTTTCTACCCTACTCAAACCCCTCTGCTCTTCTGATTCATGCTAATGAGGAAAGCAATATTTGGCATGAAATATTTGACCATCTTAACTATAAGTATATTTCTGATCTAAGTGAAAAAGAAATGGTCATAGGATTACCAAAGATTAAGTTTTCCAAGGGAGTTTGTCAAGATTGTGTCCTAGGAAAACACCCAGAGCATAAATTTGAGAGAGCTAGTCATGAGAGAACCTCTGCACCTCTTGAGTTGATCCACAGTGATGTTGCTGGTCCATTCCCTCATATGTCAATGAGTCAGGACAAATATGCATCAACTTTCATAGATGACTTTTCTAGGTACTGTTGGGTTTACTTCCTAAAGCACAAGTCTGAAGTTTTTGGCAGGCTCTTCAAAGTCTTTAAGGCTTTGGTTGAAAACCAGTATGGGAGGAAACTCAAGATCCTCAGATATGACAATGGTGGTGAGTATGTAAAGTTTGAGTTCATTCAATATTGTGAAGATGCAGGTATTCAGATGCAGCATTCAATCCCTTACACACCACAGCAAAATGGTGTTGCTGAGACAAAGAACAGATCACTGAAAGAGATGGCAACATGTATGTTCGAGGTTAAGACTTTGCCACCAAAGTTTTGGGCCGAAGCTATAAACTGCGCATCCTATATTAAGAATAGGGTGCCTCATAAACAGCTTGATGGTATGACTCCTTTCTAAGCATGGAGTGGGCATAAGCGAGATGTGACCCATTTTAGGATTTTTGGCTCAAGGGCTTAGGCTAGAATTCCAACAGAAAAGAGGAAGGCTTTGCATCCCCAAAGAGCCAAAAGTGTCTATTTGTTGGGTACTATGAAGATTCAAAAGGGTACAAGCTGATCAATTTGAGTACAAACAAAGCCTTCATTCAAAGGAGTGTTCAATTCCAAGAAGAGCCTTTAGCAACAGTTGAAGTTGGAGAGTCTTCTTCACCACCAGAACCTTTGAATGTAAGTGAAGAGACAAATGAGTTTGTTGATTCTGATATTTTTTATAATGATGATTTAACTGCAGATCCTAACAGTCCTACAAGACCAAAATGGGCAGCAAAGACCATTCATGCAACTGAGGAACTGGCTGGAAATCCTAGTGATCCTAGGAGGACTAGATCTCAGTTTGAGAGTGCCCTGAGCATGAAAGACCCTTTGTTTGCAGAGAAATGCTATCTGATGGCTGAAGCAGACCCACAGATATATGAAGATGCAACACATGATCCAAGATGGTAAGTAGCCATGAAAGAAGAATTCAGCTCACTCCAGAAGAACAACACTTGGGAGCTGGTTGATCTTCCCCCAGGGAGGAAGCTAGTTCAATGTAAGTGGGTTTTCAAAACTAAATTTGCTACTAATGGTTCACCTTTGAAATATAAGGCAAGATTTGTAGCCAAGGGATACTCACAGGTATATGGTATTGACTACAATGAGACCTTTGCACCAGTGGCAAAGATGGACTCCATCAGGCTAGCCTTAGCCATTGCAGCTTCGAAGCAGTGGGAAGTACATCAAATGGATGTGAAGTGTGCTTTCCTGAATGGAGATCTTACTGAAGAGATTTACATGTAGCAGCCTCAAGGTTTTGTTACTAATCCATCTTTTGTGTGCAGGCTAAAGAAATCATTGTATGGGCTTGGTATGCCAAGATTGATGGCTTTATGTTGTCATTGAGTTTTGTTCGATGCAAGTCTAATCCAAATGTTTATTTGAAGCTAATTCATGGTTCTTTGATGATTATTGTCTTGTATGTGGATGACCTTCTGATTACAGGAAGCTCAAAGAAAGAAATTTCCTCCTTGAAGGATGCAATGAACCATGCATTTTCTATGACTGATTTGGGGTTGTTGAGCCAATTTTTGGGTCTCAAAATTGCTCAATCCCAACATGGAATAAAAGTACATCAGTCCAAGTATGCTTTGGATTTGCTGAACAAGTTCAACATGAAATATTGCAAGCCAAGCAAGACTCCCTTCCTTTCAGGAGTTAAGCTTGAAGAAGCAAGTTCTTCTCCTATGGTAGATAGTACACTGTATAGACAATTGATTGGGTGTTTGATGTACCTTACACACACTTGAACTGATCTTTCTTATGTAGTAAGTGTGGCTTCAAGATACATGGATCAACCTCATGAGATCCATTGGAGAGCAGCCAAAAGGATCCTTAACTTTGTTCAGGGAACAAGAACTCATGGGATCTTCTACAAAGCTAAATCTGATCTTGATTTGATTGGGTTTACTGACAGTGATTGGGCAGGTGACAAGACAGATCAAAAGTCAACATCAGGATATGTGTTCATGCTTGCTGAAGGACCAATCAGCTAGCAAGCAAAAAACAGAGTTCCATTGCACTCTCATCCATAGAAGCTGAGTACAAAGGACTTGTAAATGCAACAACTCAATGTTTATGGTTGCAGGGGTTACTTGGTGAGTGTGGCTTCAAATCAGAGTTCTCAACTATTATCTATTGTGATAATCAAAGCACCATTTGAATCTATAATGATCCAGTTCAGAGACAGAGAACCAAACACATTGAGATCCATATGCACTACATCAGACAGCTTGTGCATGATGGCACCATTCACCTACTCTTCTATGTATCTTCAGAACAAGTAGCTGACATATTCACCAAAGTTTTTAGTGAGAAGACATTTAGCAATCTCAAATCATTGCTGGGGATTGTTGATCATGCTGTGAAGCATGATTGATGACAATACTTTCATAATTTTGTTTTACTGTCCATGTTTAAGGGAGGATTTTCCCATTGGGTTTTTGCCTCTTTCCTTGGTTAAATGGACAAGCAGTATGTAAAGGGTGACTAAGCCTTGTTGCTAGGCCCTATAGTTTTCTGATATTTACTCATAAGCCAGGCTTAAGGGGGGGTGTTAGAATAATCAACCCATAGTTATCTACCTTAGACATTAATCAATCCATTTTTTTCTCATTTTCCTAGTTTCCAATATTCCACTCTATGCAAGTTGTCTTCCACATGTCCTAGAAGTCAAACTTGCTAAAACTGAGTCATGGAGCACTTGGGAAAACTCCTGGAATCCATATTTAGAATATCTTCTTTATTCAAGATCCTCCCTAGTGCATGTCTACTTTTTCTGCTTTATTGCCTGCTTTATTGAGTTTTATGGCAAAAGGGAAAGTAAGACTAGGTGCAGTTGACTTGTTTTTTCCCCTCATCATCCTCCATCCTTTCTCCTAATAAAAGCATGCATGAATTGTCTTTCCATCACCTATTAGCTTGCTTACTTGACTTTGCCAATTCGTGATCTCCTAGGCAGATTTGGAAACTGCTTTATGCACCTATGGGGGATTTGACTAGATTTAGTAAGCCTGCTTTTGACTATTTCGAATGGCATCCTTATGCATTCGAATCTCTCATGTAATTATTTATTGCAATAGCCTATGACTTCACAAGGTTGGCTATTGTACACTTATTCAATGCAGATTAGTGTTATGCTCCAATTTCAGTCTCCTTTGTGTGTAAATTTGCATGTTTAATTAGTAATTTTGTGAGTGCAATTGATCTATCACTTGGGTTCAATTTCCACATCGAAAAGTTCCATTGTTTTACGAGAATGGGACATACAACAATAAACTCGATGCTTCGTATTGAGGTTTAACAAGCATGACAACGACATAAAGAACGCTCATATTCTTTTTCATGTTTAGATCTAGAGCACGAAAAATAGAAAAGTAAGCTCAAACAGGTTCCTTTTCAGTAAGTTTAGTCCTCCATGCCCGGAAAAGAGATAAATCTATACATGAAGATACTCTTCTAGATTTCGAAGAAAATAGAGTATTCCTTTTTCGTAAATAATCCATAGGGTCTGGAAAAAGGTTAAACTTATACCATTATGGATGATCCTTCATTTACTTTAAAGAGTCTCAAAGAACAAACAACTCAATTATCTAGTCATGTTTAAGGAGTCAGACCACGGCTTGAAGATAACTCCATAGGGCGCGAGCCTTATTATCAAGGGTAGTTCAGTAAAAAATACAAAATGAGGCTCATTTTTGTGTGAAAAACAACTATGAAGGCTACCAAAACCTAGAAAAATGTGACACGAGTACCAGAATCGTCAATAAGTGTTCTAGCCAACCCATGTGAGGTAGGATCTAACCATGGAGGAACAACGATGTTTTAAGGGAAAGAAGCATTTGCAAATCGCAGTCCATGGATAAAAAATAGATCCTAAGGTTCATCAGGGGATAACGTATAAGTGCAAGATGAAAAAGGGGACCAAATACTATCCTATATGCTAAGGAAACATACTCCAATTTCATCCATAACCTGTAATAACTAGTTAAAACAATCAACATTAGTTCAAATGACAGAAAATGACCCAAACTATATAAAGGTAGGTAATTTTTTTGACACTTTTACTATAAATAGTGAAAATTGGTTAAAAAACATTTCATTTGATTTTTACCACTATTAGTGCAAGTTTTACCTCTATTCTTCAAACAACTCGTGTGTTCAAACCAGTGGACGATTTTTCGATCCGCAAGTTGCAGGTAACTTACATCTCCATAATCTTTGATTTTATGCTTTCAAATTTTGCTCTTCATGCTTATTTGATGTTTGTTGGCAAGCTTTAAGGGAACCACACAACACTTGCAGGTATCCCATTACAAACTCGTGAGTTCGTGACTTAATCATGGGTTTTTAGTGGGGAACCCATGAGTAACATGCTTTGTCTCCACTGGACAATCATGAGTGTCGCGGATTAAGGGTTTTTGATGAATCTAATGGCAAAAATCTTTATTTTGCAGGCCAAAATGGTTCTAGAGTGGAGGGAAAGGGAGCATGAAGACGTGGATAGGTTGGAAATGGGGGATCCGATGACGCTTAATGCCCTCCGAAGGTGCGGGTTCTTGAAATTTTATCGCACTTCAAACATGAGATCCCAAGTTCGACTGCTAGAGATGTTGGTACTGTTAAGGGATCATGAGCTAAGCATGTTTGATCTTTAGGGGTAGACATTAGAACTTACTACATAGGACATATACTATGTTACCATATTATCTCATCGAGGGGAACCAATCAACTTGGGTGGCACCAGCCATGGGGGTTATCCCCTTAGCATGTGATACTATGTCAACACGTATTGTTTACTTGACACATAGAAATCAGGGACACAAATCTCGATTGCTCGAATTACTAGCTTCCCTTTGAAAGTTCTTGTGAGCACTGTTTTTAGAGTGGTGGGTTCGCATTGCATTTAGCTACATGGACCCACACGCGTATAACAATGGAGTGTCTATGAGGTGTGGTCTTTGAATGATGTTCGGGATTGGTCTTGATCATGAAAAAACAACTCTTAGACCACAGGACATGGAAGAAGAACTTCAGCTACACGAGTATCTTGATTGTTTTATTCTTCGAGAGGGTACTTGCTCTTATCCCCGTAGTGACACTTCCACTCTCCCCTCATCATGAACCTATACTTACGTGGTGGGGAGATGTATTCCTCTACCAAGGTGGTGGTGAGATTCAGGGTGGATATGATGATGATTTCTATGCATGGTGGAGCTGGTAGGCGCCTGCTTTGGAGCAGTTCCTGTATGTTGGTTTGGACTTTCATGGAGATACCGAGTTATTTTTGCCTCCAAGAGAAGCATGGGGAGACATGGGTGAGTCTTTACTTTTTGAAATATTAATTTTTTATTATTTTTTGTCCATAAATGTTATATACATATGTATTTTATTTGAGTTTGATTAATCTTTTGTTGATATGCAAATGTTGGGCATGTTCGACTAGACGTACATCCTAGGACTTACATACGACTAGTAGACAGAGCTGGGAACAAAGATATGCTTTGTATTGTGGAGGGAAAGCTAGCCAGGCTTACCCATGATGTACCGACATTGAGGATGTAGTGGATTCCTATCGCCATGCAGGAGCATGTCGTGGGTGTACCTCCATCCTAGTTATGTCTACTCCAAAAGGTGTCTAGGGCTATCCTATGTTATCAAGAGCCCATGGAGGAAGCTACAGCTGATGAGGTAGATGAGCTTCCATAGTTTTTAGCATATGGAGGATTACGATCCTATTTTGTATTTTTATGTACATATTTACTAAATATTCGGACCAGAACTCAATGTATATGGACCTACTTTATATATATATATATGGTTATTTACATGTGCTTTTATGTATCTACGTATCCATTTTACAAAGTGTGTGACAAATGCTAGTCTAAAATGTAGTTAGCAAATGCATCACTAATGGTATTTTGATTTCTTCAAATGTGCTGATATATAATATGTTCAAAATTTCTTTCAAGTAACCTATTACTCAAAAAATGATGTAAAAAGGTAGGGTGTCTCACCTAGTAGACCCAATTGAGATGAGAGACCACTAACTGAGAGTCGATTCTGAATTCTAGGTAGGTGATACCATGCAATATAGCATCCCAAAGAAGCTCAATAACATCACTGTATTAATCTAAATTGTTAGTTGCAGGATCTAAGCAAGGACCTCCTGAGGAAAGAAGTTGTCATGTGGGTGCATAAATGACCCAAGCAGCTGAAGCCAGGTTGCAAGTGTGACAGCTGGAACCATCAGTGAACCCTATGAACCACTCTAAAGACATTTGAAACACCACCAGACTACATAAGAAACAATAACCACTAATGACCATTTACAAAATTATACAACTATAATACAGATAAAAGCATAATGCCTAAGTGTAATACTTTTTTAGGTGGAGCCCATTTCGGGGCTCTGACAACTTATTACCATCATAATCAACTAACTCATACACACCCTTCTTTAGGACCTTTGACACAACGTACGCGCCTAACCACATAGAATTAAACTTTCCTGCCTTGAGGGGTTCCTTATCTCGGTCATAGACCAAGACGAGCTCTCCTTCGGATAAAAACCTAGGTTTAACGACTTTGTCATATTGGGTTTTTACCCGTTGTTTATGTGCTTCGTTTGCTATAAGTGCATCTATGCACTACTCATCTAGATGCTACAGGTGCAGGAAATGTTCCTTTATCTCAGAA
Organism: Pseudotsuga menziesii; assembly: GCA_001517045.1. NCBI lineage: Eukaryota > Viridiplantae > Streptophyta > Pinopsida > Pinales > Pinaceae > Pseudotsuga > Pseudotsuga menziesii. Next base: position 591,571 of record LPNX010312310.1, on the reverse strand, counting down.
GTATCGAGAAGTATGTGAATGACAATCTTTAAGGATGGTATCTCACATTCCACCAACATGACTGCTTCCACCCCATGAACGAGCTAGAAAGGTGAAAACCCCTGCGGCAGTTTTAACATTCGTTCGATACACCCAAAGTGCAGGATACAACATGATGTTCTAGTTTGACCTACTCGCATTAATAGTTCATTTGAGAATGGTTTTCAAAGTTTTATTAACGACTTCTACTTGCCCATTCGCTTGTAGGTAAAAGGAGTATGAGTGGTCTTGCCTAAAAAATTTCATAGTAGTCAACTCTATCATCATCTTGTTCTAAAAATGACTGCTATGGTAGGTGACAATCTGCTTCAGAATACCAAACCTAGTGATAATTTGATTGAACACGAAATAGGTTGTCGTCTAACCATTGGATTTAAAGGTAGGTGTTTCCTCTTCCCACTTCATAAAGTATTCAACATCGACAATGATATACATGTGCCCCCCAGCATACACTGGGTTGCAATTCATGAAATACAATCCCCACTTGGTGAAGAGCCCTACTGCGATGATGGGAAAAAGAGGAGAAGGATGCGACTGCATCTTTCTGGTGTAAATCTGGCATGGATGACAATGTTTCATAGCTTTTACAAAATATTTGAAGATGGTAGGCTAGAAATACTCAACACACAAGATCTTTTGGGTCATTGCTAACTCAGATAAATGACCCCCACATGCTTCGTTGTGAGAATCATTTAGGACAAGTTAAACCTCCTCATGGGTAAGGAATCTATGTATGATGGAATCTATCCCTCATCTTTATAATGTAGCACTGATTATGAGGTAGTTTTTTGCATTCAATCTTAACTTGCACCGATCTTCCCATGAGAAGGTTGCAGGACACTTCAAAATTTGATTATATACTAGGATATCTCCGTACCAAGGATCATAGGTTGATATTAATAAAATGTGCTCATAAGGAAATGGCTCATATTCTATCACTACGCTTTCATCACTCGGGAACTCTGAGGTAAGCTCCACGAATGCTAGGGACTTATTTGACTTGGAAGACAAGAAATCTAGGTCAAATTCCTGGAGAATGACTATCCACTTCTTAAAATTTCCCTTAATACTTCTTTAGGATAATACGTACTGAAATGGATTCATGTCCGCAACCACAATGGTTGTCCTCAGTAAAATGTAATGTATCAACCTCTGGATGACATATACTACCGCCCGAGCCAGTTTCTCTACATGTGAATACCTCAATTCAAGACCAGCCAAAGCACGACTGAGATAATAGATGACATACTCCTAGAGCTTGTTGTCCTCTTGAACTAGCACTACACCAATCGTAGACTCGGATGCAACCAGATACAATGTGAAGTCCTTCGTGTAGTCTGGAGGGCGCATAAGAGGATTTGATAACAGTGCTTTCTTCAATGCCTTGAAGGATTGTTGAGCGGCTTCGTCCCATAGAAATGGGGTGTCTTGTTTGAGAAAGCACGTGAATCCCTTAGTGATCTTGCATAGTTCACAATAAATCGTCTAAGAAAGTTTGACTTTCCTTGTAGATTTTGTAGCTTTCTGATGGTTCAAGGAGGAGGTCGGTTAATAATCTCTTCTACTTTTAATAGATCGACCCTTATACCTTTGTTGGAGACTATGAAGCCTAGAACTCACCCTGATTCGACATAAAAGACGCACTAATGGGCATTTAAGCGAATATTGTAGTTCCTGCATATTTCAAAAACTAAACGAAGATGATCTGGATGATCCTTACTCTTTTGAGAATGGATCGGAAGATAATCTAGATAGGGTTTGATAATGTGCTTGATATCATGGAAAGCAAATTTCATTGCACGTTGAAAGGTTTCCCTGAAATTATTTAAGAAAAATGGAATCTTCTTGTACATGAGCATACCCCAAGGACTAATAGAGGAAGTTTTGTGTTGGTATTCCGGTTTAATCCGAATCTGGTTATATCCCAAAAAACCATCCATAAATGAGAAAAATCCACTACCCTCACATGCATCAATAATCTGATCAATGAACGGTGTGAGATAGTTGTCCTTAGGAAATTCCTTGTTCAAATCCCAGAAATATGTACAAATGCATATAGTCCCTTATTTTTTATCGACCAGTACGAGATTGGATACCCATTTTGTAAGAGAGATAGGGTAAATGAAACGAACTTTTAACAGTTTTCCACTTCAGCGTTAACAACTTCCTCTTTCCATGGATTCATAGGTATAATATTTTGTCAAATAGGTTTAATGTTAGGGTAATTCATGATCTCATGCTCCATAATTGATAGGTCTATGCCTGGCATCTCCTCATAAGACTAGGCAAAGACATCGCATAATTCCTTAAATAAGGAAGTATAACTGGAAATATCTTCAGCTGAAGAGTTTGCTCCAATATGAGCATTCTCCATGGCATCTCGTTTGGTAGAATATTGATCTGTATGGTGGAAGAAATGTTTTCCATGTTCCCCTTGGAAAACACTCCCTCCTTAGGCAAAGGATCCACAGGCTGATCAATACCTTCAGCAAGTCTCACATGGAACTTAGAGTTTTTTTATCCTACTCAAGTCTAGAAGGAAGTAGGACTTGTGATGTAAGTCTTCACAAATTTTATCTGGTCCTATGATAGTTTCCAGAATGGCTTCATTAGACAACATAACCATTTCTAAGAAGTTGTATGAATAATTTAAGTTCTCTACCCATGCGGGAAAGTAATATTAATCTAACTCTTCTAAGACGAGAGGAGTCGAGATGGAATCAACAATAGCATCAAATATAACTTGGTAGGATACTTCTGCTACTGATAAGGGAACTTTAGGCTCATCTTGTGAAGGGAGAACCCATGGGTCAGTTCTATCTACAACCGTATAGATTTGATCCCCTACACTAGTCGTGCCTAGGTAGTTTATAGGAGCGGGCATATCAAAAGTGCCCATCAATGATGTGTACATCCCAACTCCCAAACTCTCATTCATTGAGCGCAGCTAGTGAATCAGGAGTACGTTAGACTCTGAAGTCTCCATATGACGCTTCCGAGTATATGACAGTTGGTCAACAATTACCAACTGTCCTTTATGCGGGAACATGAGGACTCATAAAACAGACTATGGAATAATGCACATCGCATAGGTCCAACTCCTCCCCAAAAGTAAATTATAGTCCAGAGAGGCATTAACAACTTCAATTTCTATAGAGACCATTTTCCCTGCTGGTTTTATGTCAAAGGATGACAAGATACCGTGTGAGAGAAAATACCTTCCGTCGAAAGTGGTCAACAAAGTGTTATATGGGACAAACTCAGGGGATCCCAAAACTTTCCAACATGAAATAGAAATTACACATGTGGATGCACCTTCGTCTATCACTGTTCGTCCAATGGTTTTTTCGCGATGGAATACATCAATCGAAAAGGCCACATGGTAAGGTAGGCATGGTTTGACATCAACCCCATACACAACAAATTGGATATTCTCGTAGACTGCAAATACTCCACTCTAAGTGTGCACCTAGAAACACGACGGGCTTGCTTCCACTCCTCCTTTAGTAGCCGCAAATGATAATCATAAGTAGCTCTCTCAATTTTCAAGTTATTCACTCTAAACAACAATGAAATATATATTTTGTGTTTAAAAATTCATTTTATATAATTTTTGGCCCTATAAATTCTATGGGTTTTGAACAAAAACAAGCTTTGGTTTCCCAATTACTTTTGGCAAGCTTTACCTCTACAAACAATTTCATTATTGTATGGTTGTTAAAACTAATTCATATTTTACTTTTAGCTTTATTAGTTAACCTAGTTTCCCCATGACAAGTTAACCATTACCTTAATTTCCATTAACTTATAAAAATATTATATTTATATTTTCTATATTTATATATTTCAATATTCATATTTATTTAACTTTTTGGATTTTGAATTTAATTTATATAAAAAAGTTATTATAATATAAATATAAATATCTCATAATAATAATAACTATAAACAAATACTCATATTTGGCTAAATTTTAAAGAAGTAAACTTTCTACCCGACCATTTGCATCTATCGGACGACCAGCATTGCGTGATGTGACAGCTCACGCGAGCCAGGTCGTCCGATCGGTGCAAATGGTCGGGTAGAAAGTTTACTCCAATTTTAAATTCCCAATGAAAGTACAACAATTTTAAATTCATTTTAAATCATTAAAATAAAAATAAAACTAAAACCGAGTATCCATTTGAAACTCGATGACCTGTAAAGTGATAGTTCAGTAAAAGGTTCATGTGGAATGAAGTTCTTATCAATGTGTGTAACTGTAAAAAGCAAGTGTTTCGTTCATGTCACCGTCATCTACGTTTGTTTTTTCTCGCACATAATTGCTTACTGACAAATTTGTGTCTTAAGCGGTAACTATCCTTTTCAGATAGATCTCCGCGTTGAAAAAAATAGGATCGTGCGAGTTGGTTCTATTTGATTTTCAGTGACAATTCCCTCTTTTGCATATTAAGATTTTCTTTTTTTTTGTTTTTCAATTTGACAGGCAGATGTCTAATCATTTGATATATATATATATATATGTGTGTGTGTGTGTGTGTGTGTGTGTGTGTGAGAGAGAGAGAGAGAGAGAGAGAGAGAGAGAGAGAGAATAATATTTTTATATTTTATTTATTTAATTAGAAGGCAACATGTTACAAGTTTTTTTTTACATTATTATTATTATTATTATTGAGCCCACATATGCCATGTCAGCGTTACAGACGAGACACACATCTAGCCCGTTTTAGCTGTGGAAAGAGCCTCTCGACGCAATAAAAAAAATAAGAAGATTAAGTAATGCACTTAAGGAAATCAGTGGTAGGTTTTTGAATCGACAAGAACCTTCAAGAAAGTATGTATATATCAATTAATCATATTTATAAAAAAAAAAAAAAGATTAAGTAACTGTGTATATATTAATTGTCAAATCTCAGCTAGCTCATTTGGTTAAGGAATGGGTATAGTTAGCAAGGCCACCCAGTTCAAACCCCTTAGGGGTGAGCTAGTTGGGAGGAGACACCTAAGAATCCAGCCATGATAAGGGTTGGTGTGGCCCAGGTCAGATGCGATCCCCGTCTTAAATGCCTCTAGTTTACGGCCTCTCAGCAATGGTAGAAATGCAATAACCCCGAGTGACGGACATTTCTTAACAAACAAACAAACAAAAAGTATGTATATATCAATTTACCATGAGGTTAGTAGGATGTTTATTATCTCTCTAAATGCCCTTAAAAAAACATAAAAATCATGATACATATTGATGATGGACTTATATGATGTTTTACAAAATATTACGAAACAACATATAAGTTCTTTTATTAATTGGGTGTCTAGGTCGTCTTATTAATTTAATGTTGTTTGGTTTTGAGATTAATGAGTATGTTTGCTAGGTTTACTTCTCCTCCTTTGTGGGATGTGTTATATAGGTGTATGTGTGTGAATAAAAAAAACATTGGTTCATGTAAACTCCTCTAGTCCTTTGAGGTTTTGGGAGGTCAAGGCTTTAAGAATAAAGCTTGTTAAACCAATGATAAATGTGGAGTGGCATGGAGGTTTATCAATGAAATGCACATTGATAAACCTTGTAGTGGTAGTGAGCTTGTCACTTCATTATTCTCAACTAGATTGAAAAATTAGTCCCAAAGTTTAATGATAGAGTGGATACTTAAGATGTAATCTAAATATTTTACGTTTTTCAACATTTTTTGAGTGTATGTTTGGTCTGTTTTGTTTAGAGTTGTATTGGAAATCTGTAAAAAAATCTTAAAATCACATGTATTATTTATGGAAATTGTATAATCTAGGTGCCATGAGGATAGTTGAGGGTGTTGAATCTATTTATGGATTCAAAAACACAATTTGAACACTTCCAAATTTGGATTTTACAAAAAAAAAATCATGGGATTTCGACCAAAACCCACTGATAAGTCTAAAACTTCGAATAAATAGACGACTTCTATACCTAATAGTCATTGTACACAAACAAAATAACAAATAACAAAAAATGGAACGCATTGTTGCACCGAGAGGAGCTAAGTGCTTTACAACTCAATATGGGGGAGAACGTAATGTTACATTACCAAAAACAAAAAGTAATTAAAAAACTTCATGTTGGCTCTTAAAATAAAAAATTATGAAAAATAATTTAAAAAATCCATGTCCGCTCATAAAATAAAATAAAAATTATGAAAAGTAATTAAAAAATCCACGTCCGCCTATAAAGTTAAAAAAATAAAACTAAAACTTAACCATGATCTATCAAGCTAGAGAGGGATCAAATTTCTTGAGTTTAAGATATATATAAAAAAAATTACACATCAAGAGATTGGATCCCTCTCGGTGCTTGATAGATCTGGATTTAAGATGGATCTAAGATGGAATTTTACATCTTAAAACAAGTGAGTATGCCACATAGTGAGTATTCCTTGTCAAATACAAACACTAAGAAAGTAGAGAAGTTATAGGTTGAATGGGTTCCTCTTGTAGGTTGGGTGGTTGGGGCAGTAGGCTATCAAAACCCATGACCAGGCCTGGAATTTGACGGTCTGTAGGACGTTTTTTGTCTGTTGGAACGTATTTGACAGCCAATCAGAAAAATAAAACGTCAACAATGACGGGCATAAAAATATTGAAACCGTCTATTTGACGTCTACAGAATTAAACCTCCCGTCATAAATTTTAATAGTGATTTAATGGAATACTTGTTTGAGAGTATAGCCTATGCTAGTTACTAGGCATGGCATCGGCCCGGGCATGAATTGCTGTGCAGCTGCTTCGTACCCTGCGAAGTTTCAATGTCCTTGTGGGTGGAGTTAATGCTCTCTCAGATTTCTTTTCCATTTCTTTGAATAATCCGGCCTCCATTCCCATGATTCAACTACCTACTCTGGTGTTCTCTGGATGAAGCGGCCGTTCTAATGCATCGAGATAATGTATCAGGGCCCAGGGGTAATCTAATCGAGATAATGCATCAGGGTAATCCAGGGATTGTTAAGAGGCTGGAAGAGGCCAGGAGGATGATCTTGTATTCGATTATAGTTTTACCTTTCCCGGAAATATTCTATTCTTCATGCTAAAAGGGACATCAATACTCTTCTGCACATCCATTGAATCGATTCCCGTTGTTCTACTTCTAACTGCAGTCCAGGTAAATTGGAACATTTGTTTTTCGGATGATGCCTAGTTTTCGTCTATTCTGTAAGCAATTTCACTTTTGAATGTTTCTTCTTTGATCTATGAGCTAAACTCTGTTTATTTCCAGCAAATTTGAGTCGGAAAAAGTCTTTTTGTGACCGTTAAGCAAGTTATGTATAATATTTGATTATTTAGGCATATTACCGTTTCTGTGAGTAATAGGAACATTGGAAGTTCTGTCTACAATATTTGAGTTAAACTATGAGTCTAGAAGCTTTGTAAAAGAGAACCATTTTACCATTTGTATCTTCGACTGAGCTGGAAATTATGTTTTCTTCATCTTTCCGGTCGAGTTGGATATTATGTTTTCTTCATCTTTCCTCGGGAATCATTTTCCAACGGTGCAATTATTTTCTGCGTACAACCTCTGTATCCCCCTGCCATCATATTGTTCAACAACGCCAAGGAAAAACTGGAAATGAACTAAAAAATTAATGAAAGCTGATTTTTCTCCACATCTGGAAAATCTGCTGGAAAATCCTATTCTTCAGGCAATTAATATAAACATATCAAGTCCTTTTTTCCACCAGATTATTCTGACTTGGATTCTTCTCTACTGAAAACCTCTTTCCTTCTCTTCTGGTTCAATCTACTTTTTCCATTTGGAAGATATATTCGTAACACTCTCAAGTTCCGTCTCTTAGCGGTGATTTTGGCTCTTTACTTTGAATGCGGAAATGGCTCCTTGTGTCTCTCAGGCACAGTCCCCAGTGCTGAGTCGCAGCAAGAATGTCTGGCCTGTGTTGTCTCTGCCTGCGTGCCGTTTAACTTTTCTAACAACTTTCTGAGGCACAAATTTTGTCTTGCAGTTCTATCTCATGTGCCTATCACAGTCCCCGACCCTTCATTCTTTATACGCTTTCAAATTCTCCCAATTCAAGTCATATTGTAGTGATGCAGCCTCATCTCTTATCCGCCATGGCTGACTCGAATCCAACCTTCAGACCCCCATTTGACTTTTAACTTCAGATATGGTATGACCATGATTAGATCACATGATCAAATGATCTATATGCCACTTACTGTTTATTAGGGTTTCCTTTCTCGCCCCCTTTTCTTAGAACCAGAGTTTGGAGCTTCGGTGATCTCTGGGCTCTGGATGTTGCTGCAGCAGCATAGAAGCAATATTATTATTATATAGTAAAGCTGCAGTTGAGTTCAGAACTTTATGATCCCTAGGATATTAAGGCAAAAATGATTGCCCCAGATTGGGAATTTAATGGTGTCGTTCGATCTCCCTCAGGATATGGTAGTTCTAGAAGCTTGTTAGAAACCAATGATGTCATATTTTGAGAGTAGGATCCCTAGGATAAAATTTGCTTGTTGTGTTGTTGCATATTTTGAGAGTAGTAAATTTTTATGCAAATTTTTTAATTACACGTAAGTATAACATAAAAAAATATTTGATAGGCATAAAAAAAATATTTGACAGGCACCAAATTGCCTGGGGCGTAAAATGATAGGCACCAAAAACTCGAAAACGTCACCAAATTTTCAGATGACAGGCACTAGAAATTTGAAATTCCAGCCCTGCCCATGACCATCTTGACATGATAGCTCTAAAAGTTTATAGGCCTTGTCACATCAATAAGTAATTAAAAGTTGAAAATTGGTTACATCAAAATCAAAACATCATATGGAAAGTACCAACAACTTTTTTAATAAATAAAATTAACAATGTCATGTAAAAGTTGTCAAATATTTTTTTTTTTATAATTTATATTAAATGTTTTTCATTTTCATTTTATTTATTTTTAAATATAACCATACTATTAGATATTGACACAAGTAGAAAATAAAATGAACTAAAAATTAAAAAAATATATATATATATTAATTTTCAAAAATATAATTTAATAATTTTTTGTTAAATTTTTTATAAATATTTCTAACCTAAATTAATTATAATATTTAAAAAAAGGAATAACCTATCGACCCGACCATTTGCATCAATCCGACGCCCAACAGAGCACCGCCGCCACCTAAATGGAACCCTGGTCGTCCGATTGATGCAAATGGTCGGGTCAATAGGTTATTCCTCTAAAAAAATACTTATAAATAAAAAAAGTTAACTTTTATTATGTTAAAATATTCTCTCCTCTCTTCATATACCACAAAATTTTATAATTAATAAAAAAACTTTTACAAACAACAAATCACCTTTAGAGTTACTATACATACATACAAAAACTAATGTAGTTCCAAATGCTATAGAACATTTTACACTATTTATGAGCGTCCATATTGTGCTCCAAGTTTGAAATTAAAATTTGGATCAATTTTCATTTCAATTAAATTTATGTGTAGATAATATAAGTTTATGTGATGAAAGCAAGTCTAGTGAATCTATGATAAGCATAGTAGTCAATCAATTTAAAGGAAAACTCTAGTGCAAGTACTAATAAGCAATAAATAGAAACTCATGTAATCGATGGCAAGTAAAGCAATAAAGGGCTAGGTAGTTATCAAGTTTGACTCTATTATATTGGTAATCAACATTGGTATTCCATTTAGTAGGGGTAGTTCAGGAGTTAAGGGTTGCAATTTTAAGTGTGAAGGGGACATAGAATGAAGGTGTGCCTCTTCCTTTTTTTCAGAGTTTGACATATGAAGTGTTTTTCGTCTTTGCATAGCCATCGAAGGAGAATGATGGTGCAATTTGCATTCCTTCTAATGTTGTAATGTATGGCATTGCCATGGATGTTAATGAACAATACCAAATTATAGATTGAACATAAACAAAATCAATCATTAGAGGAAATTTGGGGTCTAAAATGGGCCTTATAAAAAACTGTGCCATGGATGAGCTGGATTGAGTTGAATTTTTAAACCAATAGAATTTCAATATCTTTGGTCAACCATTATGGTTGAGTTGGACACATAATGCTTATATGTCATATTTTTATTTGACAATAGCTAACTCCATATCAACCTCACCTTGGTTAAGTTCTTGAAAACATCACCTCGAAATAAGATAAATAAATTTTAACTAATAAATATGGAATATTTTATTTGATCACTACTTCCAACTCCTCTAAAACATAACCTTCACATTAATTAAAATTGTAGTGGAAGCATTTTGAAATACTAAAATCATTTATTAATCAAATTTTTAAAAAGAAAACTAAATAATATTTAATTTTAAATTAACTTATCTTGAAATACTAAATAAAAGATATTTAGTATTTTTAATATTATTAAATAATATTTAAAAATAAATATGTTTAATTATTACATCAAAAATAAATAAAACATTTAAATACTAACAAAATAAAAAATAAAAAGCATTTTTAATGTTACTAAAATTATAATAAAATTTGATTTTACTTTTTTTCTCTCTTACCTACCTACCTACCCATTAAACCACAATTTTTTTATATTAATATAAAAAATAATATGAATATACATAGTTTATTGTTTTTTATTTTATGTGATGTAATATTTTTTATATGAATTAATATAAAAAATATATTAAAAAAATAGTGATTTTTTTATTGTTTTAATACTATTATAATTATATTTTCAATATAAATGAATATATTTGAGTTTTACATTTATTAAATATATAAAAAGTAGTGGTCTATTCATTTAAAAAAATAATAATATAAAATTCAAAAGTTTTCTATGTGTGCACAAGAATCTAAATATTTCATTAATATTTTTAATCAATATCTCTTAACTCTACATTAATTCAATATAGTTGTCAACTACCATTAATGAGACGATTTATGTTGACTTTCATTAGATTTTCATTAAATTTAATTTGACATGGCATATTTGTAGTGTGATGTGGCTTTTTCAATTATTTTCCTTAGGAGGCCCATTTTAGACCCCAAATTTCCTCTAATGATACAAAAGTGTAAACATATATTTCTTCAAACAATAATAATAAAGTAATAAAAGAAACTCATTTTTTCTTTGAATATTTGTAAATGTGAAAGAAATGATATCAAATCTTATAATACATGAAATAAGTACAAGTCTATTCATGGGGTGAAAAATATTAGTTAGGTTCATTCCTCATATATTTGTTAGTTAGGTGTGATATTGAAAGAAGAAAATATTGACAAAATTATTTGAAAATTAAAGAACAAACTTAACATGTATGATTTCTAATAATATCACTCATCTTCTGTTTGCAGATGATATCCTCCTCTTCTGCAATGGCTCAATCCAAGAAGCAGAAAAAATCTCAACAATTTTGCAGACTTTTTGCAAAGCCATAGGCATGATACTAAGTGAACATAAATCCACTATTACCACCTTCAATTTGGAAGAGGACACAATAAGGAGGCTCCTGGAACTCTTCCCATTCGTTGCCACCATTTTAGATGATTGACTGAAATACCTGGGCTTTAGGCTAAAACCAAACTGCTACAAGAAATAAGACTGGAATTGGTTGTTGGAAAAACTGGAACGAAGGGTAAATATTTGGTGCAACAGATGGATCTCGAGAGCAGGAAGGCTAATTCTGGTAAAATCCATCCTCGCAGCCATTCCTGTGTATTGGATGTCTTTAGCATGGATCCCGAATTCCATCCTGGAAAAGTCTCGGAAAATATGCTCAAAATTTCTATGGACAGGAAAGAAGGAACAAAAAGTCCTTCCCTTGGTAAAATGGGATAAAATTGCTAGACCCAAATCTCTAGGAGGGTGGGGGCTAAAAAACATTGTATTGTTTGCAAAATCTCTGGTAGCTAAAGAAGGCTGGAGGCTTATCACAGCGAAAAGTTTGTGGACGGAGGTGGTGTATCACAAATATATAAGCCCAGTACTCCTATGGGATTGGATCAGGAACTCAGACTTTACCTCTCCTATGTATGGCTCAATTATTTGGAAGGAAATATGCAATGCCTTCTCACTCATCCACAATGGTCTATCCTGGAAGGTTGAAAATGGGACAAGAGTCAGAATAGGAGCAAACCCCTCATCTAGCAGTCAACTCAACCACCTTCTTCCTCATCAGCTCATTCAATTTCTTCAACACAAAGGCCTCTTCCACTTAAATCAGATCGTTGACCCTGCTTCTACAAACCTATGGAAACAAGGGCGGTTGGGCTGCAGGGAACTTGAGATCCCTTCCCAATGGACTCAAACATGCAATAGGTTTATTTCAAACCTTCACCAATCTCATATCATACTCATAGACATTGAGGATGAACTGGTTTGGGAACATGCTACTCATGGAAGCTACACCCCAAAAACTGGGTACCAGCAGCTCTGTCTCACCACTTTCCAAACTGAATCGAAATGGTGGCAACCAGGAATTTGGAAACTTAAGTGTCCACTGAAGGAAATAGTGCTCATGTGGTGCACTCTTGACAATAAAACTCCAACCTGGGATAGAATGAAAAGAAGATCTTTGGAAGGACCAGGTTGGTGCACCCTTTACAAAAATAATGAGGAAATTGTCAACCATTTCTTCCTCAATTGTTCCTTTTCATCCCAGGTCTAGTTACACTCGCAAACTTTGTTGAACCAAAGATTTAGATGGACCGACCAGTCCTTTGAAGATGCATGGAAAAATTGGTCCACCTCTCCATAGCTAGCTCATCTAAAAGATTTACCCCTAGTTCATTCTTGGGGCGTCTGGATAGCTCAAAACAAGGCAATTTTCCAAGACAAAACATCTTCACCTAAAGCAATAGAAAAACATGGCCTAGACATCATCTCTTACTTTCCTCAATCAAAGGGTGCACCTTTGGTAAGAGTTGTCACAGAGGAACAGATCGACCCTTCGATGCCTTGGGATTTTTTTTATGGAGCCTCACAAAATCATACATGCGGGGGTGGTGCCACTCTCTTCTTAAACCAAAACCATCACTTTCAGATCCAAATAGGTCTTGGATCAGGCACAAACAACTATGACGAGCTCATGGCTCTGAAAATCCTTCTCCACTTTGCTATAGAAAAAGGATGTAGAAAACTACAAATTTTTGGAGACTCACTTATAATTATCAATTGGGTGAACAAATTTCAACATTGTAGGAATCTTGCTCTCACTTCACTTTATGAAGAGTTAAACAGAATATGGACAAATTTGGAATACATTTCATGCCGACATGTTTACAAGGAACGAAACTCAGTTGCAGACCGCCTCTCCAAAGAATGGGTGATGATGGAATACAGTACTTGGAAGCAAGGAAGAGGAAGTGTATGAGTTCTATCACAAGCCAGTCATAGAAGCACTTCTTGCAGTCACTACCACTTGAACTTTGGACTTCTCCAATTTTTTTTGCAACCTACATGTCTTCTAGTCACAATGCAGTGTCACAAGCAGTTTATGTTACACAATCAGCTCTCTGACATGCACAAAGGGGAGTTATCTCCTTGACATATTTTCAGCTCAGTATTGACACAAGGACAGTTAAATGACCCAGGCCTATGGTCTAAAGTTTTTTGGAGACATTTTTTGTTTTTGTTTCCAGATGTTCATAGCAGTACGCACATCATACTGACTATGCAAAGACTCTTACTTTGAATGAATATAAATACAAGCTTTTTTTCTTTGGAAAAAAAATGTGTATGATTTCTAATGACATTGAGTGATCTAAGTGGATTTATGAGCTATAAAATAAGATGCACAATGGTTTATATGATTGATGGTGGGTTCCTCGTTAGAGGTGTTCAGTTAAATGTCCATTGTAAGTCTACCATCCAACTTGGGATGTGTAAGGGTGGCTTCATAAGTCTTCAAATTCTGAATTTGAGTAGCATTGTTAAATATTACTCTATTATGTTTCCATCAATCCAACAAGATTAAATTAAAGAGTATCTTTCATTTTTCTTTCATAAATATCTTTAAAATGGCAAGAAACATTACATACCTATAGATTAAACATAAAGTAAATCAATATACAAAATCGTAAACATATATTTCTTCAAATAATAATAAAGTAAATTTGTTTCCTTTGGATATTTGGAATATTAAATAATAAAATTATATATAATACATGAAATAGTTACAAAGACTATTTTTCTACCTAATCTTCTCATCATGCCTCCTTTCCGACGTTTGAAAGGTTTCGTTTATGCCCTAGTTTTGCAATCAAGTATTTCTTTACGTTTACACAACTATGACAATTTGGCCTCCAATGTATGATCTCATTAACCTATTTATGTGTATGTGCATTTTAAACTTAAGAATTCATAATGATATGATGATGTGAAAATGTTATGATAATGGCCATGCATTTTTTTAAGTACGTATTACAAATGTTTCGCTTGAATATCAGAGAATCATGGTTGGTGAATATTAATGGAGAAGACAAGTTGGTGGTTACTAAGCTTTGACAGTGAAGCACACATTACATATGAAATTATTGATAGTGCTTATAATAAAGATTTAATAGATTGAGTATACCAAGAGGAGATGATAGTCATGTATATTTCCTATCCAAAGTCGTATTTTAAAAATTCACTTGATGGCGAAAGTGAAAAATATTGCATGCCTAGGCTCCAAGACTTGGAATTGTACCACACACAAATATTGGCTGTGATATTATTTGGCGATGGTGTTTTCCCCAACCTTCAGCGTCTCCTCGTCTACTCTTGTAACCCCTTTTACTCTTGTAATCATCTGTTGGGACATGAAACATTTCCAAATGCATTCGTAAGACCAAAATTGATTGATTGTCGTCAATCGAGGAAAATAGAAGGGTTATGCAGTCTTAAAAATATTCTAGAGCTATAAATTAAAGATTGCATAGAGGTGGAGGAGTTGTCAGGTTTTGATACCTTAGCATCATTGGAGTTCTTGCAGGAACATAAATCCGTGAAACTGAAGAGTATACAGGGATCAACAGAGCTTACAAATCTTTGAAGTATAAGAGTTAGTGTTTTCTTTGACTTGGAAGAGTTGCGGGGCTTTGATGATTTGAGGTCGCTGGAGATACTTGAAGTTGAGGTATATAATTGTGTGAAATTGAAGTGCATACTAGGGTTGACGGGATGACAGAGCTTTGAAAACTTTATGTTTTTTACTCCTTTGACTTAGAAGACATGTCAGGTATTGAAAATTTGAGGTCTTTGGAGGGGCTTCATGCGGGTAGATGTGTGAATATGAAGAGCATATAGGAATTGATTAAGATTACAAAGCTTAGAACACTATATGTTGATGATTTCTCTCACTTTGGAAGGCTCCCCGAGATATTATTGTGTGAGAGATAGAGAAACTAAAGTTTATAAAGCTTTCCTATAGACTTGGGAATCGAACCCAACATCATGTTATTATTTAGGTAGAGATCCGCGAGGCTCGACAACTTACCCCATGAAGAAGGAATGGGGTTTTTGATCATGCTTCCCGTCATCGTGATGTGCTGCAGATTGACTAGACCTCACATATTAGATGGCGAAGCTCCGCTCAATTCATTCTACTCCAAAAGAAGAAATGTCAGAGACGTGATATCCCCTATTGACATTGGGATGTTGCCGATGAGATTGTTTCAATAGAGGTACAGGATGGAAACATTCGTTAACATACCGATATAATTTAGTATGCTTCCTGTGAGCCTATTCTTAGACATATCCAACGTCTGCAGAGAACACAATTTCCCAATAAATGAAGGAAGGGAGTCGTTGAGAAGGTTGTCATGGATATCGAGAGTAGTGAGCTTGCCAAGAAAGATTATAGAGCTGGGAACATGACCCATCAACTTGTTGTTGAAGAGATCCAAAACACTTAGATACTTGAGACTTCCAAAAATATCCAGAATGCTTCCACTAAGCTCGTTATTCGACAGATACAATGCTTGGAGATTGACGGAGGGATCGAACCACTGTGATTGTTACTATTGAGAATGAGTTGCTTCAACCGTTGGAGCTTACCAAGTGACGCACAAATGAATCCTGTGATTTTTTCAAGTCCTACATGTTCAAAATTTCCAGAAACTCGATATCTCCCAAGGATTTCGACAATGTTCCCTTCATATAGACATCGAATATGGAGTCATCCCGGGTGTAAATCCCGGGAAACAGGAGTCCCAAAACACGCCCAATCTGATTATTGTAGGATACTCCTTCCCACTAGCAGCAGTTGGAGATGTTCCATGAGCGCAAACACCTGGACTGGTCATCGATAATCCCAGCCTTGAAGCGTATCAGCACCTTCCGGTCTCCTCCCCCACATTGGGGTGGCCCAGAAGTAATAGGCAAGCCACATTAAATGAGAGTCGCGAATACAGTGGTAGTGGAGATAATAAACAAAGTGCACTGAATCTGCGATGAACCCAACATTTTGGATGGCAGTGGAAGAGCAACAAAATAATTGAATGCAAAGAAGTAGATAATACATATATTGGAGTGCTCGAAGGTGTTTTTAAAGCCCAAAGGAGAAGTAAATACCTGAGAGAGCCCATGCAATGCATGCGAAATTTTGCGATGTGGACCGAGTTTGTAGATAATATACAAAGACACAGGGAGGCTCCTCGTGGGGCGTCGACAGATGATGAAACCTACCTACAGAGAAACATGCCCCTTAAATAACATCTTTGGTGTAATAATACTTGAAATATATATATATATATACACAAGAGCTTTGTGGTGGCAATGTCCTTGACATTGCCACATGTCATTGCAAGTTAATGACATTAAGCTAAGCAATTTGTACTAGCAAGGATTTTCAACCGATCACTTTACTGACATGAAGATTTCAACATTCAAGAAGTTTCACAAATACTAAGGGAAATATGCTATTCTTTTCCTTTCCATTGATTTGTGTATATAGTTCGAAGTGGAATGCACCCCTAGAAATTAGCATACGAGATTCTTTTTTTATATGCACTTTGGTTGCAAAGAAATATTTATTTGTAACTAGCATTAAACAACAAGGACAAGTAATGGTCACAAGTTTGCTTTGTTCTTTACCACCATGCCCCTAATATCATATAATATTAAATTATATTAAGTACAACAATTTATAAAACTCCAAAAAAAATATAAATATAAATTTAATTAAAGTTAAACCATTTACATCTAGCTAGAAGCTATAGGGTTTGTTAGAGCATTATTACATACATTTAAAATAAAATTGTGGATGGGAATTCAGTATCTAAACATGGGTATATATGACATTCTTACATACATTTTAAGATTTATCTATATCGAAACACCTATTTTTGTCTTATCTGTCCTCCACCATAAATCGCAGTCAAGGTGTTATTGATAGCTTGGCTTTTCCAACTTTTATTACACCTTGTCGAGTTTTACCTAAATTAGCTATTAAGAGATAGTAAATTAAGTCATATCGCCACCCATACCTGTCATGTTGTACATCAAGTCTTAGATTCCAACTTTGTCTTTAACTCCAATAATTTATTATGATCGCTAACACAGAGGAAAAATAGAAAATGAGAATTGTTCCACATGAACCCATGTAGAGGGATGCTTGTATATTTGTTTCCCATATTAATGAGTTGTTCAAGTTTTAATTGTTGGATAAAAATTTGTTGGCAACAACAATTATGAACAACTTGCATAATTAAACCCTCAAATTGAAACTAAACATATAGCAATTCAAACTAGGAATAAATCCACTATCAAATATCTGCAAGATAATTTATTTTTGTTTTAAGATCATTAAATGGATTGTATAAATTACATCCGTGGACAAGAAATAAACGACTAAAATTAAGAATTCCAAGGATTAAATTTCCCAAAAATCATTCGAGTTTATAAGATTGCATTGAGGATTAAGGCAAGTTAGTAATTGTTGTTGGGTATTAAATTTCCCAAATTTTGTTTGAGTTTATAAGATTTCATTGAGTATTAAACCAGATAGTAATTGATATTATAAGTATGGAACATGCATATAATTTTGAATCATAATCTCATGGCGCATGTTGTAGAATGCACCAATCTCCTTCAGAGCAATGTCTCATTGGAGAGTAAAATATTGAAATTGTATTATTTAGGTTTTAAGAGTTTGGTGATTGAGAGTAACAAGGGCGAGGAGATCTTTATTGTACTTTTTGAGTGTTGCTGGTCTCATAATGTAAGATCGGGTGTTTAAGCATCTTCTTAAGGAAACACATATGTGGCGTGTAAGCATAACAGGGAAAGTAACATTGATAAAGTTGTTAAAGTCCTGAGCAATCATTGAATTCCATTGGCATAAATAAATTGGAAATTGAGTGCCAATTGTATGTGTGATGTACTCTGAATTGAGGTATCCTGACGTCCCTTTAATAGTAGTGGTAGTATGAGTAGCCTTCCCATCAACTATCATCCTTGAAATACCAAAATCTGCCATTTTTCCATTGAAATTATTATCTAAAAGGATGTTTCTTACCTTGACATCCCTACGAGTCCTTCATACAAAAAATAAAAAACTTGATCTCAAACTCCCCAAGTTTACAAATGAATTTGTATCTACATCAAAGTGCTTAAAATAAGAGACAAAGTGATTAAAATAATAATTAAAAGTGCTTATAAAAAGAGATGAAGTGCTTAAAAGAATAGTTACCTTGAGCCGCATCTAAAACTATTTTAACTCTTTTTCTCGAGTTTAGTTGGGAAATCCTTACACTATCACTTGAAAAAATAAAATATGAGGCAAATATTCTTCTTTTATCCACTAAATAAACATATTTTAAAATGGCATATTTACTGTAAAGATGATCTTTAAAGCATCCTCTAGTTCGCATGTACTCATAAATGAGCATAAGTTTTCTAGATTCATTACAATATCTAAGTAGTGACACCAAGTTTCTATGATGAATTCTTGAAAGAAGATCAACCTATTAATAATTCAATCCACTCTTATAAATATTGTTTATTTTATATAGATTTTTTTTATATTAAAAAGTGAGCATACCAAGTTTCATATCTGGAAGACATTAATCCCCTTGGGGTTGACCCATCTATAAATTCTTTCAGGTAAGAAAAAATTCTAAAACTAAATTTAAAATAAAAAATAAATAAATACATTTTATAACTAAAAGATTTTTAAAATAAAACCACATCCAACCGTATTACATTGTTTTAAAACATAAAAATTACTTTAAAATAAAATTGAATCCAACCATCTTAAATTGATTTAAAACATCACAATTACCTCATTAAAAATTCAGTAACTCCTTGTGTCAAGAACATTGACAACACTTTAACAATGATTTCTTTTCCTTCCGATAATTGACCCAAAAACACCCATCCAAAACCCCCTCGTCCGATCTTCTTGCTGAAGTTTTTTGTGGCAGCCGAAATGTCATCTCGAGTGAAGACACAGGACTTTGTTGGATTGGGTACCATAATCATTGAATAGTCTATATCCATTCATCCAGGTAAAGTTACTAAACCTAAAAACAAAAAGCCAACCAGTTTCATTGTAATGTTCTAGTTGTCTATTATAGTATTTCTAAAATTTACCTAGGTCCACGACACTGGTAGGGACACCCTCCTTTTTCCTGAATTTCTCGTGATAAAAAACAATACCCACTATAAACTCTAGAGCAATGATCAAAATTCCGCTAAGATTTATTCTTAAGACAAATCCCACTTTGCTCTTCTTAGAACTTGACAAAGGCTTAGTCTTCTTTGAATTTAGAAAAGGTTGAAATAACTAAAGGTTCCCAAATTATCTGCAACAAATTCAAATTCCCATGAATGCAGGGCAGTAAAATCATAAAATTCATATGTGTGTCAAATGTGTGCGGGGATGTAGTATAGAAAGAATATAAAATAAAATATGATTACTTTAGTTTCGATGAATTATTGAGAAATTTATTGATTCCATAAAAGTAATCCTTGGGGCAAGGTCCTCTCCTAACAACAGCCAGTAATCAAATCCCTGGCTTGTGGCGACTTGGAAGCTTTATGTGTCTCGGGATGGCTATGGTAATCATTATCGTGTGAGGAATCATACATCCTGGGAGGAATCATAATCAAAAGCAGGATACGGAGCGACGGGTTCGTATTCTTATCCTACCCCTTCTTATCTCGGATAGGGTTCATTTTCGCACCAGTCAAAACCAGGGTTGATTTTAAGAACACCACCGAAATTTATATGTATAATAAATGGGTGAATCTCCCTAATATGTAGGAAAAATTGAAGGCTATTTTACAATAATATAATATGTATATATAATTTTTTGGCTAATCTTTATTCTATTATAGAATATTGTAAAATCTTGGCGAATCTTTCACTAAACTATAATATATTGTAAAAGCTTGGAAAATATTTCACTGAATTATAAAGTATTGTAAAAACTTGGCAAATCTTCCATGAAATTATAAAATCTTGTAATGTCTTGGTGAATCTTTTGCTAGGAATACTCAGTTTTGACTCTTCAGATTACTAAGGTAGTGCAATAAAAGAGCATATACCTTAGCTCGAATCTCTCAACTCCTAGACCCTCAAATGAACAAATGCATGAATGAGGAGAGGAGGGATTTATTTATACATTTCACAAGAAGTATTGGGTCACTCACAACTGGAGGTGTTGGTGAAACACAACTACACTAACTAGATTCAGGGAAAGTGGGGACTCCAGTTTTTATCTCGTCACTTAATAGTCCAACGGACATGTGGGGACCTATACCTTGACATATCGACAAATTGATAAAATTGAACCCTTTACACTATGGAGTCATTATGACATCCAAAAACCATTATTACAACATGGAGTATTATTGAGACCCACAACCTTAATCTAGTGTATGAATTCTTAATTAGCTTATTTTCAAAATCTCTCATTTTAAGCTATCCTTTAATAAAAAAATAAGCTACCTATTTGTTTATAGATACAAATTACACTTTTTCCTTTCTTTTGTTGACAATCAAAATATGAATTATGTCACTTGATTTAAAATTTTTATAGTTAGTTAGAAAGTTGCAATGGTTATTAGAAATAAGAACATACACTAACAAGAATATAAATCACATTAATGCATCATCACGCATATAATTAAAATTACTGTGTTAAATACTATTTTTTCTCAAATAAACTAAGGAGGTGTTTGTATCCATGTCCTTGAAAATTTTGAAAGCATGCAAAATGTGGTAATTTTTTTTATCACCCTCGTTGAATGCAAAAGAATAGATATCAAATAGCATAATGTCTACATCTCAGGTCAAACATGTGTTGTACATATTATATACAATCATGATGGAAATGAAGTATCATGTTTTAGCAAAACCATATATTTATCATTGATAACTAGATCCATTTATGGATGAAGATCACAATTACACATCAAAACAAATCACTAATATTTTTTTGTTTTTTTTTTAAACTTTTGAATGGGCCTTACAAAAAACAAAATATTTTAAAACACGCATTGACCCAACAAATTTAGGTCACAAATAAAATTGACGAACTTTGAATTACGAATAAGAAATCTACTAGTCACGAACTTCTTAATACAAATAAAAGAATCTACAAGTGCGCTTTGGACAACTCTACAAGAAGACAACCAAAATAATGGTCATTCCACTGTAACCCCGCCATTATACTTAGTGTGCATTCATTTATATTACAAACATCCCAAACATCAACAATAACAGACATAAAATATGAATATATACACTCTCCTTAATACCTTAGATCCAATAATAATTGCAGAGCAAGATCCTAATAAAAACACATTTTAAACAATTGGGTTAAATTCAGTTTGAATATATAAAAACCATGTGGCATCTCTCCATCAAGAATAACATCCACTAACAACATATAAATGGCAGTCGATAGTTTAAACACGACAAGGAATCAAATAAAACATATTTATTGAGCTCTAAAACACTTTCATTGAACCGATACTCCTAGGATAAAATAAAACCCTCATAACATCGAATGAGCCCTAAGAATCAAAAGTTCCCCAAACTTCAACAAGCCTTAAAAAATATCCATGATAAAAGGTAAATTTACAATATAATAATCTATTGTAACTATGGATAAAAAACATAAAAGTGCACGATAAAAAGCATACCATGTTAGTTATTGGATGAAAATCGTGATGTGAGTTTGTATTCTTTGACAAATTGCATGTGTGGCATGCCCCTTCAGGACTTCAGATTTCATCAATGGAGATGTTATGCAAAGATTAAAATGTCAAGAAAACTAATACTGAAAAGTGGAATCACATCAACCAAAACCTTCAACATGCAAGCTTAATATGATGTGGGTGAACCATGAATCACTGTATCCTTTAAATAAAAAATAATAGCCCTTAATATTCCCTCCAATATTGGAAATCAAGGGTTGAAAGAAGGTATCACATGAAATTGAGTAAAAGGAAAAATGCAGCAATATGCCTAAATGACAAGGATAATGGAGGGAGAAATAACCCTTGAGAGCCTCCATTGCTGAAAAATGGGGGTGAAAGAGTGATTTCACTAAATTTTCTTTAGAAATTAGGGGTGAAAGATAGATTGGAGGGAGATTTTGCTAGGGTGAAAATAATTTTCTTCATTTTCCTAATTAATATACGGGAGGGTATTCAATTTGGATTTTTTTTCTAATAAATATTAGGTGAAAATATTTTAGTTGAAAAAAACCCTTTCCTCAGAAGAAAATATCCCACTAAATTTTTGTAACCCCCTTAATATATCCAATGGGATATATATAGCCCCTAAAATTATCCATAGTCAAAGCAAACTCTTTTAATACTCATGGTTCATAGTTGATGGAATAACCAAAGAAACCTGAGCTCTTAAGCAATTATTTCTTCCCCGAAACGACCAAAAAGAGATGAGGCCCTATACCCGATAGAGATACTTATTTCCCTAAGAAATGCGATCAAACATGAAGCAATCTCGCTCTGTATCTACCATAAAACCCATACACATCGGATTCATACCAAGCGATGACTTAAAATCCGGGATTGTCTTATAAATAAGCAATCATCCATCACAAGAATATATAGATAATGGGTATCGATTGATAGACATGTATAAATCAAGAATATCCCGGGTCTCCATGTTCATTCGGTGCTTTTGTTTTTCCATAATCAATTTGGTGTATCCACATGTCATACTAAAAAACAAAAGTTTGATCCTGGATCAGAATAAACGCTAGCTATATGCTTAACCATACAAATGAATTCATAGGCATCGTCATTGCTTCACCAAAACTATGATATAATAGGTTTCATGAGAATTTGGAAACATGTCAAAATAAAGAGTGAATAATTATTTAGCTTAGACTTGAACCTGTCAATCAACATAAAGTCTCCCACTTCCTACAAAGCAAGATAATAATGTCAAATGAAGATACGTTCAATCCTTAGGAGGCATGCTGCAAAATCAACAGTGGGTATAGGAGCTAAGGTATTTAGCAAAACAAATAGATTGTGCCAACCTCCCCCGCCAGTTTGAACCAAGAATGAAAGGAAGGTAAGGTTAGGAAATCACAAGATAGAATACTGAAAAGATATGAAAGTATTTTCCATATACTCTGATTCATAGAAGGCCTCTGTAGAGTGGGCGTCTGAAACTTATGCTATCTCTAGTTACATTAGAGTGTATATAGAGGCATCTTGAGATTCATCCCTTCTGATTGGAGGGAGGACAGACAGATGAAGTATCAAGGATATTAAGTCATGTATAGATTACAACCAAGTGAAGGATATCAAGTCGGGACCGATAGAGACCTAGAAAAGAGCGACCATGGAGGAGATATTCTGAGTTTGAGACTTGCTTTGTTGCTCTACTTAAGAAGGTGGCTTATATGAATAAGGTAAATTGGACAAAAGACATTACTGCAAGATCTTATTGGTTAATCCTTTTAATTTAAACGACGACTGTAAAAGTAATGACATTCTATAAAACCAAAGACAACATTGTAGGAAGATGTTATGATTAATTCTTTTAATAGTTGTGAAACAATAACAATAATAATGAGAGAGAGTGGAAAATAATAATGGAAGAGAGTGGAACATACAACTCTTAAGGTTTTTGTGTTTAAATAGCTTTGACATGATATGATCAGTGACCTATTGGGCATGTGAGAGTAGTCTTAATTATTTAATGAGATTTTGTAATTCCATGATTTTAATAAATGCATGATGATCTCATCCCACCCCCATGTCTTGGGAACCATTTTACGAGGTTGCGATCATCGTTATGAACCAAACACATTTAAGAAAAATGGTTGATAAAATAATATAAAAATTACAAACTATAGTGGTGACCTTAGAAATACATAAAAATCACTTCCACTGACATGAATAATACCACCTTCGTGAAAAAATTCACTGTCCCCTGTCGTGGACATAGTAAACAGTGTTTGTTGAATTAATATTTTAAATTGTTTTCTTTAATTTGTTAGGAGTGAGAAGGACAAATAAAATAAAAGGAGTGAGGAGGACAAGCAAACACAAAATGTTTAGCAGATAGGTGTGGCTACATGTAAGGATAAGATAGTGTGTCATTGTCAACATGTAAGGATAGGATAGTGGGTCATTGTCAACATGTAAGGATAGGATAGTGGGTCATTGTCAAAATGAGAAGGAAGAAGGAAATTGATGTATTGGTTGTATTCAGGGTAGGAATTTGCAAAATGTTTCACCTTTTAAAAAAGATGGTTTTGACCATATAAACTAATGTTCCACGTGTTTTCTTTGTTTTAATTGATGGGAAGATTGAACACATGTCATTTCCCCCATCAAAATCCAACCATAGACGAGAAGGTATTGGTTCCATAATCGTCATTAATAGAGGATGGCTCTTCATTAATGGTTGTCATGACTATCAATATTAAATGGAAAGGATATGACATGCATTCCCAAGTTTATCACCACAGGGAATGTTAGTATGCTAGGAATCCATTTGGTTATTAATATCTATGTTGTTTTGTGTAGGGATTTGACTCTCTTAGCAATGCTAGACTATGGTATAAAAATAAAATATAACAAATTCTAGTGAGTCTATGAAGCTTTGAAGGCTAAAGGAAATGGTAAGCATAGAGGTAGCATTTCCAAAGTCATTGATAGAAACTAGAAAGGCAGTAAAGCTTCTAGTAAATATCAAAACGTTTTGAATACAAATGTTATTGTTTAAACCTATAAAACTAATTTCCCTAAGGCTACCAAGAAAGAATCAAAGAGTTTAGAAAACAAGGTTAGGATGAAAAAAAGACACATGAGAAAGGCCCTGGTACTAAAGTTGGACTTGATGAAATCATATGATAGGGTTGAATGGACCTTTTGTGAGATTGGTATTGCTTTATATTGGTCTTCCCCTGGAGGTCACAAATTGGATAATGGTTGAAATGTCTCCTTCACCCAATCCGACCAACAGGAGGGGACATTAAATAACTACGGGCTTCCAAATGTTTCCCCATAGCCATATTACGAATTCCATAACATATATAATAAGTGTGCAAATGTATAATAGACATACGCAATAGAAATAAAATTGTTCCACACACACAATTCATGCGTATACAAGCATAATCAAATACATACATCAAATAAAAACATTGCAATTGAAATAAAAAAGAATACTTATCTTTATCCAACGCAGATCCACGCAACTCATTGTGTAAGAGCGATTTGCCACCCAACCGTAGGCACTATGTCCAACATATACTCTTTCTACTAAGAGGCCACCAAGGAGAAGGAAACACCTACAAATTTCTCTCTTAGCCCACAACTTGTTCTACTCTATATGCTTATCCAAATTCTCACATCGAGATCTACAAGGATCTCATTCAACCACCACAACATTGGGTTCCACAATACCTACCCCACACAACACCCTTCTCAGCTCAGGCATCCCCTTCACCGATCCACAGTTCTCTTGGGTGATCCATATTCCCAGGTGCTTCTAGTGTGTGTATAGAAGAATACCAATATGCTATATGTTATTAGAGAACCACCTATAGACTCAATTTGTGGCTTCTTAAGAATGAAAAAGAAACAAAACTCAAGGGGTAAATGTTCCTATCTTTCCCAGCCTTTGCACTCACCTACAACCATCTATTTCCCTTCCAAATTTGTATTCCACTCTGAAAATTTGAATTTATGGGTTATGCAATCTGGTAAAATGGTCATGAACAACAATGGAGAGTTATGTATAGTGTAGATCTGCATGAAAGAATGAGAGAATGAGGGTTGACTCCAAGGGATATGAGATAATGGTGAAAATACAATCGACATAACTTTTGACCATAGAAGAAAGGACTCCTAACGAATACAGAATAACTTCTGGAAGTTGATAGAACTTTCACAAAAGTGTAGTCAGCCCCATGCTTCAATAAATCCACGAGGTTACTTTTCCCACCAACCTCACACATGCATTCAATGATTGGGTTCAATAGTCAAAAGGAGGTAATTGGCCTACTTAAATCATGTGGAAGAATTTGGGTGAATTATAAGGTTGACACTTGGCAAAAAAATATTTAGTCCCACATAGTCCCCCTTTCGACTCCCCTTTGGTGGAATCATAACCCATGTGTTGCTCTTTACACAACCATCTTAAACCATTTTATTATTATTTATGCACATAATATTTACCGTATATTTTGAGTTAGCATGACAAGCCAACCATATGGTCCAAATAGAAATATATACATCTTACATGGCTAGCCATTCACTAGTAGAGCCTTGGACTTGGGTTTCACACTAGGAATCCATACTAGTTTATTTACATCACTTCCATAATCTAATTGAATACATTACAAGGGTCAAACTGGGGGTATTACAATGACATGTGTTTCCTCGACAAATTTTGTTGTGTTATTAAATGGCACCCCTTATGTTGTGAGGGATATCTACCTTATGACTTGGGGCACTAGGGTCACCAACATACTAGGGTGTGACTTGCAAACATCTAGGGTTTAGAGATATATATAAAAGAAATAGAATTAATAGGACATGCACCTTTTTACTAACGGTTGGTCAACTCTCCTCTTGAGATGCTCTTCTAGCCTTTTGATATTCTATACCTGCAACCGAGATTGATATTCCTCCACAATATCTCTTATTTTTATATAAAGAGACATGAATAGATTACAATTGAATTTATAAATAAATAACAATATATATCATGATTCATAACAAAAAAAGTATGCACTAAGACAAATATCGAATAAAGACACTCTTTATTAAAGAAGTTTAGGAAACATTACATCTCTGTCTGAGACAAACATCTTTTGCAGACCAATAACTGAGTCCTCCTTACTCCTCTCTCCAATGGATTCCTCCAGCATAACCTTGCTCTCAAAATTGCTTCCCCTATCCTCTACCCCTCCCCTCTCTTTATAATTGTTGGTGAGGAGAAGATTCATGGCCTAGGATGGTTAGGGGAGTTATCAATCTGAACCAAAATTCCTGTAAACTAATCATATTTTTATTTTTAAATTTGTTTTAATTGAACTCACGGATATATATAAGGAAACTTATATAAGGAAACTTGCGAGTGACTCACGAACTTCCTTAAAGGAAGTTGCGATTACAACTTTTTAGAGATGGCTCGCGAGTTTCATATCGGCTTACCCGCGAGTGACACACGGGTTTCTATGATAGGACCCGTGAGTGCAAGGCAAAATCATTCTTAAAAAGTGGCAAAGCTGAAGGAGAAAATATGTATCAAGGCCTTGATCCATCTATAAGGTTATGGTCACTTCAAACCATAGTGTCCTTTTGTGCAACGACGGGATGGAGTCGTTACTTGGATATAGAAGTGGCATTTCGTGGTATAACAAATGCCCCCTAATGTGTGAGGTCAGAGGGTAGAGATGGCCGTAATACATTACAATATTTTAACTTGGAGGACTCACAATCAAGGTCATAGAGAAGTACCTAAAACAGACAAATCAAGGTCATTTACAAAAATCATCATTGAGGATGCCATGTTCAATAATGTGGAACACTATCTCCTTTACAAGATTCAATTACATCACATAGTACGAGAAACAGGGCCATGCATGTTTTACAAAGGTGGATCAAAGCCACAATAGTACAATGATATATCTTCAATAACCAGAAATAGTGTCACAAAGCATAGCACAATCTTGTGCAACTTAGGTTATATAGGCTGTAATCCAAGGTCTTCATCTAAATTCATAGAAACCAGTACGGATCCTGCCATGTGAATACATGAGTTGAAGTCGAACATGGAAGGATTCCATCGTAGTGTCAGTTAGAGAGTTGTACTGAAAACCAATGCAGAAGAGTCCACCAATATAAGCAGTGGATCCTAAGGTACTCTCTTTGAAACTCTAGGTCTTCTACTGCAGGAGAAACTGATCGAAAGCCATTTTGTGAAGAGGAGGGTATTGAATCCTTCAACATGTCACATGAGTAACTAGTACACTAGATAAGTGAAGGTATACGTAAGATGATCTTAGATATGGAAATGATAGGGATCAGGATGAACAGACATGGGGTAAATATACATGAACAGTGAGCATGACACAGAGATGACCCAAGGCAACTTTCATTAGAGAGAATTTGAGGTAAAAAATGGGCCTCAAAAGGACCAAAATGTACTATAAAAATCAACCAATTACATTCTAGTAGATGACATCATCCCCCATGGTTGAGGTGGCATTGCATGAGTTAAGAATGCTTATTTGTCACATTTTCTATGGTGGATGAAAACCCATAGTTAACCAAGGTAGTGGTACAAGTACTTTTAAGTCATAAAGTGAAGTACTCATAATAAAAGTCATTTCACACTTTCTCATAAAATAATATTATTGTTATTTTCAAGTAAAGTACTCACAATTCACTTTCTCATAAAATAATTTTATTGTCATTTTCAAGTAAAGTACTCATAATTCATAAAAATGTCTTTTTTATAAAATAATATATTGTCATTTTCATGTTTTTTTAATTTTAAATTATATATTCACTCAATTGTATTTAATATCATAATGTCAAACTAATGTATATATATATATATATATAATCTTGTACTTTTAAAATAAATTAAATTTATGAATGATATTTATATGAAAAAAATATGTTAGTTATGCATATAAATTAAATTCATTTTTGTTTAATTTTATGTACAAGTTCAAGACAAATAAATGCTCAAGGACAATAAATTTTTGGGAATTTACAATGAATCTTAGTCACACCATTGTAGAGTTATTTTATTAATTTTATTTATAGTCTATTTAGAAAAGTAACTCAACCATGGTTATTTATATTGTGCATAAAAAGTAGTGTAGGAGGTGAGTTGTCATATCTACCTACCCCATAAAACCCCTAATTCATAATATTTTAATATATCTTATATTTTTGTAGTACATCTCTTAGGTGGCCCATTTTTGACCTCAAATTCTCTCTAATGAGACTTTCAACTGGAACAACTAGACTTATCTTCCATGTAGGATACATGCACAGATTCCCCATGTATTTAAGACAAGTGGAGGAGTAATGACTCAAAGTGGTAGTTGAACTGAGAAGTGAAAAACTGAGACATGAGTATCGAGAGTCTCAAACTAATTCTTTGTTCAAGGATGACTTGCTGCCAACAAACTTATAACCAAAGAGTGTATTTCCTTCCTTTCCTTTCTTGTTAAATTTTAACGAGTCCAAGAAAGTCAACTCGAGTCTTTTTTCATTTTTGAGCAAGCTTGAAGAAAAGAGAGAATAGTGCTTGATATAACACTAATCCATGGATTTTACGAGCCCGAATTAGTGAATGCTTGTCAGTTGTTTCATAGCTTTGAGAGTCTGAAAACTCCAAAGAAAACTCTAGAGGGGTGCTTTTTCGTAAATTTAGTCTCGTGAGTCTGAAAAAGTATAAAACAATCCAAAGGAGCACTCTCTTAGCTTCCGAAGAACTAAGGTATAACTTTTTCGTACGTAGTTGGCAAGGTCCGAAAAAGGGGTAAACTATCACCAAACCGACGCTCCTTCAAAAGAAAGCATGTAGCCTTAGTTTAACGAGTGTGAAGGAAGGAAAGATCACTCAATGTTAGAATAATCAACCCATAGTTAGCTACCTTAGACATTAATTAACCCATTTTTGTCTTATTTGCCTAGTTTCCAATATTCCACTCTATGCAAGTTGTCTTCCACATGCCCTAGAAGTCAAAATTGCTAAAACTGAGTCATGGAGGGCTTCGGAAACCTCCTGGAATCCATATTTAGCATATCTGCTTTATTCCAAATCCTCCCTAGCGCATGTCTGCTTTTTCTGCTTTATTGTCTACTTTACTCAGTTTTATGGCAAAAGGGAAAGTAAGACTAGGTGCAGTTGACTTGTTTTTTTCCCTCATCATCCTCCATTACTTTCTCCTAATAAAAGCATGTATGAGTTGTCTTTCCATCACCTATTAGCTTTCCTACTTGACTTTGCCAATTTGTGAGCTCCGAGGCAGATTTGGGAACTGCTTTATGCACCTATGGGGGATTTGACTAGATTTAGTAAGGCTGCTTTTGACTATTTTGAATGACATCCTTATGCATTTGAATCTCTCATGTAATTATTTATTGCAACAGCCTATGACTTCACAAGGTTGGCTATTGTACACTTATTCAATACATATTAGTGTTATGCTCCAATTTCAGTCTCCTTTGTGTGTAAATTTGCATGTTTGATTAGTAATTTTGTGAGTGCAATTGATCTATCACCTGGGTTCAATTTCCACATGGTATCAGAGCCTTTGTAGATCGATATCTCTCCTTCCATATTGCTATTGCAGGTTCGACATCTTGACTAGGAGCTATTCTGCTGACTAAAGGGACAATCTCTAAGCTATGGATCAATCTCAGAAGATCATCTTGAATCCATTTAATTTGTTTGAATGGAAAGTAGAGATGGAGATACTGTTGAGAGAGAAATGTCTCTACAGGGTGACTATGGCAACTGAAGCAGAGCCCAATGCAACTGCAGAGAAAATTAAATGGCACAATAAGAGGGATGAGGCTTATGGTCTCTTGTGTCTGAGCATATCCAGAGACCTCCTCTTCCATCTTGATGGATTGACATCACCAAATGAAGTATGGGAGAAGCTTGTAGATATTTTTGGTAATACAGATGAGATGAGAGGACATCAAATCGAGAATGAATTGATCTCCTTGAGTCCTAGCATCTTCGAATCCCTGCAACTCTACTTTTCCAAGATTAAAGCCCTTGTTTTGCAGCTAAAACAGTGTGGAATTGAAAAGAAGGAGGAGGAACTAGTGTTGGCCATACTCTCAAAGCTTGGCCCTGACTATTTAGTGTTTGTTTCAACCTTCCATGCCACCAAGTTGACAACTCGAGCCTGGAAGATGCCTAAGCTTGCAGAGTTCATGGAATCCCTCACACAAGAACAAGATAAACTGGTGATGATGGGCACCATCAAACTTTCCAAAGACCAAGCTCTGGTTGCTGGAGATTCGAGGGTGGATTCAAAAGGCAAGAAGAAAGCTAAGAAGCCACCTGAGCATAATAGAGACAAGAACAAGTCTTAGGAGGAGCCCCAAGGCTCCAAGAATAACTTCCAGAAGAAGAAGAACAAAGGAGAAATGAGCAAGTGCGCATACTGCAGTAAGGGATTTCTTCCTGAAAGCTCCTGCATGAAGAAGCAAATTGACATGCTGACCCAAATCCTGGAGAAGAATAACATCTCCCTTCCTGATAGCTCAAAGAAGAGGGAAGGAGGATCAAATTCAGAAGACGGATAGAGAGTTCATGCATTGGTTCCTGGCACATCAAGCTCACCTAGTTTCATCATAGAATCTGGAGCTTCAAGACATATGGTTTCGACCAAGGAGGCATTCTCCTCTCTTGACATGTCGAAAGGTCCACCAATAGTGTTGGGATACGACTCTCTCACTGACAGTTTGGGCAAAGGAAGGATTGATCTTGACCATGGTAAGTTCAACAATGTATTGTATGTTTCAGGTCTTGCCTCTAACCTCTTGTCAGTGTATCAGATGACCCACACAGGGTCTCACAAGAAGGTCATATTATCCCCTGATGATGTTGAGGTCATGGAGATCTCAAGTGGTAAAGTCATTGCAAAAGGAGTTGTAGATCACACTTCGAAGGTATACTGGTTTTCACATTTTCTACCCTACTCAAACCCCTCTGCTCTTCTGATTCATGCTAATGAGGAAAGCAATATTTGGCATGAAAGATTTGGCCATCTTAACTATAAGTATATTTCTGATCTAAGTGAAAAAGAAATGGCATAGGATTACCAAAGATTAAGTTTTCCAAGGGAGTCTGTCAAGGTTGTGTCCTAGGAAAACACCCAGAGCATAAATTTGAGAGAGCTAGTCATGAGAGAACCTTTGCACCTCTTGAGTTGATCCACAGTGATGTTGCTGGTCCATTCCCTCATATGTCAATGAGTCAGGAAAAATATGCATTAAATTTCATAGATGACTTTTCTAGGTACTGTTGGGTTTACTTCCTGAAGCATAGAGTCTGAAGTTTTTGGCCTCTTCAAAGTCTTTAAGGATTTGGTTGAAAACCAATCTGGGAGGAAACTCAAGATCCTCAGATATGACAATGGTGGTGAGTATGTAAAGTTTGAGTTCATTCAATATTGTGAAGATGCAGGTATTTAGATGCAACATTCAATCCCTTACACACCACAACAAAATGGTGTTGTTGAGAGAAAGACCAGATCACTGAAAGAGACGGCAACCTGTATGTTGGAGGCTAAGACTTTGCCACCAAAGTTTTGGGCCAAAGCTATAAACTGTGCATCCTATATTCAGAATAGGGTGCCTCATAAATAGCTTGATGGTATGACTCCTTTCTAAGCATGGAGTGGGCATAAGCCAGATGTGACCCATTTCAAGATTTTTAGCTCAAGGGCTTAGGCTAGAATTCCAACAGAAAAGAGGAAGGCTTTGTAGCCCCAAAGACAAGAGTGTCTATTTGTTGGGTACTCTGAAGATTCAAAAGGGTACAAGCTGATCAATTTGAGCACAAACAAAGCCTTCATTGAAAGGAGTGTTCAGTTCCAAGAAGAGCCTTTAGCAGTAGTTGAAGTTGGAGAGTCTTCTTCGCCACCAGAACCTTTGAATGTAAGTGAAGAGACAAATGAGTTTGTTGGTTCTGATATTTTTTATAATGATGATTTAATTGCAGATCCTAACAGTCCTACAAGACCAAAATGGGCAGCAAAGACCATTCATGCAACTGGGGAACTAGCTGGAAATCCTAGTGATCCTAGGAGGACTAGATCTCAGTTTGAGAGTGCCCTGAGCATGAAAGACCCTTTGTTTGCAGAGAAATGCTATCTGATGTTTGAATTAGACCCACAGATATATGAAGATGCAGCACATGATCCAAGATGGTAAGCAGCCATGAAAGAAGAATTCATCTCACTCCAGAAGAACAACACTTGGGAGCTGGTTGATCTTCCCCCAGGGAGGAAGCTAGTTCAATGTAAGTGGGTTTTCAAAAATAAGTTTGTTGCTGATGGTTCACCTTTGAAATATAAGGCAAGATTTGTAGCCAAGGGCTACTCACAGGTACATGGTATTGACTACAATGAGACCTTTGCACCAGTGGCAAACATGGACTCCATCAGGCTAGCCTTAGCCATTGCAGCTTCGAAGTAGTGGGAGGTACATCACATGGATGTGAAGTGTGCTTTCCTGAATGGAGATCTTATTGAATAGATTTACATGCAGCAGCCTCAAGGGTTTGTTACTAATCCATCTTTTGTGTGCAGGCTAAAGAAATCATTGTATGGGCTTAAGCAAGCCCCCAGGGCTTGGTATGCCAAGATTGATGGCTTTCTGTTGTCATTGAGTTTTGTTCGATGCAAGTCTGATCCAAATGTTTATTTGAAGCTGATTCATGGTTCTTTGATGATTATTGTCTTATATGTGGATGACCTTCTGATTACAAGAAGCTCAAAGAAAGAAATTGCCTCCTTGAAGGATGCAATGAACCATGCATTTTCTATGACTGATTTGGGGTTGTTGAGCCAATTTTTGGGTCTCAAAATTGCTCAATCCCAACATGGAATAAAAGTACATCAGTCCAAGTATGCTTTGGATTTGCTGAACAAGTTCAACATGAAATATTGCAAGCCAAGCAAGACTCCCTTCCTTTCAGGAGTTAAGCTTGAAGAAGCAAGTTCTTCTCCTATGGTAGATAGTACACTGTATAGACAACTGATTGGGTGTTTGATGTACCTTACACACACTTGAACTGATATTTCTTATGCAGTAAGTGTGGCTTCAAGATACATGGATCAGCCTCATGAGATCCATTGGAGAGCAGCCAAAAGGATCCTTAACTTTGTTCAGGGAACAAGAACTCATGGGATCTTCTACAAAGCTAAATTTGATCTTGATTTGATTGGGTTTACTGACAGTGATTGGGCAGGTGACAAGACAGATCAAAATTCAACATCAGGATATGTGTTCATGCTTGCTGAAGTACCAATCAGCTGGTTAAGCAAAAAACAGAGTGCCATTGCACTCTCATCCATAGAAGCAGAGTACAGAGGAGTTGTAAATGAAACAACTCAATGTTTATGGTTGCAGGGGTTATTTGGTGAGTGTGGCTTCGAATCAGAGTTCTCAACTATTATCTATTGTGATAATCAGAGCACCATTCGAATCTACAATGATCCATTTCAGAGACAGAGAACCAAACACATTGAGATCCATATGCACTACATCAGACAGCTTGTGCATGATGGCACCATTCACCTACTCTTCTATGTATCTTCAGAACAAGTAGCTGACATCTTCACCAAATTTTTTAGTGAGAAGACATTTAGCAATCTCAAATCACTGCTGGGGATTGCTGATCATGCTGTGAATCATGATTGATGACAATATTTTCATAATTTTGTTTTACTGTCCATGTTTAAGGGAGGATTTTCCCATTGGGTTTTTGCCTCTTTCCTTGGGTAAATGGACATGTAGTATGTAAAGGGTGACTAAGCCTTGTTGCTAGGCCCTATAGTTTTCTGATATTTACTCATAATTCAGGCTTAAGGGGGGGTGTTAGAATAATCAACCCATAGTTAGCTACCTTAGACATTAATTAATCCATTTTTTTTCTCATTTTCCTAGTTTCCAATATTCCACTCTATGCAAGTTGTCTTCCACATGTCCTAGAAGTCAAACTTGCTAAAACTGAGTCATGGAGCACTTGGGAAACCTTTTGGAATCCATATTTAGCATATCTTCTTTATTTCAGATCCTCCCTAGCGCATGTCTGATTTTTTTGCTTTATTGCCTGCTTTACTGAGTTTTATGGCAAAAGGGAAAGTAAGACTAGGTGCAGTTGACTTGTTTTTTGCCCTCATCATCCTCCATCTTTTCTCCTAATAAAAGCATGCATGAGTTGTCTTTCCATCACCTATTAGCTTGCCTACTTGACTTTGCCAATTCGTGATCTCCTAGGCAGATTTGGAAACTACTTTATGCACCTATGGGGGATTTGACTAGATTTAGTAAGCCTGCTTTTGACTATTTCGAATGGCATCCTTATGCATTCGAATCTCTCATGTAATTATTTATTGCAGTAGCCTATGACTTCACAAGGTTGGCTATTGTACACTTATTCAATACAGATTAGTGTTATGCTCCAATTTCAGTCTCCTTTGTATGTAAATTTGCATGTTTGATTAGTAATTTTGTGAGTGCAATTGATCTATCACCTGGGTTCAATTTCCACATCGAAAATTTCCATTTGTTTACGAGAATGGGACATACAACAATAAACTCGATGCTTTGTATTGAGGTTTAACAAGCATGACAACGGCATAAAGAACACTCATATTCTTTTTCATGTTTAGATCTAGAGCACGAAAAAGAGAAAAGTAAGCTCAAACAGGTTGCTTTTCCGTAAGTTTAGTCCTCCATGCCTGGAAAAGAGATAAATCTATACATGAAGATACTCTTCTAGATTTCGAAGAAAATAGAGTATTCCTTTTTCGTAAATAATCCATAGGGTCTGGAAAAGGGTTAAACTTATACCGTTATGGATGATCCTTCATTTACTTTAAAGAGTCTCAAAGAACAAACAAATCAGTTATCTAGTCATGTTTAAAGAGTCAGACCATGGCTTGAAGATAACTCCATAGGGCGCGAGCCTTATTATCAAGGGTAGTTCAATAAAAGATACAAAATGAGGCTCATTTTTGTGTGAAAAACATCTATGAAGGCTACCAAAACCTAGAAAAATGTGGCACGAGTACCAGAATCGTCAATAAGTGTTCTAGCCAACCCATGTGAGGTAGGATCTAACCATGGAAGAACAACGATGTTTTAAGGGAAAGAAGCATTTGCAAATCGCAGTCCATGGATAAAAAATAGATCCTAAGGTTCATCAGGGGATAACGTATAAGTGCAAGATGAAAAAGGGGACCAAATACTATCCTATATGCTAAGGAAACATACTCCAATTTCATCCATAACCTGTAATAACTAGTTAAAACAATCAACATTAGTTCAAATGACAGAAAATGACCCAAACTATATAAAAGTAGGTAATTTTTTTGAAACTTTTA
The DNA here is from genome assembly GCA_001517045.1 of Pseudotsuga menziesii. NCBI lineage: Eukaryota > Viridiplantae > Streptophyta > Pinopsida > Pinales > Pinaceae > Pseudotsuga > Pseudotsuga menziesii. The sequence goes on along the minus strand of LPNX010312310.1, from coordinate 554,984 downwards.
CTATAAATAGTGAAAATTGGTTAAAAAACATTTCATTTGATTTTTACCACTATTAGTGCAAGTTTTACCTCTATTCTTCAAACAACTATTGTGCTCAAACCAGTGGGCGATTTTTCGATCCGTAACTTGCAGGTAACTTACATCTCCATAATCTTTGATTTTATGCTTTCAAATTTTGCTTTTCATGCTTATTTGATGTTTGTTGGCAAGCTTTAAGGGAACCACACAACACTTGCGGGTATCCCATTACAAACTCGTGAGTTCGTGACTTAATAATGGGTTTTTAGTGGGGAACCCATGAGTAACATGCTTTGTCCCCACTGGACAATCACGAGTGTCACGGATTAAGGGTTTTTGATGAATCTAATGGCAAAAATCTTTATTTTGCAGGCCAAAATGGTTATAGAGTGGAGGGAAAGGGAGCATGAAGACGTGGATAGGTTGGAAATGGGGGATCCGATGACGCTTAATGCTTTTCGAAGGTGTGGGTTCTTGAAATTTTACCGCACTTCAAACATGAGATCCCAAGTTCGACTGCTAGAGATGTTGGTACTATTAAGGGATCATGAGCTAAGCATGTTTGATCTTTAGGGGGAGACATTAGAACTTACTACATAGGACATATACTATGTTACCATATTATCTCATCGAGGGGAACCAATCAACTTGGGTGGAACTAGCCATGGGGGTTATCCCCTTAGCGTGCGATACTATGTCAACACGTATTGTTTACTTGACACATAGAAATCAGGGACACAAATCCCGATTGCTCGGATTACTAGCTTCCCTTTGAAAGTTCTTGTGAGCACTGTTTTTAGAGTGGTGGGTTTGCATTGCATTTAGCTACATGGACCCACACGCGTATAACAATGGAGTGTCTATGAGGTGTGGTCTTTGACTGATGTTCGAGATTGGTCTCGATCATGAAAAAACAACTCTTAGACCATAGGACATGGAAGAAGAACTTCAGCTACACGAGTATCTTGATTGTTTTATTCTTCGAGAGGGTACTTGCTCTTATCCCCATAGTGACACTTCCAGTCTCCCCTCACCATGAACCTATACTTACGTGGTGGGGAGATGTATTCCTCTGCCAGGGTGGTGGTGAGATCCAGGGTGGATATGATGATGATTTCTATGCATGGTGGAGCCGGTAGGCGCCTGCTTTGGAGTAGTTCCCGTATGTCGGTTTGGACTTTCATGGAGATACCAAGTTAATTTTGCCTCCAAGAGAAGCATGTGGAGACATGGGTGAGTCTTTACTTTTTGAAATATTAATTTTTATTATTTTTTGTCCATAAATGTTATATACATATGTATTTTATTTGAGTTTGATTCATCTTTTGTTGATATGCAGATGTTGGGCATGTTCGACTAGACGTACATCCTAGGACTTACATACGACTAGTAGACAGAGATGGGAACAAAGATATGCTTCGTATTGTGGAGGGAAAGCTAGCCAGGCTTACCCATGATGTACCGACATTGAGGATGTAGTGGATTCCTATCGCCATGCAGGAGCATGTCGTGGGTGTACCTCCATCCTAGTTATGCCTACTCCGAAAGGTGTCCAGGGCTATCCTATGTTACCAAGAGCCCATGGAGGAAGCTACAGCTGATGAGGTAGACGAGCTTCCATAGTTTTTAGCATATGGAGGATTACGATCCTATTTTGTATTTTTATGTACATATTTACTGGATATTCGGACCAGAACTCAATGTATATGGACCTACTTTATATATATATGGTTATTTACATGTGCTTTTATGTATCTGCGTATCCATTTTACAAAGTGTGTGACAAATGCTAGTCTAAAATGTAGTTAGCAAATGCATCACTAATAGTATTTTAATTTCTTCAAATGTGCTGATATATAATATGTTCAAAATTTCTTTCAAGTAACCTATTACTCAAAAAATGATGTAAAAAGGTAGGGTGTCTCACCTGGTAGACCCAATTGAGATGAGAAACCACTGACTGAGAGTCGATTCTGAATTCTAGGTAGGTGATACCATGCGATATAGCATCCCAAAGAAGCTCAATAACATCACTATATTAATCTAAATTGTTAGTTGCAGGACCTAAGCAAGCACCTCCTGAGGAAAGAAGTTGTCATGTGGGTGCATAAATGACCCAAGCAGCTGAAGCCAGGTTGCAAGTGTGACAGCTGGCACCATCAGTGAACCCTATGAACCACTCTAAAGACATTTGAAACACCACCAGACTACATAAGAAACAATAACCACTAATGACCATTTACAAAATTATACAACTATAATACAGATAAAAGCATAATGCCTAAGCGTAATACTTTTTTAGGTAGAGCCCATTTCGGGGCTCTGACAACTTATTACCATCATAATCAACTAACTCATACACACCCTTCTTTAGGACCTTTGACACAATGTACATGCCTAACCACATAGACTTAAACTTTCCTGCCTCGAGGGGTTCCTTATCTCGGTCATAGACCAAGACGAGCTCTCCTTCGGATAAAAACCTAGGTTTAACAACTTTGTCGTATTGGGTTTTTACCCGTTGTTTATATGCTTTGTTTGCTATAAGTGCATCTCTGCGCTACTCATCTAGATGCTCCAGGTGCGGGAAATGTTCCTTTATCTCAGAAGTATCGAGAAGTATGTGAATGACAATCTTTAAGGATGGTATCTCACATTCCACCAACATGACTGCTTCCACCCCATGAACGAGCTAGAAAGGTGAAAACCCCTGTGGCAGTTTTAACATTCGTTCGATACACCCAAAGTGCAGGATACAACATGATGTTCCAGTTTGAGCTACTCGCATTAATAGTTCGTTTGAGAATGGTTTTCAAAGTTTTATTAACGACTTCTACTTGCCCATTCGCTTGCGGGTAAAAGGAATATGAGTGGTCTTGCCTAAAAAATTTCATAGTAGTCAACTCTGTCATCATCTTGTTCTAAAAATGACTGCTATGGTAGGTGACAATCTGCTTCGAAATACCAAACCTAGTAATAATTTGATTGAACACGAAATAGGCTGTCGTCTAACCATTGGATTTAAAGGTAGGTGTTGCCTCTTCCCACTTCATAAAGTAGTCAACATCGACAATGATATACATGTGCCCCCCAGCATACACTGGGTTGCAATTCATGAAATACACCCACCACTTGGTGAAGAGCCCTGGGAAAAAGAGGAGAAGGATGTGACTGCATCTTTCTGGTGTAAAGCTAGCACGGATGACAATGTTTCATAGCTTCTACAAAATATTTGAAGATGGTAGGCTAGAAATACTCAACACACAAGATCTTTTGGGTCATTGCTAACTCAAATAAATGACCCCCACATGCTCCGCTGTGAGAATCATTTAGGACAAGTTCAACCTCCTCATGGGTAAGGCATCTGTGGATGATGGAATCTACCCCTCATCTTTATAATGTAGCACTGATTATGAGGTAGTTTTTTGCATTCAATCTTAACTTGCACCGATCTTCCCATGAGAAGGTTGCAGGACACTTCAAAATTTGATGATATACTAGGATATCTCCGTACCAAGGATCATAGGTTGATATTAATAAAATGTGCTCATAAGGAAATGGCTCATATTCTATCACTACGCTTTCATCACTCGGGAACTCTGAGGTAAGCTCCACGAATACTAGGGACTTATTTGACTTGGAAGACAGGAAATCTAGGTCAAATTCCTGGAGATTGACTATCCACTTGTTAAAATTTCCCCTAATAATTCTTCAGGATAATACGTACTAAAATGGATTCACGTCCACAACCACAATGGTTGTCCTCAGTAAAATGTAATGTATCAACCTCTGGATGAAATATACTACCGCTCGAGCCAGTTTCTCTACATGTGAATACCTCAATTCAAGACCAGCCAAAGCGTGACTTAGATAATAGATGACATGCTCCTCGAGCTTATTGTCCTCTTGAACTAGCACTACACCAATCGTAGACTTGGATGCAACCAGATACAATGTGAAGTCCTTCGTGTAGTCTAGAGGGCGCATAAGAGGATTTGATAATAGTGCTTTCTTCAATTCCTCGAAGGATTGTTGAGCGGCTTCGTCCCATACAAATGGGGTGTCTTGTTTGAGAAAGCACATGAATCCCTTAGTGATCTTGCATAGTTCACAATAAATCATCTAAGAAAGTTTGACTTTCCTTGTAGATTTTGTAGCTTTCTGATGGTTCAAGGAGGAGGTCGGTTAATAATCTCTTCTACTTTTAATAGATCCACCCTTATACCTTTGTTGGAGACTATGAAGCCTAGAAGTCACCCTGATTCGACATAAAAGACCCACTAATGGGGATTTAAGCGAATATTGTAGTGCCTTCATATTTCAAAAACTAAACGAAGATGATCTGGATGATCCTTACTCTTTTGAGAATGGGCCGGAAGATAATCTAGGTAGGGTTTGACAATGTGCTTGATATCATGGAAAGCAAATTTCATTGCACGTTGAAAGGTTTCCCTGAAATTCTTTAAGACAAATGGAATCTTCTTGTACGTGAGCGTACCCCAGGGACTAATAAAGGAAGTTTTGTGTTGGTATTCTGGTTTAATCTGAATCTGGTTATATCCTGAAAAACCATCCATAAATGAGAAAAATCCACTACCCTCACATGCATCAATAATCTGATCAATGAACGGTGTGAGACAGTTGTCCTTAGGAAATTCCTTGTTCAAATCCCATAAATATGTACAAATGCGTATAGTCCCTTGTTTTTTATCAACCAGAACGAGATTGGATACCCATTTTGTAAGAGAGATAGGGTAAATGAAACGGACTTTTAACAGTTTTCCATTTCAGCCTTAACAACTTCCTCTTTACATGGATTCATAGGTATAATATTTTGTTGAATAGGTTTAATGTTAGGGTAAGTCACGATCTCATGCTCCATAATTGATAGGTCGATGCCTGGCATCTCCTCATAAGACTAGGCAAAGACATCGCATAATTCCTTAAATAAGGAAGTATAACTGGAAATATCTTCAGCTGAAGAGTTTGCTCCAATATGAGCATTCTCCATGGCATCTCGTTTGGTAGAATATTGATCTGTATGGTGGAAGAAATGTTTTCCATGTTCCCCTTGGAAAACACTCCCTCCTTAGGAAAAGGATCCACAGGTTGATCAATACCTTCAGCAAGTCTCACATGGAACTTAGAGTTTTTTTATCCTACTCAGGTCTAGAAGGAAGTAGGACTTGTGATGTAAGTCTTCATAAATTTTCTCTGGTCCTATGATAGTTTCCAGAATGGATTCATTAGACAACATAACCATATCTAAGAAGTTGTATGAATAATTTGAGTTCTCTACCCATGCGGGAAAGTAATATTAATCTAACTCTTCTAAGACGAGAGGAGTCGAGATGGAATCAACAATAACATCAAATATAACTTGGTAGGATACTTCTGGTACTGAAAAGGGCACTTTAGGCTCATCTTGCGAAGGGAGAACCCACGGGTCAGTTCTATCTACAACCGTATAGATTTTATCCCCTACACTAGTCGTGCCTAGGTAGTTTATAGGAGCGGGCATATCAAAAGTTCCCATCAATGATGTGTACATCCCAACTCCCAAACTCTCATTCGTCGGGCGCAGCTAGTGAATCAGGAGTACGTTAGACTCTGAAGTCTCCATATGACGCTTCCAAGTATATGACAATTGGTCAACAATTACCAACTGCCCTTTATGCGGGAACATGAGGACTCATAAAACAGATGATGGAATAATGCACATCGCATAGGTCCAACTCCTCCCCAAAAGTAAATTATAGTCCAGAGGGGCATTAACAACTTCAATTTCTATAGAGACCATTTTCCCTGCCAGTTTTATGTCAAAGGATGACAAGATACCGTGTGAGAGAAAATACCTTCCATCGAAAGTGGTCAACAAAGTGTTATATGGGACAAACTCAGGGGATCCTAGAACTTTCCAACATGAAATAGAAATTACACATGTGGATGCACCTTCGTCTATCACTGTTCGTCCAATGGTTTTTTCGCGATGGAATACATCAATCGAAAAGGCCACATGGTAAGGTAGGCGTGGTTTGACATCATAAAGATTAAACTTAGCCATCAAGATCACAGATTCCATATTACCGATGGACGCCAAAAGTGCATCTTGCTGCGAAGGACAACTTTGTAGCACTTCTAAGGCTGACATTGCACAAGGAGTTTGGGCCAATTCTTCTACCACCAAGTAGTTCGAAGCGACCCTCATGTCATGGTTGAGAAATGTATTTTTTAAAACACTATCTTTGGCATAGTATCATCTTGTTTATCAATTGAAAGTGGGGTTGATGTTTCAGCAGTCTATCTTTCTGCTAAGCCTCTGTTTCATAATTCTTAGCTTTGATCTGCAGTAAGGTATGGGATATGACCATATTGATATATGATTGATCAATAGAAGGAGCATTCTGCGTGCCCCCAACATTTTTCAGATCACTAGAAGTTGCATTATGCCCTTGCAGGAATAGATCCTTCAATAGGACAAGTTATTGTTATTTCAACAACTTCTGTTTTTGATCCTTTAAGGGACATTAATAAGTCAAATGGTCTTCTTGGCAGATATTGCAAGGAAACTTGACTTTATCTTTTATCTCCCCCCCCCCTCATCATTGTTTGTGGGTTTCTTCTTATTCTAACTTCCCTCACCCTTCTTACCCTTGTTATTTTCCCCACTAGGCTGTTGAGTGCCCTTTTCGGTAAACTGCGTAGTATAAACATTCACATTCAGGCATGAGGGGTGGAAGCCTTGATTGCCTCTGCTGCAGATTGCTTCACTGACAGTTCATGTATCTATTTGGCTAATGATTCTACAGTCGGTGACTCAATTGAACCCACCATGCCATTAACATGTGGTCCAGGCTTGGGTTTATAAAAGTTTTTGTTGGACCTTGGTTCCTCAGGAATAATCTCATATAGAATCCTAGACTGGGTATTTATCAAGTCTAGTTGTTGGGACTTGAGTATGTCCTCCTCCTCTGAGGTCACTCCTGAAGTTTAAACGTCTTTTGAAATATACCACAATAAAGACTTCAAAAACCATTCCAACAGGAATTTGGGAGGAATATTAGATTTAATGAGCCTCTTTCGTATTCTCCACTCTTGAATGTGGTCAGATATGTGAGTGGCCTTGTTCTGCCGAAAGGTCGACAGAAAGTATATACCGACATCATACCAGATTGGAAGTTGAAAGTGGTTTAGAAAAATGGTTTCTAGATCAAGAAAATGGTCATAAGCTACAGACGAGAGTTCAATATATCATTTAGCGACTACATTGGTCAGAGTTCGTTTAAAAATCCTCACCTGAATCGAATCATCGTTTAGCAATTTGGAGGAACACCACAAGTGGAACATTGTGACATGGTCACCTAAATCCTCTCGAGTTTTCCCTTCAAACTTAGGAATGTTAGAACATAATTTAATCGGGACTGATGGCCAATTCAGATCGTGGTGCACAAGGTCATTCATGAGTTTCGATAAGTTTGTCAAGTTTGAAGTTGTCAGAAAGGGTAATCTGGGCCTAGTCGGATATTGATATTGATATTGAGGAGTCTGGGGTGAGGAAGTACCCACACTAGTGTTCCCAAAAGATATTTTGGGGTTGCCCCCATCCACTGGCTCTGAAGAAGTAGCAATGTTTTGAAAGGGATTCGATCCAAAGGCCAAAGGATTGCTGACTTGAGGTGTGTTATATTGTGTTCAACTGATTCCGACCAAAGCTGGAGTTGCAAATACAAGAGTTGTGATTCCCCCACTGAAAAGTGAGAAGGGAGAGCTTTTGAAATGTGTAGCCAACACTTGACTAGAATTTTGAAAGCTAAACCCTAAAAAAGGGTTCAGGATTCTGTACGATACACCAACATAGGTAGGTGAAGGATCTACATAAGGGGCTTATGGAGGAATGTGTCCTCCATACCACATAAATCCTTGGACAAAGAAAATGGAACCACTAGGACCACTTTGAGTGTTTTGAAATAATGGAGAAGAAGTAAAAGGCACACTGGGTACCCCAGTGACAACCATACTAGACATACCAACAGTGTTTGAAGGTGTCAATGGATTAGCCACTCAGGCAGTCGGAGACACCAGGGTTGATGAGTTAAATTTTATTGACACCACTGGTGCGGTAGGTACATTTGGACTTGGTGCACTCACCGCTGAAGGAGAGACCCTACTGGCCATCATAGCTGAAGTGGGGTAGACATACCCCCCAGGCCTTCTCCTAAACTAGACATAAGAAAAATCAAAGGAACACCAATTCCAGGTGGACCGAATGAACGAACTTGCACTAAAGCATGATCTCTTAAGTCAGTAAGAGGTGAATTGTAGTTCCTTGCAAACTCTTCATCTTACAAATATTCAATTTTCAGTGACAAATGATCAGTATGAGTATAACAAAGTCCTGGTTCCCATGGACTTTCACTAACACCAGTTTATTCAAAGGAACCGTTTGTGTCCAATCTCTGCCTTTGAAGTGGCGGTGGAGGCTCCACTGTTGAGAGCGGAGGAAGGTTTTACAACCTTTGAGACCTACGAAGAGGGTGATCCTCCATAGGAAAGATTTAAATCACACACCTAGAGGTCATACTAGATCACAAGCATTCCACATAGCACAACACTAAAAAATACTAAGTATCACGGACATAGGAAGGTACAAGATATACCTTCCAAAGGAGCGTCTAGGATGATTAGGGACCATAACAAACCAGTGAAGATCGAAGAACATTTATGTGGGGTCCCATGACAAGTTTTCTAGGTGCAAGCGTTTGAATCACCAAACTGCCCTCCCAAATTTTTATCTAGGGTCTCCTCCCAAATCCGCCCTAAGTACAATGGAAATAGCCTTCCACTGTTACTTATGAAAGAACCCTAAGTCTGGATACTAAGGCTATGAAAGAACAGTCGCAGGTCTGACTGGTGTGTATGGGAAGGGTACTAGCTAAGCCTGAAATTCAAGTAGCACCGACATCTCACGGGGCCCAAGGTGGTATTGAATGAACCCTCATACGCATAATAATCTTGGTATATGCTTGAATGAAGTATTGGAGGGGAATCACCGCAACTAAGTCCTCACATGACCTCGTGCTTAACTCTTTTGTCAGAGGAACTTTTCGGTTGATCTCTTGCAAACTCGGATTTCCTAAAATATAAGCCAATAAGTCTGAGATTAAACAATCTTGGATAGTTGTAGATGACATAGTCCAAGATCCTAGCCTAAGCTAGTTGATGTAGTCCCTAGAAAGAAAAACTTTTAGTAGTAAATTTTAATTAATAACATTATTTTTAGGGTTATTATTACTCAGGTAGTGGAAGTGAAACCTGTGATGTTATGACTCAACTGAAAGAAAAAACATAAAATGATGTAAAAATTTCAAAATACAAATGCTATTCAAATTCTTTTTCTTTTTTTCAAAACAAATGAAATTTGNAAAACAAAAGTTTTTTTTTTTTTTTTTGAAATGATTCAAAAATGAACATAAAATGAGCCTATCTAAGACTAACAATGCAACTAAATGCTTTGTGTTCATTTTATCTTTTCAAAAATAAAAAGCTACATGCAAACTAATGCACCTAAGCAAGGCAACAATATGAACATATGTAAAGACAAGATTCACTAATAAGGTCTCACAATCACAACCTTGAAGACTCTGCAAAGTTGGGCCAAAAACCCACTTTGGATGAACTACTTCAAGTTGGAAACAAGGTAGATCAAAAACTTGGAAGAAGTAAAAGTCACAATAACTAATAAAGCAATCAGACAAAGACGAGCATGCAAAGGTACTGATAGAGATAAGAACGCTAAGGAACTACTCAGTCTTCAACCAAAGGTGCCATGCATGAAGACCTAAGAGAAACCCTACACATGCATTCAACCTAACTTAGATAAAAAGGACTTATAAAATCTAGATAACAGAGATTTGCAACAGGAAATAGACCAATGAAGACTCAGGAACCAACCTTATAAGCAGGTGGGATACCAAAACATTCAAAGGATAAAAAACCTAGAGTTATGTATACCCATCTACAGGAAATCACGTCTGTTCTTTGATAGAACCACGAGTCACTCATGAGTGGTTCCCAAAATTTTCAAAAAGAAAAACAACAAGGCCAAAAATCCTAAAGATCTAAAAATACATGACTGAAAGATAATAGTTGCAAACCACAAATCTAAATAGAAAGAACAAAATCTGGACAAAAAAATTGATTGAAGAGGCCCCAACAAAAACTAGACTCCCCAGTAGATTCACCAGTTCTATTTTGAGGGATATATAGCTTATGACTCTGGGTACTAGGGTCACCAACATACTAGGGTGTGACTTGCAGACATATAGGGTTTATAGACATATATAAGAGAAATAGAATTAATAAGAAATGCACCTCTTTACTAACAGTTGATCCAAGGTTCAACTCTTCCTCAGATGCTCCTCTAGCCTTCTGATCTTCTATACCTACGACAGAGATTGATATTCCTCCATAGTATCTCTTATTGTTATATAAAGAGAAATGAACATATTACAATTGCATTTAGAAATAAATAACAATATAAATCATGATTCATAACAACAAAAGTATGCACTAAGACATATATGGAAGAAAGACACTCTTTATTAAAGAAGTTCAGGAAACATTACAACCCTGTATGAGACAAGCTTCTTCAGCAGACCAATAACTGAGTCCTCCTTGCTCGTCTCTCCAATGAATTCTTCCATCATAACCTTGCTCTCAAAATTGCTTCCCCTATCCTCTACCCCTCCCCTCTCTTTATAGTTACTGGTGAGGAGAGGATTCGAGGTCTAGGATGGTTAGGGGAGTTAGGGAAGTTACCAATCTGAACCTCACTTCCCTTGAACTAATCATATTTTTATTTTTAATTTTGTTTTAATGGAACTCACGGGTATATATAAGGAAACTTGTGAGTGACTCGTGACTTTCCTTAAAGGAAGTCGCGATTACAACTTTTTAGAGATGACTCATGGGTTGCATATGGGCTTACCCGTGAGTGACAAACGAGTTTATATGATAGAAACCATGAGTGCAAGGAAAAATCATTCTTAAAGAGTGGCAAAGTTGAAGGAGAAAGCATGTATCAAGTCTCTGATCCATCTATAAGGTTATGGTCACTTCAGTCCATAGTGTCCTTTTGTGCAACGACAAGTTGGAGTCATTACTCGGACGGAGAAGTGACATTTCATGGTATAACACCTTCTACCCTTTTCAATTGCTATAGAGACTCAGGTAAGGGTTCCCCTTATCCCCTCTACTATTCTTGTTGGTTGTGGAAGGTTTGAGTAAGCTAATTCGAAAAGCTAAATTGGAGGATACAATTAGGGGTGTCAAAATTATAGATAACATTAGAATCACCCACCTCCTGTTTGTGGATGATGTTCTTCTTTTTGGAAAGGGATTAGTGGTTGAATGGAAAATATTTAAGGAATTGCTGAATCTTTTTTGTGAAGCCTCAAGTGTGCTTATCGATGTTACAAAATCCTCCTTCCTGGGGAATGGATTATATTAAGGAAAAAAATCCCAGATTTTGAACATTCTCCCCTTTCAAATGTCCCCACTAAATGATGGTTGAAGATATCTAGGATATTTCATCAAGCCTAAACATTACACCAAGGAGGATTAGTTCTGGTTGCTGAAGAAACTAGATAAGAAGCTGGAAAAATTGGACTTATAGGTGCTTATCGCTTGGTGGTAGACTTATCCTCACTAAATCAACGTTAGAGAATATTCCTATATATTGGTTGTCTCTTGCAAAAGTCCGTAAGACTATTTTGGAAAGAATAAGACACATATTTCTCCTTTATATGGTATAGATCAAATAAGAAGCAATCTTTCCATCTAGTAAGATGGGAGAGACTAGCTTCCCCTAATCTTATTGTGGCTTGGGGCCTAAAAAATATTTTCTAGTTTGGAAAGGCTCTAGCTGCAAAGTTTTTGTGGAGGTGTTTGTTCTATGGTCGTTTATGGAGTGAAGTGATAAAATGAAAGTATCTAAAATCTATGTCTGTATTGTATTTTTGTAGGGTCTGCCCCTCAGGTAAGAACATTTCTGATATATGGAATAAATGATCTTTGTCCTTTCTTGTGATTGGATATTGGATAGTCTGGAAAATTGGAGATGGGAAAAAGATTCTATGTGGTATTAATCCTTTCATAGACAGGGAATAGTTCTATAAACTATCTATCCCACTTATGGAGTTTCTCAAGGTTGATGGTATTTTTTTTATCTCCATCAAGATTCTAGAGGAGGAGGAATGGGCCAAAGGTGGATTCATGCTTCAAAGTTGGGTTTGGATGAAGATTTGGGAGCATAATGGTTTCGATTATATTTTAGTTTGCATAGATGTGGGATCCTCCTCGAGGGGACTAATGAATCTCTGGATTGGTCTTGGAATGATAGCATGGGTGATGTTACTGCAAATTATGCTTATGATTCTCTCCTTTCTTCTTCGTTTCAAATTAGTGACAAGTGGTGGAAACTTAGTTTAGGGAATTGGCATTGTCCTCTAAATTTGTTGTTGTTTACATGGTTGGATTTGGAGAGCAAAGTTCTGACTTGGGATATCTATCAGAAGAAAGGTGATGTTGGGATTGGCATTTTCCTACTATGTAAAAAAGACAATGAAAACATTTATCACCTACTGATAGGTTGTGATTTCACTAAGTCTATGTGGTCAGATATCAAGAAGTTTTTGGGTATGTTAAGCAATTGGATCCCCAATTCGATGTCAGCTAGTTTCAGTTCTTGGAGGAGAGTTGTTTCCTTTCACAAATCCTTTCCATGTTTTTCATCATGGCATATACATATTCATAGGAATGTGGTTATTTTTTATGATTCTTCCCCTTCTATTGATTAGGTGGTAGGATCCATTAACGTGAATTATAAGGAGTGGCATGTGATAAAGAAAGAAAAAAGATTAAAAAATATTGCCTTTCATGTTTTTTATGATACTATTGATCTTGGCTTCTTCGATGGATCCTCTCAAATAATTCAAGGGAAGGGAGGTGTTGTGTAACATCTCCATCCCTCAACCCGACCAACAGGAGGGGACATTAACTAAGTATGGGATTCTAAATTTTTCCCATAACCACAATTATGAATTCATAACAATAAGAACATGTGTGCAGATATACAATAAAAATACACAGTGGAAATAACTCAATCTACACACAAACCATGAAATGTACATGCATAAATTATTAAATGAATATAAATAGAAATCATTGCACATCAGATACACAATAATACTATCTTTAAACAAAGAGGATCCAAGCAACTGGACGTGTAAGATTGATTTTCCACCCAATTGTAGGACCTTTGTCCAACATATACTCTTCTTGCTGAGAGGCCACAGTTAATCTGGGCTATAAGGCGACCAAGGTGAAGGAAACACTTACAAGATTTTCTCTCTTGGCCCACAACCCATTTTGATCTCCATTCTTAGCTAACAACTCAACTAGAGCTCTACATGAATCTCACTAAGCCATCACAACCATGGAACTCCTTCCAACTGCCCCACACAACACAAGGAAGACATTTCCCTTCATTGATCCATAATTCCCTCATGAAATCCAACCCTTACAGTGGCTACCATTGTGTGCAGTAAGAGTCGAACTGACTGTATGACATATGCTATTAGACAACCTCATGCACCATTAATTCATGGTTTTTCAAGCATCTAATTGTATCATAAATCAATGGGTAAGGGTTCCTAGATTTCCAAACCTCTATGCTGACCTACAACCATCTATTTTTCCTTCAAAATTGCAGCCATGTCTCTAAATTCGAATTTTCTGGGTTAAAACACAGTTTGGTAATGGTCATGAACAACCATAGGAAAACTCTACGTAGTGTAGAAACATACATGAGAGAGTTATCAAAAGAGTGTTGACTCTTAGAGATATGAGGCAAGGGTGAAAAGAAAACTGACATAGATTTTAACCATAGAAAGTAATTTTGAGAACTGGAAAAACTGTCACCACCCCCATGCCTCAATAACTGCATGAAGTGACTTATCCACCAACCTCACATGTGCATTCAATGATTGGGTTTAATAGTCAAGAGAAGGAAATTGGCTCATTTAAAGCACATGCCAAAATTTTGGATGAGTTCTAAGGTTGACACTTGGAAACAAAGGATTTAGTTTCCCATAGGCCCCCTTTCCTCTTCCCCTCTAGTGGAATCATAGCCCTCTAGTGCTCTTTACACAACCATCTTGGACCATTTTATTAATTTCCAACATAAGATTTACATACATTCCGAATTGGCATGATAAACCAAACATATGGTCCAAATACAAATATATACATCATGCATGCCTAGCTCTTCAATAATCGGGCCTTGTCCTTGAGCTCCGCACTAGGAATCCATACTAGAATATTTACATTATTTACATAATTTTGGTTAAATACATTCCAAGTAAAAAATCGGGGTATTACATGTTGGGAGTGTTCTGTTTGTCAAGATTGGCCATAATATCATATTTTGGATGGGATGTGGAACATGTACAAACACAAGGGAAGAGGCTTTAGCTTTGTGGGCAATTATATACATTGCTTGTGATAGACATATTTCGGCTTTGCAAGTGGCAGGTGATTCCATGATCATCATTGACTGGGAAAATGAAAGGTGTAAGCTACAAGTTCCATTTTTGGTGGGATGGATCATGAGCTAGATCAGAGTTTTGCAGCAACAATTTAATGAGATCACCTTCGCTCATATACATAGATGCTACAAAAAACATTTCGATTTTAAGTTAAAAAGGGCATTGAAATGCCTTGAAGGTTCCATATATATATGAGTTACTCATGGATACTTCCTCCCTAGGAAAGACCATTAAGATTTTTGGAGATTTATAGACTCCTTTATATCGTTTTTGTGTATTTATTAGTTTTTAGTTTTTGTCCTAGATCATGGAAATGATTGTACAGTTTGGATATATCAGTTATATGTTATACATTGTTACTGATTTACCAGTCGCAGACAATTAGTTTTGTAACTGTGATAATGCAGATATATATACTTTGATTCATTTTTGAATAACAAGTATAGTTTTTTCCTATTGTGAAAAAAAGATGGATGACAAAATTCAAACTAACCAAGTCACTCTTATCAAAGGGAGACCCCAAATATAGTGAAAGCATACACACGTCCCAAAAAAAAATAATTGCATGTAATATTAATAATAAAAGAATGAAAACAAACTAATTGCATGTAACATTCATAATAAAAGTCTGAATTTTTTTTGCATGTAACATTAATAATAAAAGAATGAAAAAAAACTAATAGAATGGAACATTAATATAAAAGAATGAAAGATGATGTTCAATTACATAAGTTTGACCAACTAAACAAATTTGATAACCTCATCATTATCATTTAATAATCATACATTAAGTTTTACTAACTAAACAAATATGGTACCTTTATCCTTGTCATTTAATAATCAGACATTGAAGATGAAGAAATTTAAGAGGACGATTAGAAAGTCGTAATGGACTCTAAGGTCTCTTGTGTCTTGGTTTTGTAGATGATACTGTAAACAAATGGCAGTGGTGTGTCTTGTAGGGTTTTGCAAGTGGTGTGTTGTTTTTCTTGAGATGGAGTCTAAGCGGTTTAACATCAGTGAGGATCTGGCATCATTAATGAGCCCGAGGAGGATGAACACTGGGTCTGGAGTGGATTTTTTAAATCTAATGAATAATACTTGGTTGAGCTCATCAAGGTTCAGAATGTGAGGAAAATGGATGATGCATTCAAGGATGTTATTATTTTTGATACGTTAGGGACACCTAGATGGTTGTTGGACAATGGTCGGGAAGAGACAATTAATCTGGATGGAAAGTTTGGTAAGGAGTCTTGTCAGTCTAGGGCCTTGTATTTTTTGGAGTTTCATGCAAGTGGTCTTCCTCCTTTTCCTATGGAGGCGAGTTTGGTTACAAAGGTTTGTTCTCAGGTAGGAAAACACCCTAGTGCCTTCTTTCCCAGAGTTACGCTGGGTTTGTTGGGTTAGGAGGTTGAGGGATATGATAATAAGTGGAATGGAGGCATACTGAATCTCTCCCATACTAGTTGGAGGAAGCAGGTGGATACTACTTGTTTGGATAAGTGGTGGTTTAATACGAATGCAGGTGGATTTCACAAAACTAAGCGTCATTTGAAGACTCTTAATATTAGGGATACGAGAAATCACTTATTTTTTGGTCATGACGTGGGGATGGAGGAAATTTCTAGGCTCTTGGTAACAATGTTAATGGGAAAATTTGGAAATTGGTCTCTTCCAAAGAAGTCCATCGATCACTGGATGGAGGAACACCGGGTACCTCTCTTAGACTACCTCCTTGAGGCTACTCTCCTTATTAAGGGTTGGTTATTTTAATTCCGCACTGAAGGCGATGCTGCACAGATTCAAGGTGGAGCGTGGTTATGCAGTTAGAGAAGTCTTGCTCTCAAGGATTGGCATTTAAAATTCAACCTAGACACAAAACAATTCCTTTTGATATAGGAAGGCATTCAAAGTTGTTGGTAATGATGTGGGGATATTTTTGTATGTTGACGAGAAATCCTTTACCTAGAAGGATAAGTGTATTGAAAAACTTGTAGTATAAATTTATGTAAGTTAAGGACTTCTGGAGCGTTTGGAAATTGAATGGTGGGAAAGGTTCATTGTCCAAAGATGTGAATCCTGGAGGATGCCATTTTGATGCACTATTTGTAGATGAACTAGGAATTTGAGGGCCTCTTTTCCATTTGGAAGGCATCATGTGGTGGGAAATAGAAAGCATCACGATACACTAGATGGAAGATACATGCAAGCTAGTCATATATCCCTGAAACAATTGAGAAAGGGCATGGAGATTATGCTCAACTGATATTGGACTCATCACCTATTAGTAAGTATGGACTCTCTCAACCCGATGATCCTTTTCTCCTAATATTGTTGCTTTAGAGGATGCAATTCTTTCTACTATTTGTATCTTGGGGGATGATAGCTATCCGAGAATCTCGTTTAGAGGGGACCTTGAATGCGAGGGAAAGGAATCTAAGGGTTCCTTGTCAATCATCCCTTAATTTCCTCCTCTTCCTCAAGAAGAGGTGTGTTTGGGGAAATCCTCCTTTAGTTTATGGAATCCATGTCGCGAAGCCTATGGCCATAAAAGCTGTTGAGGGTTAAGTTTTAATGATAATACCCATAGGCTTTATGGGGATATGGATTTGGGCCCTTGGTTTGGGAATACAGGAAGTGTTTTTGACCTAGCGGAGGGGATATTGGATTTGGTTGTTCCTCCCTGCTCTCCTAAATATAAGGAGAAGGAAGTTGGAGTGTTAACTATTATCATCCCTAGTTATAAATATGTATTAAAGAGAAACCCTCTCCAGATATTTCCAGGGTCTATCCATAAACTTTTCTCTAATAGTATCGATTCAGGTATNAAACACTAATTTGGTGCAGGCGGGGGTTGGAAATAGTGACCACAAAGGGAAAAATGAATTGAAGGGTTTTGTGCATGACAAGTTAGATAAAGTCCTTGTGTCTGCTTCTGGTGATCTTTGGGTTGGTGGGGTTTCCTCCAAGGATTTTCTCGTGGGTATATGTAATGGTGGTTTTGGGTACTTAGAGCATAGAAGGCCCCAATATGGTTACCCAAATGATCGTTGTCTCTTTGAATGCGAGGGGATCAGGAGGGGGTCCTAAGTAGCTATCCCTACATAGACTTTTCTATCAGTTACATCCTGATGTGGTTTTGCTTCATGAAACAATGTTGGTTGGAGAAAGGGCAAGGGATACATGTGCAAAGCTTTTGGTGGGATGGGAAATGTGTTCCATTGACTCTATTGGTCAATATGGTGGCTCGTTGTTCATATGGAATCTCTAGGTCACTAATTCCGTTCCCTTCATGACCTATGCATGAATCTTAATGGAAGGGTCTGTCAAGGATATTGATCATCAAGTGAAGATTTTAAACTATTATGGACATTATCATAACAAAATTTTATTCTGGAACGATATAGTGGTGTCTGGCATTTTAAAGGACCCAAGCTTAATTAAAGTAGGTGACTTAATCTTTACTATTTATGTGAGATAAGTATGGGGTGCTCAGGCACATTTGGATCCTATATTTGACTTCTTTCAATGTTTTATCCATGAAGCAAATATTATTGACATCCTTTTGGTCCCTCTTGCTCCAACTTGGTGTAACGGTGGAGTTGGGGGTCAAGGTATTGCAAAAAGACTTGATTTATCCTCTTTGTAGCAGACTTGGTGAATAAGGTGGACATGTACCAATCGTGTATAGTAAATACTTTGATCTTAGACCATATGTCGTTGCTATTACAAGCAGAGTCTGATTTGGAGAAGCCAAAATTCCCCTTTAAATTCATTCATTATTGGCTAGAAAAAGAAGAAGAGCTTAAGGTGCTTATCAGAGATAGGTGAACATCATTTGAAGTAGATCCATTTTGTCCAATTATGGATGTGATAGCCCTAAATTTGAAAGACTTAAAAGATACAATCATTAAATGGGAATAAAGCAAGAAAAATTCCTTTAAGGAAGAATCAGTGGGGATAGAAGGGAGGATCGAGGAGGTTTTGCCTTCAAATGTTTCTAACATTCTCTCAAATGTTTCTTAAAATATTTGGTTTTGGATCTATAAGAAAGGAATTTTAAAAATTTGAAGATGGAGGAGGAACCATGGACATTAAAGAGTAGGGAAATTTGGATTTCCCAGGGTGATCAGAGCACGACTTTCTTTCATAGGTACACAAAGCATAGTAAAAATGTTAACGCAATATGGAATTTGTGTGATTATTATGGGGGTCTTGTTAATTCTAAAAAAGAACTAGTAGAGGGGGTTGCAAATCACTTTCAACATACTTTCAAAAATCTTAGGCATTCCTCTATTGTTAGCTAGTTGGAAGTTGTTCGATGTTTTCCTCGTTACTTCACTCAAGAAGAAGGCAAGAAAGTGGTTGAACAAATATCTTTGGAAGAATTCAAGAAGACATTGGATGGATTACTGAAATCAAAGAGTCCTGACCCGGATGGGTGGATTATTGAATTATTTTTAGAAAATTTTGACTTGGTTGGTCTGAATCTGCTTGTTGTGGTAGAAGATTAAAGATTAAACAAGTTTATGGTGGGGCCCTAAACACCATATTCATTACACTAATCCAAAAAAATACTGATCTAGATACCTTCAATGATTTCACCCAATTTCCCTGTGTAACTTGATTTACAAGGTTATATCAAAGGTGATAGCCAATCGTATTAATTCAAATGTGATAGACAACTATATTAAGTCAGTCTTGCGTTGGCTTATTTTTGAAGGAACAATTTGGTTTCCTAAGAAGTATATAGATTCTTGATGCTATAGGTGTGGCTCAGGAATATTTGCATGGCATTAAGGTGAAGAAATTGAATGCAGTGGTTTTAAAGTTAGACCTAATAAAGGCATATGACTTGGTAGATTGGGGCTTACTAAGGCTAGTTTTAATGCATTTTGGTACGAGCTTTGAAGCGACTACATGGATAATTGGGTGCATCTCCTCTGCAATCTTTGTTGTTTTAGTGAATGGAATAGAAACCAACATTTTTAGAAGATCTTGAGATGTAAGGTAGGGGTTCCCTATGGATCTTTTTGTTATTCTTATTGATTGTTGAAGGTACGAGTCTTCTAATTCATAAAGCCACGGTGGAGGGAAGGTTGGAAGGAGTGAACGTCTCTGAAGTAGTAAGGATCACCTTTTTTTTTGCAGATGATGCTCTGCTTTTTGGTAAGGACAATATTGGTGAATGAAAGTATTATAAGAAATGTTTGGATACTTTCGGGATTTCCACAGGAATGCAAGCTAGTGCAATAAAGTTGAAGTTTTTGGTATTTAGGATATGGGAAGATTTGGAGAATCAACTTATACAAATCCTCCTTTATAAGGTTTAGCTTGTCGAGGGCGGACTAAAATATCTTGGATAATTTTTGAAACCCAATAGCTATATGAAAGGGGATTGGATATGGATCTTAAAGAAGGCAGAAGAGCAGTTGGGGAATCGATGCTTCTGTTGGTTATTGTTGGGAGGTAGATTAACTATTCTTAAATTGCTTATGGAAAACACATCGGTTTATTGGTTATCGCTAGCAAAAAGTCCCAAATTTATTTTGGAAAAAGTCAAGCAGAGGTGTTTCAATTTTGTACGGTCTGAATCTAAGAATAAACAAAAATATCACTTGGCAAGTTGGGAAAAAATTTCCCACCCAAAGAGCACAGGGGTTTGTGAGTTGAAAAACATCTTTGATTTTGGAACAACATTAGATGCTAAAAGTATTTGGAGATGCCTTTTTCTTGAGGCTTGTGGAGTGACCTTATGAAAAATAAATACTTTCAATTGGGCTCTTTGGTTGATTGGATGTGTCAAGGTCAGAAACCCTCAGTGGGATGTTCAAATATTTGGAAAAGGCTCCAAAAGGCGGTTGGTGTGGTGATCAAATGGTTGGCTCAAAATATGGGGAAGGGATTGTATATCAAAGTGGGAGATGATCTCTTCATAGGAGGAGCTTATTATTTTTCTTGATTAGAAGATCTCATTACATAGATAGGGGAAAAGGGAATAAAGGTTTTAGCTCAGGTTTATGACACAGAGGGAGTGTTACAGGGGCGACATAGATGGATCTTCAGGAGCCATTGCAGTGGAATGAAACCTCTATATATAAGGCTTAATGCATTCAAGCAATCATTTGTTGAATGAAGAATATTTCCTGCTTTGGTCTTAGAACTAGAACAATGGTCAGGTTGCAACGAAATTGGCATATGAAGCTATTTCATTTTCAAAATGAGACATGGATGAAAATGGTGGAATTCCATCTTGTGGCACTGGAACTGTCATCCAAAATTAATATGTTTTGGCTGGTTGGTTTTGGAAAAAAAGGTACCAACATGGGAGAATATGGTCATATGCGGTGGACAGGTTCCTAGTTTTTGCATCTTATGCAGGAAGGGGGCAGAGACCAACGATCACCTTTTTTATCACTGTCAGTTTACACAGTATGTATGGAACAAAGTGATTAGGACCTTTAAGTTGTCCAAGAGTTGGTGTGCAAGCACCTTAGAACAATGTATTCTTCAGTGGGTTTATGTGGATAATAAGTAGTCAAAATTTCATGTCTTCATTAGTTGGTCTATTTGGAACCATAGAAACGTTATCTTGTTTGAAAATAGATCCAACAATGCCTTGAGAGTATCCTTTTTTCTATGGGATCTTTTAAGGAATTTTACCAAGTGGGAAGGAATGAATGAGAGAGATCTTTTACTTCTAATTTTGAGGTGGTTCTTCCTATTGGTTTCTTCGAGAGGGCCTCCCAGAAAGGTGGGGCGATATCTTGAGCGAGGATGTTTTTAAAACTGGCATCCAGACACTCATTCAAGTTGTGGATGTGGTGTGATAGGGGCACCAATAGGAGAAGCGATCTGTTGGCCCTTTGTGGATTATTATTTTTGTGCAACATAAAAATTTCTTATTCCTTCATATCGTGGGTGATTCAAAGGTAATTATTGAATGGGCTTAGCACAAGTGAAGTTTACAAGTCATTCTCTTGGATTGGTGGAAATCTAGGATCATTGGCATTTAGGACACCCTTCAATTGGTACAATACTTTTATGTCAACCGGGAGCATAATATTATAGTTGATGCTCTATCAAAGAAAGCTCTGCATTCTACCGAGGGCATTATTTTCTTTGAAAAATGGAAGGATACAACAACGATATCTTAGGGTTTATTTCCTATTTTTTTTTTATCTCTATCACATGGATGTGGTAATGTATGGTTCCAAGTACATAATCCATTCCTTTTTTGAATTATGTGAATGATAACTCTTTTTGGGTGACCGCTACACAAAACCAATGGACTTTTGGCTTGTTGTTTTAGCCTCTACATTATATTTATTTGAATTTTACAGACTTTTGAAAAATAAAATATTTTTATGTAATTTTTTTTGAACATGAAAACAAAAACGCTTAATGATTTTTTTGGGATCACATTCAATATATACTTTGATTATACTTTGATTTTAACATGAATATCAAGTATATTAAAAAATAAATAAAAAAATGATGAAAAATAAAGCTACACATAGACAAAGAGAGTAAGTACCTTAGAGATTCCAATTGACCTAGAAGCTCTATCATCCTTCAGCTCTTTAATATATTTGTTATGTAAATTCTATCATCCTTCAGCTCTTTAATATATTTGTTAGTTTACATTGTGATGTAAAGGTATAAAAGTATGTTAATGGCCTTCTTGGAATCATTTCTTATGTACGTTTAACTTGTGAGGGTTGGCATTTTATATCTTAATATTTTAGTTGATGATGACATATTGCTAACAAATTTTGGTAAAGGCTAAATATTTTTATTTTTTAGAGTTGATATGTGGTTTTCAGGCAAGGATTTATTTATCTACAATCCTTCCCACACAACGGGTTGCAAATTTGACATAGACAACCTTCGTCTAATCAACCCTCTTTATTACTTTATACACTATCATTCCACATGTATTATCGATGTGATTCGGTGGTTTAATTGATTTCTCTTGTTGTGTATTCCATTGGATTGATTGAAAGAGTGTTACAGTAGATACATTGTTATATTCTATTTATTTAACTTTTTGTTATTACATTGGTATATTCCATTTATTTAACTTTTTGTTGAATGATTTTTTTAATGAGTATTTGTTAAATGTTTTTTTTTTAATTATGTAATATTTCTTGAAATAGATAATAGATAATTTAACTATTATGTCAATGTAGGTGATCTATATGAAATTAGTGGTTTCATACTAATGTTTAGACAGATGGTTGAATTTTTTTTTATGTTTTTTAAAGTGGTAATTTGTTTATATTAAATATAATTAAAAAATAATTATTTAAATGTTTGTTGGTCATTGATGGCTGGTGTTTGTGTATATTTTTTTTTCTAGGTGTTTGCGGTGGGGTTGGCGTTATTTAACATGTTACGTGATAAATACTATAGTGTGACATGTAGGAGTTTTGAGGTGTCAACTATGTCTGCAATTGATCATTGTCAGATGGCGAATGATGAGCAGGTTTATGGGTTGAATGCTGAGCTTTTGATAGTGGATCAAATTTATCTGTCAAGTTCTAGACTCCGAGGGTGGCAAGAGGCCGGATTTAGGCCATTGTTTGGATATCCTGACAATGTTATGTCACATCAACAATGACCCCGTAGAAAAATTCTTAAAGTGAGGAATGCTATAGTTAGATTGATATTGTTATCATTATCCATCACTTAAAATGTTGGGCTATCCATCACTATCAACACCGTCATTATCTTTGTCACATAGAAGCATGGTAAAAGTGAGAAACGCCATGGATGTTGTGTCCACCTCATCATTATTCATTTCTTGGCATCCCACGCATTGTCTTGACAATGCCTATTTTTGTTTTTTATTTGGAATGTTATGCCTACTTTTGTTTTTTTTATTTGGAGAGATAATGCTTTTCATGCTTACTAGGTAGACTTGTAATGTCAATTTCACATGGAGATATGGATTCCATGTAAGTCTACGTGCCTTTTGTGTAGTCTTAGATTCATCATAAAGTAAAGCAAAGGTGTTGACATTTCTTGGAGTTTTATGAGGTTAGGTGTATGTCTTTTGTGGTGTCTTTTTTGTGTAGCCGGTTGTTCAACTATTGCATAAGCCTTGGTCTTGGCCTTACGTCAAATCATGGCTTGAAGGGCTATATTGCATTTGCATGTTTTAATTTGTTGTAGTTATCTTATGAGTTTGGATGAATGGTCATGGTGAAGGTTGTTTGTCCTGCCTATTTCAATGACGTCATTTGTGTGTTTACAAATATACAACACCCTTCTCCAAGTCTGCGTGGATGTATCCATATTTAAGATGTAATAAATTGGGTCTTTGATCATGGAGAAGTATGTCTAGCACATGTTTTAAGCAATTTTTCCAATTATCCTTGTTCCCACAAAACATTGAGAAATCGATTCAATGCCTAAGTAGTGAAATTGATTCGTTGACTAAGTAATTTTGTGGAAGAATAATTTTCTTTTCTATTACAATTTTGTGGCAAAAGTATCATATTTCTATAACTTCTATCTTATAGAAATATCGATAGTTGTTAACAACTGCGGTGCCATTGCCACCATATGGCTCTTGTTATATATATGCTTAATGATTAATCTTAAAAACTTTAATACTTTAATTGATTAAAACCTTTATCTTTTACTATTCAATAATAATATACCTTATCATTTGAAAATGTGTCTTTGTCGTTTTTCTTCAAGATTAAAAGCCATGATATATGGGATATTAATTTTGTATGATATTAGATTTCAAGGAAGAACAATTGAAAGGTCATTATGGGCAAGCCATTCGAAACCTTCACAAACTGAACGTATATTCCTTGGAGGAGACTTAATCTAAATTGTTATAATTTGTGCTGCAATATATATGCCTCCAAACTTAGCTTGTACTTCAATAACTAAAATTAAATAATTTAAATAGTTTCTTTAAGAAAATACTTCATATATAAAGATATGCAAAATTAATATTATAAATTTGTGTGCTTTAAATTATCTGAAATGAAGAGACGTTGGTTTTGTAGCTTTCTCTTACTGAGTGAAATCTATAAATCCTGCCTGGTTTGCATTAATTTCATGTTCAATCTCCCCAGCTTGAAGACTTTGTTTCAACCTTTGAGGTTTGAGCTTCTTCTTGCTTGAAGACATTGTTCAAGCTTTCAAGTTTGAGCTTCTCTTCATTTTTCCCACTCGTTTGAGCTACGCTTTGTCTTAGTCATTTTTTCTAAATGTTTGAGGGAGTACCTTCTAAGAGACTTCAATCAATTCGGCTTAGTCAAATTTTCTAAATGTTTGAGGGAGTATCTTCTAAGGGGATTCAATCAATCTCAAGGAGATATGCTATACCTTCTTCAATTTATATTTTTATTTCAAAGATGAAGAAGACTCGATACTTAGGATTCTTTAGGTGAGAGTTATTTTTAAATTCAATTGTTTTTTATTGTAAATTTGAAGTTAGTGTTCGAGCCTAAAGGTCAAGTCAACACCTATTATAAAATTTATTACTTACAAAATACCCAAACATAAAAAAAAACCACAAATTCAAAGCCTATTTATAACTTACCAAAGACCCAAACATTAAAAAATGATAATATCAAATCCTATTAAATTTTTTAAGTGACAAACAAATGATAACACATAGACTTACCTTTTCTTTTACATGTAAATTTTGTTTTCCTTTTAGGTATAATTCAGTTTCTATAGAGCTATATCCTTTTGAGCTCAAAGGTAGAATATAGTTTGTTGGGTTTTGTGTCTCTATGTCCCTTTTTCCAGGGATCCTGACCTAGGTTCAGTCCCTTCTGCTCAACACACACATCCCAAGATATCGGCCCGACAGAGAATAGCTCAGCCGACAGCACCTACGACACAGGTGTCGTCTCACCCGAGATATCTCTCTTGATGGGTATTTGCCCGAACCACGTTTCCGTAGTTGGGTGGGAGGGTGTTTGGTACCTTGTCTCTGCGCCAAGGCTCTCAATGAAGTCTAGGGGTGGATTATATGTGTTCATTGTGCTTCAACAACTAGTTTGTGCCCCAACCTTTCTTATGCAACTCACTTAAATAAACATCAGACATGCATCATAATCATATCCAATAATACAATGCGACCATCATACATCTATTCATTTGTAAGCAAACCTATAGTCATTCATTCAATGCAACATTTACACATATATCTTAAGCTACTCAACATTCACACATATACATAGAATATAACATGGAAACCCATTTAGGAAAAAACCACAAGGTGCTCTTCATCTGGCATGAGGAAATAGATGCACCTTTCGTTTGCACACTAAGCTATATACTTTGCTCAAGATATTATTCTCTAACTTTACAGACTCTTCCTTCCTCTCATGCTCTCTTATCTTCTCTCTGTTCTCTTACTACTCTATCTCTACTAATGATCCCCACACAGCCTGGATCAACTTAACCTTTCCTACTCTTCTGTGCACTTTGCTATAGATCCTTTATTGTGATGCACTCAACAATTACAGAGCCACCACCCTTTTCAGTGAACGAGAGTCTACAACACTAACTACAAAGAGAATGTCTACATAGACTGACTTTTGGCAGCACGTCTAACACAAAATGACTATCGAGAGAATGTCTAACCTGCATATAGCTTGGGTTCCTCCTTTTACAACCCCCTTAAAGACTCAATACTGATTCCCTACATACTTGACATGGACTCAATATCGACTCTATTAAGACTCATTACATACTCGTTACTATCACTATCTCAGCCGACTTACTATATCCAGCCACCAGGTTGTCTTTCCTATTCTAGCAACACCTAACAGGAGGCATTAACGACCTAACTTACAAAGATGCCTTCACGCGTGCGGTTTTCGTCGGCTCTAGCCGAGATCGTACCCACGATTGTTAATGTCTGCCACTTTCTCAGCATTATTCCTTACTGTCATTTTCCAGTCGTTATGCTACTTGCATGCCTTCTGCTGCTGATATTCTGCCATACCGTCTCGTATCACACTCCAACCTTCTATCGTGAATTACTTATTTGGTGCGGTTTCCTCTTCCAATACCTTCTCCTATCCTTCTTCCTCTCTTTCACTTCCTCTTTCACAACATCCTTCCTCTTCTTGTTTTTATTTTGCTTCTTCAGTCGTATCTCCTTCTTATCCTCCTTTAACTCTTCTTCATACTTAGGCAAAATTCTGCATGAATTTTTCTTTACTGTCTCTAGGCCCAACAGGCCCCAAACAGTCACTTGTGGCTCGTCCCGAGCCACTTGAATCTATTTCTCCATGTTGTGACTTGCACTAATTTTGTTTTGAAAATCTTCTACGATTTCCACCACTTTCTCTGCCTCTGTGCGCATTTCTTCCTCTATCTTTTGCAGTTTCTCCACCAGGTCAAAACTGACGTGTTCTGGAATGAACTTCTCCATTGATGCCGCTAAATCAGTACATAAATTATGATGTACAGGATGAATTATGCCTGTAAATCTCTCTACTTCGGCCTGCAACTCTTCTACTTTTTCCTCACGCCATTGTTGTTGTGTGTGCAATACAGTCATTTGTTGATGCGATTTTCTCATATATGTCACCTTAGCCATTTTCTGTGCTAGGGATAGCTGCTTCATATCATTTCTAAACCGTGTGATGTTTGATTCAAATGTAGTCAACTCGCTTGCGATTTTCTGTGATTGCTCGTCATCGATCAGTGCTTCCCAAGTCTGAGAGACTTGGTTGGCAACCTTAGCACATGTTTCTTCCACTTCTTCTATTTTCTTCACAACCCGAGCTACATCAGCTTTTCTGCTCTCCAACACTTCTGAAGGTGTGTTGGGTCTTCTTTTTTCTTTTAGCTTTGTAACTTTCCTCCTAAGCTCAACTGCTATATTGCCAAGCCAATTGACCTTATCTTCAGGTGGAATTTCTTGTAATATTTTAACATCTTCAATATTTGAACAAGCACAATTTATGATATTTTTGAGTCTTTGCTTACTTTCTTCTCCTTCTCTTACTTTTTGCTTGGTCCTCTGTATCTTTGCATTGATTTTGGTGACAACCCTCATGGATTGCTTCACCTGCTTACCAAGGTTACTTACTCTTACTCTAATCTCTGCAACTGCCACTTTTTGTAAGGCATACACATCCACCAATCTCATCTTCAAAAAATATCAGGATATCTGGTCAGTACTTCTATCGACCTCATTGGAGTCTGGAGCCTCTAGGTCCAAGACTTCTCATTGGATTTATAATATAATTGGGTGGTATCCTCTTGGTCTCTAGGGTTCTGGCGCTTCATATGGGCTAGGTGCATCCTGCGACTATGGTACCTGGGGTGCACGATCTACTGCAATTTTGATTTCTTCAATTGTCCAACCCAGTTCATTCAGCCAATTTGTAATAGTACTAGTAAATTCATTTTGTTGTTTGCCAAGATTGTGGAGACTTTCCTAGGAGGATTCTGTTAGTACTTCTAATAATGCGGCTACCTCTTCCTCATCCATACAGAAGGTATTAGCTTCCCTGTTAGCCTTTTGTTTCTTGTGTTTAGGTTCCCTTTATTCTTCAACATCTTGCCTGTCCTGTTGTTTCTGTTCTAGTGGTGGTTCTTGATGAGGCAAATTGGAGTGAGTTTTTTTATGGCTTTGTCCCTACTGTGTTTTGTGTGGGGTGTTTATCTGGATTGACTTGTTTGTCCTTTCTCTGAGTTGTTGGCACTTCCTGTCACCATTCTTCTGGCCAATCACTGACAAAGGTTTTGTAAATCCTCTTATGTTAGTACATATTGCATCTCCAACCATTGTTGTTGTGGGTCTCTCTGTGGTTGGATGGAAACATAGTGTCGACTGAGTTGAAATTTGATAATTCGTCTAAACATGGAAATAGTGGTCATGCTCAGCCTTACCTTGTGCTTCACTAGGTGCTTTAAGGCTTAAGTATGGATGAAAAATTCACTATTACTGTTCATTTATCGATTTTTGTCTAGAGAGAACCAAAGGTTCTGGTATCTTGCACCTCTGCAGCTAACAGGTAATTCTACTAGCTGGTAGTCTATCGGCTCAGACCAAATAGTAAATGAGATTAAAATCAATAACCAAGAATAATGGAAAGAAGTACCTTCTTCCTACGTTGAGGCTGCGTCTTGCAACAATTCATTAAGCAAAAATTGTGACCAATTGATTTGAACACCTTCTGCACAAAGTGCAGCCAACAATACTGCACCCGTAGTACATTGATGTGGTTGTGATGTGCCTAACATTTTGTATGATAATATCGTTGTTGTCACGCGAATAACAATATCACTAATAGATGATATTGAGAATCCCCTACTAGACCTGACAAGGTCATACTTATCCTTGACCTTTGCAATGTGGGATGGGTCATTGTCGTTCGCCAAGGCTGGTATTGGGTCTGCTCCTACCCTTGGAAGTCCTGTAATTGTTGACATTAGGTCAAAATCAATTGAATAGGGTTTGTCTAACCAAAGGAATCCTCCATGAAATATTACGAGCAACTACTTAACATAACTGCCCACTTATGTACTTCGACCAAAGTATGGCGTAAATAGCAATGACAATAACCCAGACTGTTCCAGTCCTTTCTCCCATTTCATTGGAACAAACCGGTTTGGTGAATCAAGCGTATCTCTTACCAGTTTCATTTAGTTCTTTCCATCGAGGTCTCTTATTTTGCTTGTGTCTGAATCTTCAAAGGCTTGCTTTTGTAACTGGAGCATGATATCATGCAGTACTGTCATACCTTTTAGTATTTTGGGTGCTACCAATGTAGCATAACCCTTTCTAGGGATGCTAACCCACGATGCTTCCATCCTCCTTGGTGGAATATATGGCAATAACAAGTTCCTTGTTTCAAATTCCTATTTCTCTTCATGGCTTGGTGGTGTTGCTGGAGCTTTATCCTTTCTCTACTTCTTCATTTCCTGCTTCCCCTTTGAAGCTGGTGATGATCTTGGTTCCTGCACGCTGCATTTTCCTGAAGGCTGAGGTGGGACTTGGGCAACAACTAGGCTAGGTTAGTTCCTTGCGGGAATATATCATGCAATATCTTCCATGATAGGGTTAGGTGATGTAGGTCCAACTTCAGGTTCCACAATGGAATTAGAACTTGATATTGTAATAACCATAAATTGGGTTCGGCTCTTTGAGTTGCAGAAAATACTCGGTCTTTTCTGTTCTAGGAATAAGGGGTATGAATATGGTAACAACGTATAATAAGAAACATCAACTTTTTGACAGTTGTCCTCCACACGAGCAATTATTTACTTAGCAAGTAGTCCATCGTTTTAACATTATAGGTCGATGATTTGGGTCATTTGAGGAATATTTTTGGCATGCATCCAATTAGATGTCATTGGTAAAGAAGGTTATTGTCATTTATGGTAGACATGATCCTAGGGTATGCCACCCAATTCCATCAAGATTTCCAGAATAATGGCTTACAGGTATCGTGTCAGCAAATTACTTAATTACTGTACCCGTCATGACATCACTTCATGGCGGTGTTATTTCATGTGAATATCTGATTCTCCCTCCAAGCTCCAACAACTTCTTGTCGTGCTCCTTGTGACTTTCTTTTCCCTTCCCAAAAGTTTATGCCAAGTTGGTATAACACCTTTTTTTTTCT
This sequence comes from Pseudotsuga menziesii, assembly GCA_001517045.1. NCBI lineage: Eukaryota > Viridiplantae > Streptophyta > Pinopsida > Pinales > Pinaceae > Pseudotsuga > Pseudotsuga menziesii. The sequence goes on along the minus strand of LPNX010312310.1, from coordinate 524,734 downwards.
CAGGTTATATCGAGCAGGGTAAGATGTATCTTCACACACGCGAACTCCTTCCACTGCGCACATTCCTTCTGACACATGTATATTATGTCAAGTGGGTCATTATCATTAAGATATCCTGTGATATTATAGCATTCCCTCCAGTTGTGTACTGTCATGTTGAATTGATGGAAACTCATGGCTGCGACCAGGATTTCTTTAAATATCTTTTCCGTTATTATTTGCAACGCAAATCAACTGTCGAGTGTTCACTTGTGAATTCAAATTTATGGGTGAAGCTTACAACTAAGCTTTCCCATTCGACAGTTCATCCTCGCAGCTCTACTGAGGTGTACCAATGTATTGGTACCATTTCCAGAGTGTGGATGAATCGATGGACCCATTCTTGTTGCGGATAATCTTGTTAGTTCTTGCGACAATGCTCAATATGTTCCACATGATCTCTCAGTCCTGTATACTTCTGATCAGGGAAACTGATCTCTTCGCCAAATATGATCTCCATTAATCTTCTACACTGTGTCCATTCGAAGATAGAATATTTGTGTGTACCCTTGTTAGGATTATTAATCCTCCCTTGGTAAAATGTCTATTAGATTAATTATTTCCTAACTTAGGAACCTTAATTAAATAATTGGGTCCACTAGTACAATTGGGTCCACTTGGACTAACAGGGCCACATGTACCAGTCACTGGAATGTGGGGAACACTGCTAGAGGTTAACTGCCACTTACTGCATGTGCATGCATTAGTTTGGGTGCCTCCTAGACCAATCCCTACATTTTAGGATCCACTGGGAGTCCCAGCACCAACCTACTTCAGTTAGTTGGAGTTAGTACAAGTTAGTCTCAGTTAGCCCTTGGTTACTTTCAGTTAGTTCAAAAATAGTTAGCTAGCGCATGTCTTACATGGATGCATGTGGAGTAGGTGCCTTTTCCCACCTACCACACTCAGTTGCATTGAGTTAATTAGCTGTCAATGTTTATTTGAGTTGGTTGGACATCTGGGAGTTGATTTTGGACTCCGATATTGATTGAGAGACCATGACTTAGAGATTCAGTTAGATACAGTCATATCCACTTGGGGGATTTGAATTCATATCCCATGCATTCGAATTCTTCCTATGTAAACTATTGTAACATCAGATATTATTATTGTGAATGATACTGTAAATTCCTGAGAAATACTTTTCTGTTTCCTGTGTGGTTTGTTTTGTTCAGTTTGTATCTTCATTCTCCATCTATTTGCTGCAAACATTATTAGAAATATCTGCTTAAATATCTAAATGGCATTCAAATTCTAATAACCCCACCATCTAGTGGGCGCAACTTTAAACACATAGTCCAGAGCAGACAATCGCTGTGATTCTATGAATTTTTCTTCAAATTCTTCCAGAAAAGATGTAAGGTTAGGTAATCCTTCATATGTAGGCAACGCTCTTGCTTCAACTCCTACCTTCAGACAACTCTTATTATTCTTGCGCATCTTCTCATTGACACTTCATATAGCATGTTCTGCCAATTTTCCAAGGCATCGCCCGAGTCAGGCGTGCACGAACTTACACTCCACTAACTCAGTTTCTCATTAGTTGTTGGATTTATATAGTCTTATTTTGAAGCCATGATGTTATACAATTGATCTAGGTGATTATCTTTCCCTTCACTATGTACGGGCTCAACATATCTTTGTCCTTCAAGCGGATCAGTTTGCACAACCACTCTTATTTCAGAATCTTCAAATGATAAGATCCTCTTCTTGAAGTTTATAATGGTTTGGTTGTTTATTACCCAATCAATTCCTAGATTTGTAGGTTATGGATTTGTGTCATTGACAATGTCAATGAATTCGAAGTCAACATATGTTCTTAGGCCTTCGACTTCTGTAGGCACTTGAGTTAGTCTACCAATTGGTAGAACCATCGACTGGTTCACAAGCCTTAGTTGAATGGGAGACCAGTCTTGTCCCGGTTTATTCATGCTCTCCCATGTTTGTCTTGTCAATATATTGAAATTTGAGCCCAAATATAATATGATATAATCCATATCATAATCTCCTATCGCCGTAGTCATTTGCATTTCTCACCTTGTCTTTAGTCTTTTCCCATTATGATTAACTCTTTTTTCTTCTTCATGTCCCAGGTCATTTGGGGTTTCTTCTATGAGTGTTTTCAGTTCTGCAACAACATCTTTATCATTGATTAGTGCTAAACAAATTTTGAAAAATTCTTTAAGATTACTAAAAATTTTCATTGGCGGTTTCCTGATGAGCTGTTCAAATCGTTCGGGCATGGTATTGACTTGTCCAAATGTCAATGAATGATTAGAATCAACAAAGTCTTGTTGCACCTCTAAGAAGACTTATTTCTCTTGTTGGACATCTATCGAAGGTTTCTTTTGTGTCGCGTGTCTCATTTGCGGTTGTCCTTACTGTGTATTTTGGTCTGCACCTGTCGCAACACCTCCTCTTGTAATTACAAGAATGTGAGGTTATCTTGGTTTGACATAAATCATCTGAATGTTCTGATTGGGATTTGGATTCTGATTCTGCACTGGGTTGGGATTTACGACAGTTCTATCCTTCCATTTCACAATCATCTGCGGACACTGTTTGACTGTGTGATCAAATGATTTACAATATGTACAATTTTTTGTAGGACTTTGACAATCTCAGGAAAAATGTCCTGGATTCCCACAATTATAACATATGATTTGGCCTCTTCCTTGACCAAATCCTCCTCCTTGTTGTTGTCCTTGACCTCTAAAGTTTCCACCTCCCCTTTGCGAAGGGTATTGTTGTTGTTGAGGATACTGATTCTATTGGTATTGCAGCTGAGGGTGTTACGGTTGTTGATATTTTTCAAGATGATACCAAGGCTACACTCATTTATCTTGCATTTTCTATCATTTTTCATTAAATAGGTATCCATCGTCTTTTCTTATAGTAGCTGAAATCCTCTGTAGTCTTTTTCATCATGACCCATTGATCTACAAAATTTACAATACATACTAGATGGTGTGCTTACAATCTTCTGTAAGTACAGACATTGTTCGGACTTATGGCCCCTAGTCTAGCATTTTCTACACCAAGGCATTCTTTGGGTGTTTAACATGTTCGGCACACCTATTGCGACATAGTTCATTAGCACCGAGAAACTGTCTTTATGGTGTTCGTCTATTCTAAATCTTGTACACCATAGTTCTTCTTACACTTCCTTTCCTCTCTTAATGTCATGGAGCTGCACTGTATGGTTGGCGAGCTACGACTGAATTGTCATCATTCTCGAGCCAATATCTTCGATTAGAGAGGCTTCTAGTTTCATTGTTATTTCCAAAGACTCTATTTGTGACACAATATTATGTTGCATAAACGGGGTTTAGATATGTGGCAACTTTGCATCAATGAACCATTCCTTGTGTTGTACATCTGACATTTGGAATCTCACTTTGGACATCAATGTCTGAAATCTTTGGTCAAGGTCCCAAATAGATTTTGTTGGTAGCTGCTTAATCTCTTTCATTTCAGTGATGCATTGTGATTCAGACTTTGGATTTCTGAACTCATCTATCAAACCCACTTGAATATCATTGAGTGTTTTAGGGACAACTCCTACTGGTACAATGGAAAATTTCATATACGAGTCTAGCGCACGACCTTGCCACGGGGACTTCAATTAATGAACCTCTCANTTTTATACCTCAATCCTTATAAACCACCCTACCCACCCCCACCTTAAACCCCTCATCCCCCCAATACTTGCAATATATTGGTTCGATTTTTGATAATTTAAAAACCCACAATATGAACTAACGTGATAGGATATTGGTCAACAAGTGAAGCCCCCGTGGACCTTGCAAAGCCGTGATCATCCGTGCTTTCTTGATATTCTCATCCTGGATCTGTCACATAGTCTAGACAACTTCGTAAAGGAACCAATGTTGTTTTGGGTCTTCCAACCCATTTCCATTGAATATTGGTAACTTAATATCAGCTCCAACCATTGTATTTGTTGTCGGTACAGCCGAAACAAAATTTTGGCTAGTTAGACTTCCTTGTCCGTTATTTACAACGTTATTATTGTTCGTATTTATAGAATTACTTGGAGATAAGTCTCTCAATCTTACCTCTGGCGAAGTATGCAGTGTTGTACGTGAGTTGTAAGCACATTCTCGTTCTGAAGATTCAATCAACTCTTCTAAATATTTGTATCCTTTATAGATCGGTTGACATTCTTCTTCTTTGTCACAATACCCTTCGTCCAAGTATGACGTGAGCTCGTAGCCTTCTTCTTCTCTATTTGTGCTGCAAATCCCTCTTCCTAGCATAGTTTTTCTTCACTTTCCAGACCTGAATCTTCTTTCGCTTCTTAAAAATCCTGACTCTAGTTCAGTTCCACTATCTCTTGGTAACATCTCACTTTAGGGTTCTGCTGAGACATAGCCACTATGTTTCTATACAATCTTGTTACATTCATAGAATACCTTTTTCACATACAAGAATTTTTTTCCACATTTATAAAGATGGTAGATATCTACTGCGTGGGCCTTGAATTTTTTCCCGCTTTGCCTCACTGTATGAGGTTATTGTGTCAACTACAAAATCTTTAATATATCCTTCTAGGATACTATCTATTAAAAAATCTATATCCCTCGACATAGGGTTGCTTACTTCTTCTAGTCTCTCAATTAACTGGGGAGTCCACTCCCTTTGTTCTCCGCCTTGAAAAATTGTTTGTTGGGTCACTAACTTAGATAACCATTCATGCAACACAATGGGAAACTCAAAAAATAAAATCTCATGGATGTTTGTGTAGATGTATCGGCCCAACCACTCTATTGGGTTCCACCGAGATCCTTCAATTTATTTTCGAGCAAGATCTAAATCTTTGGATTCCACCTAATCTTGGATTTTTGGTTTCGTGGGTTGCCACAACATATACCTCGCCACAATGATTCAGGGTCCTAACAATAGAACCATTTATTGGGTTTTGTGTCTTTCTGTCCCTCTTTCCAGGGATCCCGGCCTAGGTTCAGTGCTTTCTTCTCACCACAAAAATCCCGAGATATCGTCTCGACAAAGGAAAGCTCAGTTGACAACACCTGCGACGCAAATGTCGTCTCACCTGAGATATCTCTCTTGATGGATAACTACCATAACCATGATCCCGCAGTTGGGTGGGAGGGTGTTTGGTACCTTGGCTCTAGACCAAGGCTCTCAACAAAGTCTGGGGGTGGATTATATGTGTTCACTGTGCATCAACAAATAGGTTGTGCCCCAACCTTTCTTATGCAACTCACTTAAATAAACAACATACATGCATCATAATCATATCCAGTAATACATTGCGACCATCATACATATATTCATTTGTAAGAAAACCTATAGTCATTCATTCAATGCAACATTTACACATATATCTTAAGCTACTCAACATTCACACATATACACAGAATACAATGTGAAATCCATCTAGGAAAAAACCACAAGGTTATCTTCATCTGGCATGAGGAAATAGATTCACCTTTCGTCTACAGACTAAGCCGCAGACTCTGCTCAAGATCTTCTTCTCTAAATTTACAGACTCTTCCTCCATTTCATGCTCTTTGATCTTCTCTTTGTTATCTTACTACTCTATCTCTACTAATGATCCGCACACAACCTGGATCGGCTCAACCTTTCCTACTCTTTTGCGCACTCAGCTACAAATCCTTTACTCTGATGCACTCAACAATTACAGATCCACCATGCTTTCAGCCAACGAGAGTCTACAACACTAACTATAGAGAGAATGTCTACACAGACTAATTGTTGGGAGCCTGTCTAACATAAACTAACTATCAGGAGAATGTCTAACCCACATACATCTTGGGTTCCTCCTTTTATAACCCCCTTACAATCTCAATACCAATTCCCTACATACTTGATACAAACTCAATACTGACTTGATACAGTCTCTGTTCAGACTCATTACAGACTTGTTACTATTGCTATCTTAGCTAACTTACTATATCCAGCCACCAGATTGTCTTTCCTATTCTAGAAACACCTAACATGAGGCACTAATGGCCTGACTTACAAAGATGCCTTCACGTGTGCAGTTTCCGCTGGTTCCAGTCAAGCTCATACCCACGATCATTAAGGCATGTCACTTTCTCATCATTATGCCTTACTGCCATTTTCCAGTCGTTATGCTACTTGCACACCTTATGCAACTAATATTCTGTCATACTGTATCGTGTCGCACTCCATCCTTTGGTCATGGCTTACTTATCTGGTGCGGTTTCCTCTTCCGATGCCTTCTGCTCTTCTTCTTCCTCTCTTTCACTTCCTTTGTTGCAACATCCTTCCTCTTCTTGCTTTTATGTTGCTTTGTCTCAAATTGTGCCAAAGTTAAAGATGTTCTGAACTCGGGGCACAAACTATTTTGGCACTTGCATTCACATATTCTAAACCCAATTATTTTAGGAGATATTTCATATCTTCCCTTTGAAAGAGACATAGAGGAGTCCTAAATAGGGTTGCTCATACATAATCATCTTCATATATAGCAACATTGATAGGATTTAATCATGTTGCAATGCTTTGTGAGATAGTTGACAATGATGGTTTAAGGGATTACTTGTTGAGGTTGGGAGAATTTGCAAAAGAGCATAATTTACCATTTATATCTATTGTATTGCATCTCTTGTTGGGTATCACATATTTCTTTTAGCAATTTATATTATTCTTTTTAGATCTCAAAATGGAATGTACAGAAGAATTAGCTTGTACAAGTTTTAACATTTACTATATCTTTCAATGTACTGGTGGTTTTTTACCTCATGCATTCTTCATCTTTCAAGAGCATTAAAAAAAAAATTTATATCTATTTTGTCACCCCTTTCTCCACTTACAATGCACTCAATGGATGAAAGGGACTACTCTACCAAGCATGCCTTAAGGCTCACAAAAAAAAAAATAGGAGGAAGCCATACTTTTGAACTTTGAGTTATTATTGTTATTTTCTTTAAGCAAACTTCCTTTTTTATTTATTGTAGTACCATATATAGTTCCATACACAAACTTTTGTAAGTAGGTGAGTGATTTAGGGCCATTCAAATTTAAACATTGAACACATGAATATTTAATTCTTCACGACATTATTATGGGTGTTGGTATGGACATTATGGACATAAAATGTTGGGTAGTATCATCAATTCTATATGTTTTGTTTTATTGGTTTTTTTGGTGACTGATGCATGCTAGGAGGATGAACTGCATGAGCTTTGTAAAGCAACAAAGGCAGAGCAGTGTTGATAGCTTTGACATTTAATGATTAATGATTTGTACATAACCACTTATTGTAGATAAGATTCCTATATTATTTCCATATATTTATAAAGTGCAAGTTGTAATTAATTGGTCACTTCACAAGTAATCTCCATGGAGGAAGAGTTTGCTTACTCAATAAATGGAATTTGTTATTTTATTATTGCCAGGTAATGATTTCTTTCCATGGTGTAGAACACATTTTACTCCATTGAATTTTAAGGTGTCAGTTATTCAATTAACCAAGCTTTTGGTGGGAATTTATGTTGCACAAGAGTTCCCCAAATGTTCAGGGTTTCAAATTATCTAAAGTTCCCCAAGTTTCCACGAAGATCAAATTCCACAAAAAATTCAAAAAAGATGCAAATTGTCTAACTTTAGGTTACTCATTTCTTAAATTTTATTTTTAATTATTTCAAAACATCAAATCCAATGCCACTTGAAAGATAATGCAAGTCCATTAATTTAATATTTCTGGTAAAAAATCACATTAAGAATATATATGGACTTTGATAAAACATGTTGCTTTCAGAGATGACCGAGTAATAGATGATTTTATTCGTTATGGGTGGTGTTTCAGCAGGGAAAAGAGTACTATAATTAAATACACCATTCACTCACAATAAAGCATAGGTAGATATAAGTACTGAAATTGCGATTTCTTCAAGCGAATAGAGCAACCGAGATAATTATGCAAAATGCAACGCAAAAGAAAAAATGCAATCCAAACTAAAGTGATCATATTATAGTAATAATGAGAGATAGGACCAATCTTAAAACGTCCAAGCTATCTTTCAACAATGCTCACATGCTTAATGCATAACTTATATGGTATCAATTCATTTCCTTGATCTCTTTTGGAAGGGAATCCAAAGTCCAAAAATAATTGTAAGTATATGTACATGACATCCACTATAAATAAAGTGCAATACATGATCACCATTTCTCTTATGCCAATTTATAGTCATGCTTTCCATTCTATACACCACTTTTAAGAGAACTCATAAAATTACAGAACCTTTAGCTGCCTCATTTTCAAGTGCTTTCAAGTACCAAGCACAAGAATTCTAAGGTTTTTTTTCCTCGGAAATTACAGCCCATGATATTAAACATTTTGAGAATCAAGTGGCCTTTCTTAGGCCTCATAAATGGACCCAGGTTAGCAAACCCCCCTTAATATTTTCACCATTCCTGGAAAATACCTTAATTCCAAATCTTTGACTGAGAATACAAGAAATCTAGAAACACCATGAATAGTAAAATGCAAATCCAAGCACAAGAATTCTAGTGCCATTGCTAAGAACATAGTAGCAATATTGCACTACTAAAATATTGAAGTAGAAGCAGGCATCCCATAAGAATAAAAAATGTACTTTTTTTAAAATAAAAAAATATACATGGTTATTCAAAATTTGAACCAATACTAATTCTTCCTTGTAAATGAATTTTAAGATATTTCAAATTTGAAATATACCATTTGATATAACAATCAAACAAGTAAAGTTTAATAGGCAAGTATGAGCTCATGGTTCTATGGCCTCCTTGTATGTATTTTTGAAGTATGGGATCATGATGTCAATGTCCACATTTTTTTAATGTTGATTAAGTAATGTGTGTTCAACAGTATGGGATCATGATGTCAATGTCCACATTTTTTTAATGTTGATTAAGTAATGTGTGTTCAACATTTATTGGAGATGCATTAAATATTTGACCTATTTTTTTCGAGTTCCACTAAAGTTAAACCATGCTTATCTAATATTATTTATTTATTTCTATTAAAAATGAAGATCAAATTGGTGCTATACAAATTACGTTAATATAGAATTTTACACCAATAAATACGACAACACATTGATATCATCACAAATGTCTCAAAATACATATAAACAAACTTAACCAAAATATTTTAACATTTAAAAAATATGTTTCATACATCTTACACACATCCCACATACATACTAATGAGCACTTATTCTTCCATAAACTTTAAGATGGATATCATTATATATATTAATGAGCTTCAACTTTTTAAGTTTTTTGAGATTTGCTTTTTCTATATTTTTTTCCTAAATACTTATGAAAAAATGATTTAGTCTTAAAAATTATTTCACCTATCTAGCATATTATTAAACTTTTTGAAGCAATTGCTTATATTATTTTAGTTAATGTTGACATAGTGCTTATTTAGCCTATTATTAAACCTTTTTGAACCAATTGCTTATATTATTTAGTTAATGTTGACATAGTGCTCACAAACTTTCATAGATGCTAAATATTTTTTAATTAATTGAACTTGTAGAGGTAGACTTGTCCCACTCAAACCCTCTCACAATTTGTAATTTCCATGCACATCGAATATGAGCTAAATGGCAAAGATTTCTCGTACCTTTCTAAAATAGTTTCCAACAATTGGTACACTTGACATTAGCATTATCATAAACATGCAAGATAGTGATCAAACAAAGTATTTGTTCCTTGACTTTTAGTTCTTTAATAAATTAATCGATTGAATATTGTAAAACCCAAGATATTTAACCTCGAACAAACGACATGGGTGAAAGTTTTATCGTCATTTTTTTTAATAGTGAAAAAGTTGTGACTTGTTATTGTTCCTAATCATTTAACTTGACATTTATAACCCTATTTCCTAAATGTGTTTATTTTGAGAGTTTGGACAATGATAGAACTATTTATTTTTATGTAATTGTATTTATAAAATTAGCATACCCCAAAATGAGGAAATGAAACATTGAAGAAAAAACGAAATGAACATTAATGAAGACTTATTTTGCTCAAAATAATGCTAATAACATAGAGATATGAATAGAGATAACATAGAGATAAACGATGCGCTAAGGATATAGTCACCTTTGAGATAAAATTATGCTATATGCAACCAAAACACCAAGTTAAATACCTAACCCATCGGTCTAGATTTAGTTTCATAACTTGATTAAGATTTCGACCCTATCAATCTCTTAAATCGTCTTGTATATGATATCGTAATTATAACTTAAAATCCTAGTCATAGTTAATTAAAAATTATATGATCTTAATCAACCATGTCATTTGGGCCTGCGAAACTATGTATTCATTCTTCTTGTTAGTCAACTATGAATAGTAATGGGTTTCAGTTCTTTACTAGCTTTGGATCGATCTTAAGAAAAGACAAAGTTCTTGATAACTGTGATCCCCTCTCGAGTTTTCCAACGTCTAATGAGTGGAGGCTAATTTGTTTTTAACCTTCCAAAACGAGCTTCCAAACTCCATATCCCTCCAACAACTTTAGAAAGCAACCTGTCGGCAGTATAACAAAAACGCAAGTTACGTTTCGGGTTTCCATGGCTATTGTTGACATTACATGGAAAAATTGAAAGTCTACCAGTGAAAAGATTCATGTTTAAAATGAAAGGATGATGCTCTCTTCGATCATATTTTCATGTTTAACCTCCCTTGAACAACACACATCCCATGTCTTTGCGTTTGCATCATGCATGATGCTATTCTCCAGCATAGTTGTCTTTTTCTCCTACCATGAAAGCACATCATATGGTTGGAGGCATTGTTGGAGGGATCGTAGCGTCATTAATCATATAATTACAAATTAATCTCTACTTGTGAAACTCCCGAGTTGCTTGCTTCTGGATGTTGTTTGTGCTTGCGTGAGCTGGTTTTAAAGATGATTTTTAATTTGTTGGTCGGTTTCAGGGCATATTATCACCCTATGTGTTGATTGGGTTGTTTGATTGTGTTAGATTTGTCGAAACATTGAAAGAAATTTTGGTTTGCATTTGGGTTAGATATACGTAGATCTCTTCGAATCTTGCTCCAATCTTTTGAAAGAAAGTCAACTGAAATGTGAGATTTTGTTACCAAAATCCTGAAGCTCTGCTTGATGGCGCAAAGGCTTATGCAAGAAAAGGAATCAGAACACTCCCTTTGATAGAGAAAACACAACCTAATCCCAGGTTCCAATTCCAACAAGCACCATTGGATTCCTTTTGAATTGAGGCTGGAGATCTACTTTAGGCGGTCAAACTCCTCTTGGTAATGAGAAACACCTGCATTTACTTATTAAATTTAATTGCAGCGATGATGCAGATGGTTGGTTCCCGATCTATCTAAATCAACCAAATGGGTATTCTCCACGATACAATCATACAACCTCCAGATGAGGGAGATCTATAAAATCCTGAAATGATTAGCATGAGTTAAAAAATAAGCGGGTAAAATGTATTACACGTGACTTCATTGAAAATGACCGGATGGATTGACGATAGCCAACTTCCTATTCGAGAACCCCTAGAGATGAACACATGCCCCCTGCTCTTACTTCGGCCACGTTTATCTTAGATGACATCAGGAAGATAAAGAATTATGTAGGAGGGGTATGTAAAGTACACCATATGCTTGCAACACTAATGTTCATATTGCATGATTGAAATAATGTAGACTTCCAGCTCTAATTTGATTGTTAGTTATGTTATGCTCTACAGACAGTGAATGATGTGATCACCGCAATAGTTTTCTACAGCATGGAAAGTTACTTGCAGATTCGCCTGTCAGCTGGTAATCATTTTCCTATTACTTCATAGTATATAAATCTATCATTTCCTTAGATACAAATTTTAATGAATGCAATAAAGATCCATGGAGAGGTTTGGAAAAAAATCAAGCATATGGGTCTAACGTATGCTTTTGAAATTACAGAGGTGCCTTATTACGACGCATCTGCTTATACACAGGTATTGAAATACTTTTTTTGACTTTTCTCAATGATTTTATTTTATCCTGCAGATTTGACAATTGCATGGCTAATTTTATTTTGTTTTGTAGTGTGAACCCTATCCTGCAACGTCGCTTTGCAATGGAGGGATTCTTCGAAATCCCGATTTTGATCATGGAACCAACAACTGGACCGGTTACAGAAGCATGGGTGTAACCCTCAAAGTAAAGAGTCAGGATAATGGCAACAAATATCTTGTGGCATCAAATCAACAAAAGTAATGCCAAGAAATTTTGGCTCACCACGAAAAATTCTAAACCAAAAAAACTAATAAATCTACTCCTTCATATACCAAAACTATCTACTAATTAATATAAATAACTCTAAAATTGAGAACACCAATAAAATATTAAGCTAAAGAGAACTCTAACCTACAAAAACTTGTTGTTGCTTATTATTCTCACTAGTTAAATTAATTATATATTATATCAATAAAAAATTATTAATTATTATGAAACCATCAATCAACTATTGATAAAATGATTGTGTAAAAGTGGTATACAATGCAAGATCAATTCTCTCCACTAAATCAATATTTTTCTATTGAAAATTCAATATATTTATGAATAAAAATGATGAAAATAGACATTTCAAAAATTGAATTTTATTAATATTTTTATTTATAATATTATAAAAATATTTTTTAATGTTATTTATTATTTATTATATATACTTATATTTGTAATGCATAGCAAGCTAAAAAAATATTATCTTGCATTTTTATTTTTAAAATTAATGTATGGTTTCCTCTGCACTTTCAACTTGTGAAAATGCACTATAAAGTAGACAAATGTATTACAAATTAATTTCATATTGATTTTACATTACTATCATTTGTAATTAAAAAATAAAAAAAATACAATGTAAGTACACAAATATAAAAAATAACAAAAATAATTTAAAATGGTCTTCAACATTATTAAGTTCACAAAATATAATATATATTTGATCAATTATTTTATTTTATTTCAGAAAAATGATATATAAATAATAAGATTTATTGGACAAATTATTAATTCAATATCATAGAAAATGGATACATAAATAATAAGATTTGCATTGGAATACATAACGAACCATGAAATAGAGAAACTCAAACAAAACCAACCCTCCGAAAAAAACCCAACATTTACAGAAATATCAACATTTACTGTTTCTGGTACAAATACTTAAATAAAAAAAAAATTGGCATACTAAAAAACCGTGCTTATTACATTCAATCAATAAATGCTTATTACAATATTATAATATAAAGGTTGTATAATGTTTTTATTTAATCAACCAATCTAAATTAGTTAGTTTATAAAAAGGACATGCTTCTCTTACGCCCTTGGGAGTCTACATGCTTAGCACTGAAAACATGTCTATTATTAATAGGTCTGTTAAGTGGCAATTCTTCCAATTTCCAAACATACCAATGTTTCTATACTTGACATTTTTTCTAACTCAAAACACCCACTAACATGTTGTACGTTGTTCCAACCGGAATAAGTTAGCTATGGAGCAAACCTCCCTCCATCGGAGGGAGGAGGAGCAAAGTCATGGAGGGAGGTTTGCTCCATAGCTAGCCCACGCCTGTTCCAACCCCTCTCGTTGCTTTTGATTATTAAATCAATGATTGTGGTGGTGAATAAACTGCTATAAATACAGGAAAAATAATTGGTTTATAAATACAGGAAAAATAATTGGTTTTGCATGAAGGACTGAATAAACAGATTAAAGGTCAACAACTAAATCTGCTCCTCATTACTTATTACTATTTTTATTTCCAACGAGCTATGACCTTTAAACCCCGCATGGTTCAGTAGGCCGGCATACCCGGATCTATCAAAATATCTACAAACATTCATGTATATACCTAGAAAAGCAAACATAATATACGGAGTTATATGCTCTTCACACATTCGTCTGCTCACAATTTCTCCAAAGGTACCAATGTTTGTCAACTCTTCTAACTCAAAACAGCCACTAACACTTTGTACGTTGTTCCAACCCCCGGATGCTCTACAAGTGATATTTGATGTTTATACAAACTCTACAAACCATATGATGGCTCTGATGCTTATATAAACTCTGCAAACCACGAGTTCATCAAAACCAGGCCACGTTTAAGACATGCATCTTGAGTGAAGGAGACCAGACAGGTGAGAGAACACCTTCCAAACAAATGGATAGTAAAGGAGCTACATGACAGAAAACGATCCCTTCCTAAATCCCATATCCTCGGCTCAGTTTGAGGAAACCAAAGTCATTACATTGTATAAGTTTTGGATATCGACCATCCTATGTATTACAATGAATCATTGTGAATGAGCAAGTTCACATTGGAGCCAAGGATGAGCTTAAACTAGCTGTTTATAATGGATTACTGGGATGAACATATGATCACAGAGATTGTAGCTCTGCTTTGGGAATATGTTTACTTGTTTTTGTGCAACTTCATGGAAATGAAGGGTGTAATTAGAGAACTATAGGAGATTAAAATTGAAATGAAACTAGGTGCTCGACCAATCCTCGACTAGTTTCATTGTCTTCATAACATTTCTAGAGACATCCCTTCAAGTTGCAAACTCGTCCCTTCGTACAATTCCAAGTCAAGGTTAAGCAGTTACAGTTCCAGAACCAGATGATCTAGCACCAGTAGCAAGAGAAGCAAGGGGAGCTGGAGCAGAAGGCAGCGGCTGATCTTTACTTTGCTGATGTTTGTTGCTGTGCATTCTTTCGGGAAGTTGATTCATTTCGCTCCTGCTCCAAAACTGCCTGTCGGACGGGATCTGCGCTCACCCTCGCTTCTAGCTTTGATGTCGATGATGGTGCTAGTGAGGATGCTCGCTCTGGCAGTTTGGTTAGGCAGCGATTCAATTGCCTACTGCTTTTTTTTTTGGCCCTTCAACAATGGAGAAGTGGTTGCCTGTGTCGTTGGGTTTTACCGACGTTAGGCCAACGACAAAGGAGGGCGAGAGTTGAATGGACGAGTTGAAGTTGTTTTTATTGTTTGTGAAAGCGGGAAAGTTAGCGTTTAATGTGAAATCCAACGGATTAGTGTTTAACAGTGTATCGACGGGCGACCAAAGCCGACAAGTCAGCGTTTAATGTGAAACCTGACAAATTAACGTTTAACAGTGGACCAGGCGCTGTTCTTCATAGGCATTTAAGGCTTTTAATAGTGTACAGGGGGCGACTCCTCATAGTCCGTCGACAGACAACGAAAGCCTGAGGAGGACCGTCCCCTTAATAACACCTTCGGTGTAATTATTGCTAAGATCATTGTAGTTAGAACTAGCAATTGGATCGAGGGGTGCAATAAAAGAACACCGTGTTGCAAGCAAACCAAGGGGATGTTTATATACATAAAAAGAAAGAGAATTAGAAGTCTTGAAGTAGAAAGTGTAGCTTAAAAAAAATGTTTATATGTTACCATAGATTGAAAATTGATTGAAAGTAAAAGTTAAAAATCGGAATGTTAGTTAATGTATTGATTATGTTACAATGAAGAAACAATGTATGTATGCACTAAATAAATAAAAATAAATTATTTGAATGGAGTGTTAGCTTGTGTAGTTGTTATGTTACAATCAAGAAACAATGTATGTATGCATTAAATAAATAAAAATAAATTATTTGAATGGAGTGTTAGTTTGTGTAGTTCTTATGTTACAATCAAGAAACATTGAAAAAATTAATGGTTCTATCTACTAATTAAATAAAAAGAAAATATGTATATATTTATTAAATGTGCATCATGAATATGGAATCCATAACCAACATTAAGATGTGGTATCCCTAACTTTTAATTCTACTAATAAAAAAGATAGATAGGTAAATGGAGATCTTTGCAAAATATATAAAGTAAAAAAACATTTATATTAAAGTGTATTTTCTAAATATTTATATTAATTATTGACTATAATAAAAATTTTAATGGTTAAAAATTTATATTAAAATATTATTTTAAAAATTTATAAATATTCATATTTAAGAATTAAATATAAGAAAAACACATACATACCCGTCACCACTTTGTTAAAGCCAAAAACCAGAAGTGAATCGGGGCATTCATTGAAACATAATAGACTAAAAATCATGAGATGGTTATTTAGGAATCACAGGTTCACTGAACTTCAAGGCTTCAACCTTGAAGTTCGAAATTTGATGAATCTAAAAGAAATTCTCAAGTTGATTTATGTTTGGCAAACTTCATGGATGAAGCTTAGTTCGATTCGGAATGGAGGTGATCCTATATGCAAATTTGAACCTAAAGGTGATTTGAATTTGGCATTGAGGGGAACTGGAAGGCGAATTTTATGTTTAGAATTGTTATTTAATTTGTGTTGTTCATGTTTTATAATTTATAAATGAAAAATGCAAAACCCTAATTTGCTCATGTTGTTGACTTTCTCGATGCTCATGAGTTTGTAATTTTGTTCACTCCTTCATCTACTCACATTGTCGGCTTGCTTCATACTCTAGGATTTTGTTGTGAAATGTGAGTAACTTGACCCTTGATCCTCACTTTGGTTCGAACTCAACTATGTCGTGGCTAGTTTCCATGGTCTGAAAGTATCGATGCTGATTTTGTAAGCGGCGGCATTCATGTTTTTGGGCTGAAGGATCCAAAATTATTGACATAGTTACTGAGGTTCAATAAGTATCGAGGCCAAGTCATTTATGTGCAGGGATTTGAGCTCTTGGAGCAAAGTATTCAGGCACACCATGCATCTGTGTATTGGGACAGAGGGCCCGAAGCTTTGCAATCAGGACATGCATTAGCTGCTTATGCTTAATGGTTCAGAAGTTGTGTTGTTGGTTTACACTTTTGATCTCCTTGCTTACCTTGCCGTGTTGCAAGGTAAGCAAGGAGATGTGGATATATACAACAAGACATTATATTCTTCACATAATCGGCCATTACATTATCAACATGTATTCTTCTCTCATCCAAATGAGAATGGATTGTTAGTTTGTGTAGTTCTTATGTTACAATCAAGTAACATTGCATAAATTTATGGATCTATCTACTATATTGTTCCTTATACTAATGATTGTCAAATTCCAATTTATTAATAAAATCTGCTTTTTTGTATCCTTATCTTTCTTAGAGTTTATACAAATTTTTTACTTGCAGAATAACTATAATTTCTGAATACTGTTCTGTTCAAAATAAAAGTTATAACAGTTTCCTCATTGACAGATGCCAACCATTATCTATCCACCCTTGAAAATTTGATCCCCTAATAATTGCACTTGGAAAGCTAAGGTACAGACTACCCATGTATTGTTGACAAAAGCTGTGAAGCATTTCTAAAAAACCATGATATAGCTCTATACCAAAAAATATTGAACTTGACAAAGAAGAAAATAACAAATGATGTGGTTTACTTCAAAGTCTAAATGCACAGAAGAAAAGACTTTCTACTAAATATGAGTAAATCATGAAAGTAAAATAACTATGAAGTATGAACATAGAGAGGGATAAGATACATACTCTTCGTAGCAAAGTAATGAATAGGAGCATGTTAGCTCAATTATTCAATAAAAGAGAGTTACTCAAATAAATTAATACAACAAGTTGCAAGTTAAGCAAGGAGATGTGGAGATATACAACAAGAAAGACAATTTGGGGTGTTGAACCACAAATTTTAGTAAATAAAATCATCATTGTTGAGGACCGGCTTAGAAATTAATACAAAGAATGTCCGTTCAAAGCAACTCTTTGACAAAGGGACAAATTACAGAACAAATAATACCCTCGAGGAGTTTAAAGAAGGAAGAGGGGAACTGCAAGTAATGCAGGCGCCTATGTTAAGACATTCAATTGGAATTCTTAGTTTGCTTTCTTAGGAGAGCAAAATGTTCTGAGAAAGTAGAAAACACTTAATTTTGCCGAGTCTAGTAAAGAACAGTCCTATATTTAAAAAGCATACTGTACTGAGAAAGTAGAACACACTGTTTTGCTAATTTTGTGTATCTAATTATTAATTTTAATTTTATTGTTAAATGTATTTTTTAAGTTTTGTATTTTTATTATTACTTATGCATAACTTAAATTCTATACAATTTAAGTAATTAATTATTTTTTATTATTATAATTTAAAAAAAACATTATTATTAAAGTTTGACTACTCTCTTTTAACTCTTTTGTATATATAATATTCAATTTTTCAACCTTACTTTATATCTTATTTATATATATTTCCATTATCTTATCCTATTGCATATCACGATACCTTATCCTATTTAATATTAGTATAAATCTTTTGATTTTCTCTACAGTTAATCTCTCTTCTAAACTTTTTTATATTTTATTCATACATTTTTTATAATATCATTCTCTTAACTTTATTATTAAATAATTAATTTTTTAGTTTTGTGTATCCAATTATTAATTTTAATTTTATTATTAAATGTATTTTTTAAGTTTTATATTTTTATTCTTACTTATGAATAACTTCATTTCTATACAATTTAATTAATTAATTATTTTTTTATTATTATAATAAGTTTGACTACTATTTTAGATCTTTTGTATATAAAATATTCAATTTTTCAACCTTACTTTATATCTTATTTATATATTTTTCCATTATCTTGTCCTATTGCATATCACGATACCTTATCCTATTTAATATTAGTATAAATCTTTTGATTTTCTAGAGAGTTAATCTCTCTTCTAAACTTTTTAATATTAGTATTAGTATAAATTTCAATTACCCCACGTCATTGTCGAGGATAGATTCGTAAATTTGTAGTTTCCAATACATCATCTCTTAAGTTGCGTTAGCGCTAACGTATCGTCGAATTCACCTCCGGTCCTCCATGATATCACTTGCTTATGAACAAGAGCCAAACCAACGGATACAAGAATGGTAGTTAGAATATTTTTGCAAAATCAATAACAAATATACATCAAACCCTTGGTTTCATTGAAAAGATTCAATTTTTTCCTAGAGAAATGCAAATCCAATTTTTTTTTGAAGCTGACAGCAAAGGATTCTGACAAAAATTCTTAAGCCAAACCTATAAACTTTAGGAGCTGAGAACAAAAGAATCTTACAGTATTCTGAAGCTTCTGGATAATTATTGCCAAATTGACCACGTTCTTTTAGTGACACAATGTGTGATGACGCGTGTCCATATACTCGTGTACACAATAGCAGCGCATCTTGCATGCCGCCCAGATGGCATGAAAAAATGCACTGTCGTAGCATAGAAGCACACCATGAATACGCTTACTGTGAGGTGATTTGCAGTTATCTTATAAATTCAATTTGGTGCAGTTGGCAGTAAAAATTCCCCACATCAACCAACTAAGCATGTCTGGCTTGTTTGCTCAGTGGTGGAAGGAAGTTCCAGTAGACCGTAGATTAAGGGTAAAGATAGGACAGTAGAGATGAGATGTGAACTGTTTAATTTACGCGAGCTGTATACAATTTATTACGCCATAAATATGTGAAGTTGCTCACAAAATAGTGTACTACACACAATTTTTTAGCACTTTGCAATTCCAATGTCATGTCTTCTATCTGAAATTATTTTTGATTTTGCAGAGATCCGAATCCTCTCTTGACTTTTGCCACCCTGAAGAACTCGAATCGAACCTGGGCAACACCATAACGTTTTCCAACTGATATTTAATTTTACGGAGAGATAGCCGATCGTTATTGTAATATATAGTTTAGCATTGATTATCGTAGGGTGCTGTGGTGTAGTCGGTTATCACGTCCTTCTTACACACAGAAATCAAATGTTTTAGGGTGTTTAAAAAGGCCAATGGTACCTTCCAAAGCCATTCATTGTTGCTCAGGGTTTGTTGAATTCGCAGTGTAGATTAGATCAGTTATGAAGGAGAGATGGCCCAAACAAAGCAAACTGCCCGTAAATCAACAGGGGGTAAGGCCCCACGGAAGCAGCTGGCGACCAAGGCAGCCAGAAAATCTGCACCTGCCACCGGTGGAGTGAAGAAGCCCCACAGGTTCAGGCCGGGAACTGTTTCGCTCCGTGAAATCCGAAAATACCAGAAGAGCACAGAGTTGCTGATAAGAAAGCTGCCCTTCTAGAGGCTCTTAAGGGAGATTGCTCAGGACTTCAAGACGGACTTGAGATTTTAGTCATCAGCAGTGGTTGCACTGCAAGAAGCAGCAGAGGCATACCTTGTTGGCCTCTTCAAAGATAACAATCTGTGCGCCATTCACGCGAAGAGGGTTACAATAATGCCTAATCTGCTCCGCGATCTGCCATTGTTGCTGCACCTCCAATAATACGGCGTTCTTTTAATAAAAGGTTCATAGGTTCCGTGCGATCTGAAAGGATTGGGGTCCAGCAGAACCAAATAACTACGAAGCATAAGGCACAAGGAAGAGAAAAAACTATGTTTAGATTTTAATGTAAAGAGGTAACTACGAAGCATCCAGGTAGCATAAGGATCGGGGTCCGGTGGAACCAGGTAACTACGAAGCATAAGGCATAAGGAAGAGAAAAAACTATGTTTAGATTTTAATGTAACCAGCATAGCAACAAATTACATAAATTCACAAATCCGTTCATAGTGTTAATCACTAGGTGAATATTTGTAAATCTTGTGCGTGATTCGTTCAAGTAATTATCTTCCATTTCCGGAAAAAAATGAAAGTGGAGAGCAAGAGGGAACAATACATCATTTACTGTGCAGTGAAGGTTTTGTTCAGTTTAATACAATATTACAACATTTAAACAGTAAATTCCTATGCAATGTCTCTCTAGAATGATTTATTCTGTAAATACAGTCTCATCCAGCAAAGATAAAGAATGTCGTGTATTTATTTGATTTCAGTGTAAAATATTATATTTAGAATGTGTGAATCAAGATTCGACAATTATCCCGTAGATAAAAACAATCGACAATCAGCCCGTAGATAATAAGAATCGACAATTTTAACATAATAAAGAAAGTGCTGGCGGTGGATTCGATCTCTATTTCAATCTGCCCCGATTACAAACAGCTAAAAATAGAAATAAACAAATGCAGAAATGCAGAGAGCATACCCTGTAGGCAGGTTGTCAATGTAGCTTATGAGCATTTTAATCTTACTGCCGCCCTCAGAGGCCAACCCTGCGTTCATTTCCTCAACCAGAGAATCCACGACATGTCTGAGCTTGTGCACGGGAGTCAAGCACTTGTCCTCGAAGTCGCGAAGAATGGTGATCGCCCGTTTCACCCTGTTCTGATTTCGAGCTCGACTATCACCACGGCACAAGCAGTGGCCGCGCACACTACCGCGGTTCTGACTACGGCCTGCCTCTGTCATTGCCACCACTTACCACCTCTGTCACTACACGACAGCCTCACTACACAGCCCATCTTCATTATACAACCCACCGTCTCACCGCCTTTCATGAACAGTCCACCGCCTCACCGCCTTTCATGCTTTCATAGCAACTGAAATCAAATGGCCCTCCATTAGCGTCTGCAAACACTTACCTCTTTTAAGGTAGAAGTAGCAATGAAGTTTCATCAAATGGCACGAACCACAGCAGCAACACTAGGTCGCCTTCCATTCTCAGGTGCACCCTAGGCAACCATGCCTACCCATCTAACAGAGCCACTTCAGGCCACCCTCACGGGATTCGACCTCCGGACCCAAAAGAGAAATCAAACGAAAAAGACAAACAATGAAGGAATCAAGAGGTAAATTGGTAGTCTTTCAGTACAAATGAGAAACAACAGATGAATTTATGACGAAGAGGAGCCAGGACGCTCGTAAGATGGGACATGTCAGATGAATTTATGACGAAGAGGAGCCACGCCGCTCGTAAGATGGGACATGTAACTGATCAACGATGGCAAATCACTGAATCGTTAGACGATATATATCGACGGTTAAAAAAAAAAACGCAATAAGTGCGGGGAGTCGACTCCCATTTGGTAACGCCTTACGGCGTAATTAAGGGTATTTTATCTCTTTCTATTCTTCAAGAGTAATTTGCTTTTCTTGTTGGTCGACAAATTCATGATGTCTTTGAGATAGCTCGAGAGGTGCTTCGTTGAATTAATATTAAGAAATCTTCTAGCTATGATTATAAAACTTGACTTATCTTAGGCCCATGAATGAGTCAATTGGCTTTACTTGCAACTTGTCTTATTGCAAATTGGTTTTGATCTTCAAATAGTTAATTGGATCATGTCTTGTGTGAGTTCCGTCTCATTTGTTGCTCTTATCAATGAAACGACCTCTTATTTTATCAAGCCTTGGAGGGGCCTCCGTAAAGGTTGTAAATTGGCCTCCCTTCATATTCTCTTGGTTGTGGAAGGATTAGGGAGATTAATCTCCAATGCTAGAATGAATGGCTCCTATAAGGTTATCCACATTAATGACCATCTTTACATATCCCATTTTTTCTTCATTGATGATATACTAATGTTCTCAAATGGAAGCAGAAGATAACTTCTGCTTATTAAAGGTTTTTTTGGACCTCTTTTCAGCAACAACATGAATGATTATCAACATTGACAAATACACTATCTCCATTATTAACTATCTGCTGAGGACAAGATTTGGATATGCTCTTTTTTCCCTTCGCTATTGTGGTTTTAGAATATGTCTCAACTATCTAGGGTTCTTGTTGAACCCTAATGCATATATGAAAAAGGATTGGACTTGGCTCCTTGCTAAAATTGAAAAAAGACTACAACATTTGTGCAATATATGGCTAAGTAGGGGAGACAAATATATTTTGGGAAAGTATGTTTTAGACGCCATTATGGTCTACTGGGTCTTTTTGGTTTATGTTCCTACTGGAATTTTGGATCAGATCAGGAATATGTGTTACAACTTTATTTGGAAAGGTTTGTTGGACGACTCCTCTTTCCATTGGGTAGATTGGTCCTCAATAGCATGGTCAAAATCCATGGGTGGGTGGGGGTTAAAAGATCTTATTTTTTCCCAAAGCCCTGGAAGCTAAGGGTGTCTAGCAGGTTTTAAAAGGTAACAGTTTTAAAAGGTAACAAGATCTAGGTGTCTGTGGTGATTAACAAATCTATTAGTACCCTTTCAGTGATCGAATGGTTTCATATCTGAGTTAAGCCACATAATAATATCTGCAATTCTTGGAAATACATCATTTGAGTGTTTGAACTCATCCAGAATTGGTTAGAGTGGTGTGTTGGTGAAGGCATGAGCATCAATATTGGACTAGACCCTTGGATAGGAAGGTCTGGGAAACATCTTCTTCCCTTCCTCTTATGGAGGATATCAGGGAGAAAGGATTTATCTATCTTTCCCAAGTTTAGGATCATGGCAATAGTACCCCTCTCATACAAGAGTGGTTAACTGCAGAACAACTGGAAATTCATGACAATGAACTCTGGCAATCTTGGGATGTATATGTGCATGCTCTAAAAGCATCCTTCATTCATCTTTCTGGGAAGCAAGATGAACTTCTTTGGTCTAAAAATTCTGAAGGTGGTGTATATTCCCTAAAACATGGATATGTGGTTTGAAGATCTCTTGAAACTCCTCCTGCTTTATCCTGGTGGTGTTCGACTATATGGAAACTCAATTGTCTGCCGAAGTGCAAGATTTTCCTGTGGCTGGTATTCTCCAAGCGCATTCCAGTTTGGGATTTCTTAATGAATTTAAAAAATGGGAAGGGGCTGGAAGATTCCCTTTATGCCAAGGCTCTTTTGAAAGCATTGATCATCTTTTTTATGTGTTGTAGATTCTCTCCTACAGTTTGGGATCATCTTCGTTTTTATATGGTATCTCATTTCCATGGGAAGGATCAGACGTACTTGATTCCTTTTCTTCCTAGAGCCACGATTCGATCCATAGCGCCAACAAAACCCTTCTGGACCTCGTACTTTACCAGATTTGGTCTTCTAGAAATCATTCTATATTTGAGGACAAGGTAACATTTCCTATCTATTGTGCCTCCAAAGGTTTTGCGCATTTAAAGTATTTTCCTCAGTTACCAAATGACCACTCTATTCGAAGGGTTAAGAATTTGCGTATCGATATCTCCAATCCATGGTTATTCTTCAATGGTGCTGCTCAATATCATTCTCCTTGAGGAGGGGCTGGGGGTACTCGACACCTCTCAGAATCCCATTTCTTCACATTTATTGTTGGTCTGGGCGATATTTCAAACAATATAGCTGAGTATCAAGCCATTCAAATCGGTTTATCTATGGCTTCTCATCGTCAAGTCCATCATATTTAGATTTCGAGGAACTCCAAGATGGTCATTGACAACCCCAAGAGTCATTCTCGTCCCATTAATCTACACCTAGCTCCTATCTATGATTCCATTATCAGGATGATGGATACATTTCAACATGTTTCCTTCCGACACATCTATAAGGAGACAAACCAAGAGGTTGATATTTTATCTAAAAGAGGTATTTTTCTGGAGGAAGGTATTTGGCACATATGAGAACGCAAGGGGGTGGTGATGGAGGAGCTTGCTCCAACGTCTTTTTAAAGATCCTTAATCAAGATCTAATTTTTGTTAATGACCCTCATGGTCTATGATTTTCAACATCTTTATAGTTAGTTTGTTTATATGATGCTTTCAAAGCATTTTTTCAACTTTTAGATATCAGCAAAATTTTTATTATATACAATTTATTAGTCACATGATCTATGAACTAAGCTGATATGGCCATATGAAAAACCCAACCAATGGATATATATAAACTGGTTTTTTAATATTAATAAAAAACTGAGTATTTTCTTACAAAATATATATATATATATAACCAACCAAAAAAAAACGCTACATGGCTATGCACACTGACAGAGATTCAAAGAAGGATTACGCTTCACATTACATAAGATAAATTAAAGGACAAATTTGGTTGGGACTTTGAAACAAAGTAATTTATTATGATTGGGTATTTTTTTAGCAAACGAAATAAGTTTTATGGTTTATTCTATTTTGGAAACAGTGGAAGATTATTTTACATGATTAATATTTAAGCAAAACATAATTAACTTTAATCAACAAGGTTTGTTAGAAAGGAACAAATAGGGTAAAGAAATATGTATCTAATTGAAAGATAATTCTTTGAGGGTGGAAGATGGTACTAAGGTTTTGGAACAAGAAGGAATCTCGGCAATGGCATTCACTTATTTTCGGCAATACTATAGAGCGGAAGGTTCATTTTCTGTCATTGAACAGTTGAAAGTTGTAAAGGAATTCCAAAGGATATTTGAAGAGGAGGAAGGGGATGAGTTATACAAACCAGTCTCGATGCCGGAACTTAAAGATGTGATCATGGCTTCTGCCAGATCAAAAAGCTTGGGACCAGATGGTTGGTCCATGGAATTGTTTGTGGAATGTTTTGAGATCATGGGGCCAGAATTATTGAGAGCCGTGGAAGACTCCAGATTAAGAGGAGTTAGCATTGGCTCATTGAATTCAACGTTCATGGCTTTAATTCCAAAAAAGTCTATTTCAGACGACTTGGGGGGTTTCTGACCAATTTCTTTGTGCAATTTTGTTTACAAAGTTATTGTAAAGCTAATTGAAAACAGACTTAAACCGACACTATCAAGAAGAATTTCGACTAAACAATTCAGGTTTCTTCAAGACCGACATATTCTGGAGGCGGTGGGGGTGGCACAGGAAGTTTTCCATAGTGTAAAGACTAGATCTATGGTGGCGGATGTCCTCCAACTCGACTTAAATAAAGCTTATGATAGAGTTTCGTGGGGTTTTCTCAAGTTGGTGCTGATCCAGATCGATTTTCCTTACAGGTTTATGAGATGGATAATGGGTTGTGTCTCATCGGTGTCATATGCAGTGCTAGTTAATGGATGCCAAATGATTTTTTTGCGGTAGAGCGTGGAATCAGACAAGGGTGTCCACTATCTCAGCTACTGTTTTTACTATTTATAGAAGGCCTCAGCAAATTACTTCAGAAAGCCAAGGCAAATGGCAGGATTAAGGGCATAAAAATTAACATGGGCTTATTCCTCTCACAC
Source organism: Pseudotsuga menziesii (assembly GCA_001517045.1). NCBI lineage: Eukaryota > Viridiplantae > Streptophyta > Pinopsida > Pinales > Pinaceae > Pseudotsuga > Pseudotsuga menziesii. Next base: position 498,685 of record LPNX010312310.1, on the reverse strand, counting down.
TTAATGTTTGTTGATGACATAACGATCCTGGGATCAGGATCAATATCTGAATGGAATGTAATTTCAAGAATATTGGAAAATTTCTTTGAAGTATCGAGATTGTCCATCAACCATAGCAAGTCAACGCTCCTTGTCCATGGAGTTGATAAACTTTTTAAGACAACAATAGAATATCTATTAAAAAAGAGATCCATCCCTATGGCGGAGGGTACGAGATACCTGTGGTACTTTTAAAATCCAAATGGCTATTAGGTTGGGGATTGGTTATGGTTGCTGAAGCGTTTTGACCGCAAAATAAACCACTGGGGATGGAGATGGCTCTCTCTCAGTGGTAGATTAATACTAGTTCGTTCTATCCTAACTAATATGGCAGTTTACTGGTTTTGTTTGTGCAAAGTCCCTAAGTCCATAATTAACAAAATAAGGACGAAGATTATGGCCTTCCTTTGGTCATGAGATCAGGAGCAGTCCAAATTCCATTTGGTTCGGTGGGAAGACATTGCCATAATGGTGGATTATGGAGGATGGGAATTGAAGAACTTGCACCTCTTTTCTATGGCTCTTCTGGAAAAAATCCTTTGGATGGTGTTCACTGGAAATGGTCTGTGGTCTCAAGTCATGAAGGAAAAATAATTTCGAAAAAAAATCAAATATCCAATGGGTCAGGAACTTCCAAAAACAGGGCAAAAGTATATCAAATATTTGGGTAGGCCTACTTGGCACTTTCAAACTCTTCTCGTCTTGGTTGGATTGGGCCGTAGGGGATGGCAGAGGTGTCCTCCTGGGTGAAGATCCTATTATTGGGGGGGGCAAAACCACATTTTATATCAAAACATACTTTACCTTCTACATTGTAAGGGATTCTACTTCCTTAATCATATTTCTCTGGGATTTCTTAGTCATATGACACATCAGATATGGATTATGGCAGCACAATTGGGACTTTATGGGGTAATGGCTGTTGAATGGTATGAATATGCCAAAGGTATAGAAAAGGGGGAAATTAGTTTAAGCAATACTCCAGATCATTTATGTTGGTCCTATGATGATGATTCGGGGGTGATTTCCGCAAAGAAGGCTTATCTTCAACTCATGAAGAACTTCTCGGGAAATCATGAGTGGTGGTACCGGTTGTGGTATTGGAAGGCTCCTCATCGGGTAATAGTTTGTTACTGGTTAGCGCTTGAAAACCGTCTACATGGGATAATATTAATCATATAGGTATGATGGGTCCTGGACTTTGTTTATTATGTGGTTCTTTCACATGCCCCAAATTGCAATACATTTTTTGTTTTAAGAAACATTATGTTATATTTTATTATAAAGTTTGTAATTAATGACCAAGTCCGGGTCAAGGATAATTGAATGTAATTTCTGAATAATTTATTAATTAATAAATGAAATATGAGACAATAGCTTAAGGAGGCTGTTAAATGAGTGTTTTACTGGTCACTTGGTGGAGTAGGCTGGGTTGAGAGCAGATTGACACTTTGCAACAACCTCAAACTATTTCTAGCTGTTGCAGGAGGCAAATTCCCTATTTTTGTGGTCATGTTCCCCATGAAAGTGGAACAAGAGCAAATGGCTCAGTAAGTGAAAACTGACCCAAAAGACCTAGGCATGCTAATAAAAATTCCCATTGAAGACAGCTGAGGTTGCTCATTCTTGACTTGTGAAAAATCTGAGTGAATGAAGTGCACAAGAAAATTCGATGGAGGGGACTAGTAGAAGTTTGTTTTGAGTGAAAAGTGCCGAAGTTCTGAACTAGCGCAGCTATTCTAAGTTGAATTCATATTGCTGCAAGCAGAACAGATTTACTGCTGAATACTCAGTAGAGTTGGAGAGGATTACTAGACTACATCTCTCGCGCTGTACTTCTACTAGGTGGACCAAGAGACAAGTTCGGGGATCCTGAGATTTGCAGTTCAGCTATCTCTAGGAATTGGTTGGGAGGAACAGGTTCCTTCAGCTATTGTCACCTCTTCTACATTTCCAGGTTCTGCATGATTTATCTAGCTTCTATTTGCATATTTAGGATGAATAAGAAATGAGTTTAAGTAATAATGTGTTATGCTTCTATTCTGATGTTATTAGGATTAGTTAATGAAATACTTTACTGTGAAAAAGATAGTCAAATGCTGGATTAGATATAGATAAGGGTAAATGATTAGCAGAATTTCCAATTTTACTGATAGATTAAAAGAAATACCTAACTATATTTTTCCACACCTTTTTAAAGGTAGTAATCTAGTACAATAGGTTAGATTAAATTTAGTTAAAGAATCAAATGAAGTATGCATGAATGTGTTTATTACTTTCTACAGGTTTCATAAGAGTTAATCATAAGTATGTTTTTCCTTTCTACAGATGTTTTACTTAGACAGAGTACAGTGTCATAACATAAACAAATATGTCTCTAGGAAAGGTTTAAAAATATATATACTTAGTCTGTGTATTTATTTACATAGTAGATAGATTATTTACTATAAGTCTATTTTTATAATAACTAAAGACATTATAAAAACATAAAATAAATAAGCATGATTATCTTAAAGAAACAGTAAAATGTGGTTAGAAATTACTTAGATAGCTTATCATTAATCAAAGTAAAAATGTAACTTGAATAAAATTATAATCAAATATTAAACTCCGTAATAAATTAAAAATAATTAAGGTTTTAAAAATAAAACCCATTCTGAAGAAACTGTAAAATATAAATAACATTACCACCTCTTTTACTAGCAGAGGGATTATCTAGTTTCACCCATAAACTAATTAAAGCATACATACTTCATGGTTGTCTAGGATGAAGAAGTATTTTCAAATTTATAATTACTCTAATAAGCTAAAAGCAATAATGTCCATTTACAACCTAACTGGGAAGCCAGATATTTGGTGGCAGGATCTAAAACGAGTAAAAGGTATTAGGGAAAAGAACATTAACTGGAGTACCTTTAAGAAGTATTTTAAAAAGTTCTTGTCAGAACAGTACTACGAAGAGCGAGCTAAGGAATTTTATAAACTAAAGCTGGGAACAATGAACATAAAAGAATTAAACAGTAAATTTTTAAGTCTGCTACGTTACGTGCCTTACATTGTGGATGAGAGGGCTAAAGTGTAGCAGTTTCTAAGTTGTTTACCTTTCCACATAAAAGACAAAATTGAATACGATAATCCAAAAACTTTAGAGGAGGCTATGCAAAAGGCGAATTTTTTCTATGAGTAGAATCAGAAAAAGGAAAGTATGTCAAACTAGAAGGCTAAAAGATTTAATAATTTTGAACAGAAGAAGAAAGGTTTCGTACCTAACCGCAGTTTTAGGAATAATAACACAAGCAATTTTCCTAATAAGAATTTCCAAGGGAATAAAGGTAATTCAAAATTAAAACCAAACGGTACTAGAAATAAAGAACCTACTAATAATCACAACAATTACACTAAGAATAATGAACGTAAAGAACCAGTAAAATGTTGGGAATATAATGGTCCTCATTATGCATCAGTTTTCCCTAACCGAAAGAAGACTGTCAGTAACATACATACGGTGCAGGAGGAGATGACTGTTGGTGATTTAGCAAGGACAATGCCTAGGATCGACACAACACTGGAAAACAAGTAGGTAGATTATCAAACTTCCATGGTGGAAGTGGAAGGTAAGCTGAATCAAACCCCTATATCTATCTTAATTGACCCAGGGGCTAGCTTAAGTTATATTTCTACTGATTTAGTATAAAAATGCAAGTTATAAGTAGAAAAGTTTTCAAACTCATGGTTAGTTTAGCTAGCTACTAGAGCAAAAAGAAAAGTGATTAGTTTTGTAAAAGATTGTATTGTAAACATGGATCAGTTTGAAACCTTTGTGAAGCTTAATGTACTTCCTTTAGGTTCTTATGATATGTTAATTGGTATGGACTGGTTAGAACAGCATAGGGTAGTTCTGAACTGTTTCGATAAAACTTTTACTTGCGTAAATAATGAAGGAGAAATAATAAACGTAAGAGGAATCCCTAGGAAAACAACTATTAGACAGATCTTTGCTTTGCAATTAAAGAGAGCTATTCAAAAGGGTTGTAAATCCTTTGCTGTAACTGTAATTAACGAAGAACATACTAATAATGAAGATAAGCTAAAACCATAAGATATTCCAATATTGAGGGGTATTTGGATGTATTTCCGGAAGAAATTTCGGGACTGCCTCCGAAGAGGGAGTTAGACTTCACTATTGAGTTGGTACCTGGTGCAGTGCCCAGCTCAAAATCCTGTTATCGAATGAATATATTGGAATTAAATGAATTAAAATCATAGTTAAAAGAACTTATTGATAAGAATTATATCAGACCCAGTGTGTCTCCTTGGAGAGCACTTGCTATTTTTGTTAAAAAGAAGGACGATACTTTACGCTTATGCATAGATTACCGTCAACTTAATAAAATGAATATTAAAAATAGATATCCGTTGCCCTGCATAGATGATCTGTTTGATCAGCTACGTGGAGCAATTGTATTCTCAAAGATTGATTTACGATCTGGTTATCACCAGGTCCGAATCAAAGACGAAGACATCTTTAAAACAACTTTTAGCACCAGATATGGTCACTATGTGTCAAAACCCCAAATTTTCCAAAAAATTTAAATTTTTTAAAACATAGATAAATTTCATAAGTATAGTCAACTAATTGTTTAATTAGTTATATGTTAATGAATTGGTTATCTAAATTATCTATTTGATTATGTTCATTTTTTCAGAACAATTCTTTTTCAGTTTAATGACTTATTTTTCTTTGCGACCACAAGGTGGAACTGTCCTGATGTTCTGGGCTTACTTAGCTTTCGAGCTAATGAAGAAAGTTTTCCTGCTCTTACAGACTTACAAGTAAGAAGTTCGGGTGTTGCTTGTTCATATTTCTAAAGCATTCAGATATAAGTTCGTCGTACAAAATAACTCAGTAAAAGATTATAAATGTTATTCAAAATTCAAGTGCTTTATGAGGTAAATCCATTAAATCCTCATTTCTTTTAAGATGCTATGGGAAAGAGATTTGATTCTACTAGTATTGATGACAACTGTTTTCTTTCTAGAAGACGTAATTTATAGTTCTTACTGAGTACTAAAATCTGTGATGCTTGCCAAGGTTTAACATGGTTGTCGTGTGTACATGTCTTAAATCTTACTTTACATGCAGGTTAAAAAGATGACAAAAATATCATGTTAAGAGTTTATTTTAAAAAGTAAATCTATACCATGTACGTTAGGTTAGATTTGATTACTCCATGGAATGTGAAAGTAAAGCGCAACACTAAAAGGTCTTTATACCTTTGCTCTAACTTCTAAGGCTTTTACAGTTTGACTGGATTATCTCTTCGATGCCAGCTTCTATCTATTAGACTAAGTTAGTAAGAAAGAAATGAATTCTTTTACACACAACTTATGCGTATAATTATAATCCAGTTATGGTTATTAGATCATCAAAGGTCCTCTAAGTAAAACCTGAAGAATACTGTAATGTTAAACTTCTTTTGTTTGTAACTCAAAAGTTTATAACTATGTAATTACACCAATGCGTAGCTAGAATAATTCTAGCATGATGAGCATCTTATTATAAGAAGGTTCCACTATTTCCTTATTTAAACATTACGAGGCATAACCTTGATGGACTTATAACCATTGAAGGAAAGAATAATGTGCTAGTAATATAATTGGTAACAATACTGCCCCTGCCGAATGGCTTGCAGTTGATAGTAACATAATTGGGTTGTATGAGATTTTAGGCTGGAGCGACTGAAGGACGCGCGTCTGGCTTGATCAGCGGCTAGGGCTCTGCGTTCTGGTCTGCGGCCCATGGCTGCGCCTGGGGGAGGGAACCCCCCTCCCTCCATTCCTCTATCTGATGAAGAAGCCTTCAAGAGGCTTGTGACGGCTGCCGGGAAGAAGATCACAGCCCCCCCAATTCCGAAATTTATCAAAAAACTGGAAGCAATACCTGAAATCAGCCTGCCAGTGGAGAAACCCATCAAGATTTCCTTGGCCCTGGCGGATCGGGGGTTGGTTGGACAGTTCATGGGTTTGTGGCCTTCCACAAAAACAACGGATGACTGGATACAAAGAAACTGGAGGCCCCAACTGAAGCAAAGCGTCACCTGCTACCCGGTGGGCAGAGGCTTCTACATTTTTGAATTTATCTCCAAGGACGACCGAGACCTCATCTTCAGGAACGGCCCTTACTTCATGGGCTCTCAAGGTCTATACCTCAACCGATGGACCCCGGATTTTGACCCTAATCTAGACGCACCCAAGGAGGTCCCTGTCTGGGTTCGTCTCCCCAATCTACCAGCGCATTGCTGGAACTCAGAATCACTGGAAAAAATAGGTAACGGGCTTGGCCGATACATTGACAAAGCAGACCCCAAAGGCCAATACTCCTGTGCCAGAATATGCGTAGAGGTAAACCTTGAGGCTGGGCTACCAGAAGCGATCAAGATCTCGGTAGGTGACTAGCAGCATTATCAACAGCTAGACTATGAACAGCTGCCCTTCAAATGCAGACTATGCCATTAGCATGGCCACTTCCAAAGGAATTGCCCCAAGCATCAACAAGGAAACGATATAGAGGGATGGCAAAGACCTAAAAAATCCAAAACAGCTCCGAAAATCTAAGAAAAAAGGCAAGGAAACGACCCACAAATCCCAAACAGTAAGGAGGACAATCCAGAAGGAAGAAATACTCCACCAGACCTCTCTCAGGACCAAGCCATCAACCTCCCGGAAACCTCTGATGAAACCAGCGCTGGAAGAAGAAGCGAGGATAGGTCCAAAGCGGAAGACTCCAGCAGATCCGGCGAAGTACCTCTGCAATCAAAGCCAGATCTCGATCCAGTCTTAACAGAGATCACCCCTCCTCACACCTCCATGGGAGAGATCTCAAAAATCGCAAGCCAAGAGGAAGACCCCACCAACATTGACTCTGATCAGGGCAGATTTTCAGATGACTACGCCTCGAAATCAAGCAGCCCACAAGCAACGCCGCTAAAGCCCAGCAGAGGAAGAAAATCCAAAAAAAAAGCACCGAGAAGAAAGATCCTTCAGAGATGTAGCCAAAGGTGCTCAGAAAACACTGCCAAACATGATCGGCACCAGATCTAAGCAAGGCCAGCCTTCCAAGGGGGCCTCCCCTTCCAAAAAACTCTAAATGCGTTACATCTCCTGGAACTGCCGGGGTCTAGGCTCAAACCAAAAAGAAGAAGCTCTGAAAGACATTATCAGAATAAACAAGCCGGACGTCCTGTTAGTTCAGGAGACAAAAATGGAGGAATCCATCCTCTATCAAGTAGGCCAAGCAATCTGGAAAAAAGGCCCAGCGATTGCAATAAGTTCCAAAGGCGCCTCTGGAGGTATTGCAACGTTCTGGGATGCTACAAAGTTTGATCTGATCAATGAAGATCGTAGTGAACACTGGATCCTCACCATTCTGCTTCATAGAGACTCCGGACTCCAAGTAAGTCTCTTTAATTTATATGTTCCTAACCTATTTCCTGATAAACGTAGCTGCTGGGACACCCTTCAGGCGGCTCTTAGCCAGCACAGCCCAAAAAATATTATTATTGCAGGTGATCTCAACGTCACGCTCTCCATCGAAGAGAAGAAAGGGGGCTCCATAGTAAGGGATCAAGCTAGAGAATGGGTAGAGGACATTATCCTCCACTGGGACCTGATGGATGTCAAACCGCCCTCTGGGAAGTTTACCTGGTCCAACAAGAGACTGGGCCCGGGTCACATAGCTGCACGCCTGGACAGATTTCTCATTCACTCAGACTTCCTTTCCTCTGGTTTGTTAGCCACCTCCAAAATCCTCCCCAATAGCACCTCGGACCACAGACCGATCTTGCTAGATCTCCTTACAGACGCTCCCTTGGGCCCCATCCCCTTTCGATTCAGTCCGCTTTGGCTGCACCAGGACAACTTTCAGCAGGTAGTCTCAAACTCTTGGTCTCTTCCGGTGCCAGGTTCTCCCTCCTACTCCTGGGAACAGAAATTAAAGAGGCTTAAAGCAGACCTCAAGAGTTGGGCCAAACTCCTTTCCAACCCCACCACCCTCAGAATTGCTGCCCAAAAAGCCCTCGAAAACCATCAACATGCAATGGACATCGCCCCCCTGTCCAGCGAGACCCTCTCCAAAGAAGCTGAACTCCAACAGGA